>CM077643.1:13669253-14008319 GCA_039707465.1 Rhabdophis nuchalis | reverse complement strand
CTTCTGCTTCCTCTTCCGTGGTCAGTCGAAGGACGAAGTGGCCGGGACCCTGGAGGCCGTCCAGCAGCTTCAGGGGGCCGCCCAGCACCTGCCCAAGGCCAAGGAGGCCTTCCACAGCCGCTGCCAGGACTTGGAGAGGCTCCGCAGGGAGGGGGCCAGCCAGAAGGAGATGGACAAGGTGAGGGGGGCCCCTGCCCTGCACCCCTCCTCCTCCTCCTCAAGGGCCACCACGGCCGGCCTCGCTTTGGCTCTCGGCTTCCCTGCCTGGCGGGGGGGGGTGCACTAAACGGGGGGGGGGCTTGCCCTGACTGCCCCTCCCCCACCTCTTCTCCCCCCCTCAAGGCAGAACTGAAGTCCCGAAAGGCCGTGGAGGCCCTCAGGCGCACCGTGGACAAGTACAACGCAGCCCGCTCCGACTTCCAGCAGAAGATGCTGGACTCGGCGGTGGTAAGCGGGGGGGGGGGGGAGGAAGAGGGGCCCCAGAATGCGCCCAGCCGAGTGGGATTCGCACCAAGGCCAGTCCATGGTTGGCGGGGGTCTCACCGGTGCCATCTCCCTCTGTTTATGCTGATGAGGAAAGGCCTCTCTGCTCTCTGCCCCCCCCCCACTCTTGTGGGTCCCAGGGAGGGAGGGGGAAAGCCTCTGAAGAAGGGGGGCAGAGGAGCCCAGCGGAGGCTGGTCAGGTGGGGAAACACCCCCCCCCCGTGATGCAGGTATGAGGTCACCCTGGGGGGGGTCTCTGCCCCCCTGCCAGACCCACAGCCCTTCTCCTGCCTCCCCCCCCCCCCAGCGGTTCCAGGAGGTGGAGGAGTCCCACCTGCAGCACCTGAAGTCCCTGGTCGGCTCCTACATCCACTCGGTGGAGGACACCCACGTCCAGATTGGGCAGGTGGGCAGCCCGGGTCACGGGGTGGGGCTTCTGGGGGCCCTGCAGACCCCCATCGGGTGGGGAGACCATGGAATTGCAGCCCAAGCCTGAAGAGGGGGCCCATCCCACCCCCACCCCAGCTGCGGCCCCCCTTCCTCCTTGCCCTCTCAGTGGTGGCAGGCAGGCAGGGGGGGGAGGGGGCCAGAACGAAGGAACCAGTGGGGGAAGGAGGCTGGGGGGTGGGGTGGGGGGAGGCTCCGAGTGCAGGAGGCGGCTGTGGTGGGCCCACCCCCTCAGGGCCCCCCGGAACCTTTCTGGGGGGTCTCAGGAGGGTCCCCCTCCCTCCCCCGCTCAGGTGCAGGAGGAGTTCAAGCAGAACATGGAGAACATTGGGGTGGAGACGCTGCTGCGCAACTTTGCCGAGAGCAAGGCCACCGGCTGCCACCCGCCAGGTGACGAGAGGCCCCGGCGCCCCCGGGCAGCCTTCGGGGTGCTGTGCGGCCGCCCCAGGGCCCTGCGGGTTGGGCTCCCGGGGGGCCCTGCGGGAGAGACGGCTGGGAAGGGAGGGGTGGGTGGACGCTGGGGGGGCAGGCAGGCCCGGGAGACTCCCAAGGGGAAGGGCCCCCGGGGGCCCCCGTCTCTTACCCAGAGCGATGGGCATGAGAGCGTCTGTGATGGACCACGTGCCTTGAAGGAGCCCTTGGGGCAGGGGGGGGGGTTTGACGGGGAGGGTCTGCCCCCCTGCCTCACCTCAGGCTTCCCTCTTCTCACCCCCCTCCCTCCCCGGTCAGGGCCCCTGGACCTGGAGGAGCTGAGCATGATGTCCTCCTCACAGGAAGGCAAGTACGTCTGGCTCGGACTTTGGGGTGGAGCTGTGCAGAGACTGGCATCTGCCCCCCCCCCCCTCCTCCCTTCTGCCCTCCCTCCCTCCCCCTCCCCCAGTGCCTCCTGGGGCCCCTGGATTCAGCCCCTGTGCTCCTGCCCCCCAACCAAGCCCCATTTGCTCTCCTGCCCCTGAACCCCCCCACCACTTTTGCATTCCCCCCCCAGGGCCCAAGCGCAGCCGCAGCAAAGCCTTCCGCATCCCGGGACTTGGGCGCAAGGAGCGTGGGCGGGAATCAGGGTGAGTATGGCTGCCCCCCCTCCGCCATCGGTCCTGGCTCTCCAGCCCCCCCCCTTCACGCCCCACTCACCCCTTCTCCCCCTTTCTCCCCAGGGAGTCTCCGGAGGCGGATTCAGGGGTGAGGACCCGGCCTCCAAGGCAGAGCAGCTGAGTGGGGGGCTTGGCCAAGGGGGGGGGGGCTCCGTTGCTGCCCAGGGCTCCATCCCCCCCCCCCCCGTGTCTTGGGATGCACCTTCCTCTCTGTGGCCTTTGGGGGGGCAGCCTGTGTCGCACCCCCCCCCCCAGCCCTGTTCTCTCTCCACAGCCCCCCGAGGTGGACGAGGAGGGCTTCACCGTCCGGCCCGAAATGAACCAGAACGATATCCTGGAGGGGGGAGTGGATCTAGGGAAGGAGGGGCTGAAGGTCTGGATGTGGGGCTTGGCCTCAGACCCCAGAAGGCGCAGGGGTCCCCGCACAAGCGGGCAGAGGGACCCCCATTTCCTGCCTGCCTCGGAGGGGGCCCCTTGGGGAGGGAAGCCCCCAACACCAAGGGCCTTTCCTTGACTGGGCTCCACGCGAACACGGCAGCCGCTTCTGCTCGTCCAGCGACTCGGATTACGACGATGAGGACCCCCCCAAATTCTACATCCGGATCAAGCCCATCCAGCCTCCCGAGCGAGTGGGCAGTGCGGCCACCTCGGCCGCCACGGAGCAGCTGAAGGCCTCAGTGGGCAGCCTCATCCTGCCGCCCTGCGTGGGGGTGAGTGGGGTGGGGGTGGGCAGCCCTCCCCTGCTTATCCTGGAGGAGGGGCCAGACAGAGCCCCCACCCCACTTGTGCTCCTGACCCCTCCCCTTCTCTTCTGCAGGGCACCATGAAGAGACACTCCTCCAGTAAGCGCCCCCCTCCCTGGGCCCCTCCCACCGGGGGATTGCAAGGGGTGGGCCTGGGCACTGAGGGCCCTCAGGGGGCCCTTTGGGGAGCCTGCAGGAGCCGGAGAGGCCTGGAAACCGGACGGCTGGGGGGCCTCTAGGCCAGAGGGGACTTCCTTGACCTCGGCTGGCTCCAGCCGCCTGCCAGAGGGGGCTCCTCCTGGGGCCTGGGGAGGCGCTGACCTGCAGCCCAGACTGGGGGGTGTCCTCTCTCCTCTCAGGGCACTTGAAGACCTTCCCCTCGGCCGCTCCGCTGCCCACCGACTCTGGGCCGGCCCTGGGCGCAGGAGAGAGAGGTGAGGCCGTGAGGACGGGGGGAGGGGGTGGGGGGGCCGGTGGAGTGGGGGGCCCTCTGACCTCTGTGCTTCTGACCTTTGGGCAGGTGGGAGAGTGGGAAGCGCTGCGACCCCCAACCTGGTGCCCCGGATGAGCAGGTACGCCCGCATCTCAGGGAGCCACCTCTGCGCTGACCCCCAGGAGGCTCCCTGCAGCTGGGCCGGCCGGGTGCCAGCTTCCTTGTTTGCTCTGGGGATTAGGGAGGTGTCATGGGGGGGGGGGAAACCTTGGAGCCAACCTGACTTCCTTGTAGGGGGTGGGATGAGCGGGGAGGGGGGGGAAGTGCTGAGGAAGGGAATTAGGGGGGCTGGAAAGAAGACGCCAGCTGCCCTCCAGGCCCCTGGGGGAGGGGGGGGGGGTTGTCACCTGAGGTTTTCCAGGAATGAGGGGGGGGTCCTCTTCTCTGCCCCCCCCCTCAGCCCCGCCTCCTCTTTCCCCAGCTGTGAGAGCCGAGGGAAGCCAGAGGGGCCCCCGGCCAGCGCCTTGTTTGGGCCCCCCCTGGAGTCCGCCTTTGAGAACGAAGCCTTCACGGGTGAGCCCCCCTTTGGAGGAGGGAGGGGGGGGATCAAGCAGTTGCAGATCCCCCAAAGCCCCCCCACCCCTACACACACGCACGCACACGCACACACACGCCCCAACGTAGGCGGGGCTGCTGGGCCCCCCCAGGCGACCACCTCCAGCCTGGGTGCCAGGAGAGGGGAAGGGGCATCGGAGGGCATGGGGGGTGGGGGAGGGAGAGCTCTGGGCTGGGTGTTGGAGGCCTCCAGGGATGGAGCGTTCCCAGCCTCTGGTGTCAAGCGGTCCCACTGGCTCCTTGTCCTCCCTGTCGGAAGCTGCTTCCCTCCTTGGCTAGTTCCCACCCGTGGCTTCTCCTCCCCCCCCCTCCCTCCTTTGGGGCAGCCCTGGAGGGGTTGGGAGGCTGCCCCCCATCGGCCCCCTCCGCCTCCTTTCCTCCTCACCCTCCTCTCCACTTTCCCCAACCCCTTTCCTGTCATGGGAAGCAGGTGGAGGGTCCCAAGGGGGGGGGGCTTACTAAGGCTTTACACAGAGGTGCTAATGATCCTCTGCCTCTGCTTGTGTCAGCCCCTCTGGCCGGGAGAGGTTTGCCCCCCCCCCCAACCTCTGTTGCCTCCACATCCCCCCCCAGGGGGCCGGAGGGGGCCCTCGGCTCAGGCCTTGGGAGGGGAGGGGGGAGGGGATGCCTGCGTGGGGGGGGAGGGGTCACCCTGGGGCAGGGAGAGCTTCCCCTCCTCCCCGGAACCTTCCGCCACTGGATCCAGCCAAGACAATCAAGGCCTGTGTTCCTGCTGGTGGGGGGGGGGGGCAGCGGCTCCGTTCCGGCGGTTTTGGGCCCTGCAGGGCTGGGGGGGGAGGGAGAACAGGACGAACCCGTTTGGGGAAGGGCTCGTCTGACGGCAGGAAGGGCGGCTTCCCTGCCATGCCTGCATGTGCCCTGCGTGTGTTCCCTGCGTGTGTTCCCTGCGTGTGTTCCCTGCGTGTGCCTTGCGTGTGTTCCCTGCGTGTGTTCCCTGCGTGTGTTCCCTGCGTGTGTTCCCTGCGTGTGTTCCCTGCGTGTGCCTTGCGTGTGTTCCCTGCGTGTGTTCCCTGCGTGTGTTCCCTGCGTGTGTTCCCTGCGTGTGTTCCCTGCGTGTGTTCCCTGCGTGTGCCCTGCGTGTGTTCCCTGCGTGTGCCTTGCGTGTGTTCCCTGCGTGTGTGCCCTGCGTGTGCCCTGCGTGTGTTCCCTGCATGTGTTCCCTGCGTGTGCCCTGCGTGTGTGCCCTGCGTGTGTGCCCTGCGTGTGCCTTGCGTGTGTGCCCTGCATGTGTTCCCTGCGTGTGCCCTGCGTGTGTGCCCTGCGTGTGCCTTGCGTGTGTTCCCTGCGTGTGTTCCCTGCGTGTGCCCTGCATGTGTGCCCTGCGTGTGTGCCCTGCGTGTGTGCCCTGCGTGTGTGCCCTGCGTGTGCCCTGCGTGTGTGCCCTGCGTGTGCCCTGCAAGTGTTCCCTGCGTGTGTGCCCTGCGTGTGTGCCCTGCGTGTGTGCCCTGCGTGTGTTCCCTGCGTGGGGAGAGTATGCGGAAGAGGCAGTGGAAGCGGGGGGGGGGGGAAGGGAGGCCCTCCCTGCAGCCATCCTTTCAGCCCCCCCCCCCCCATTGCTGGAGGCTCTGTGTCCAGGGAGGAGAAGGGAGGGGGGGGGGCTGGGCGCAGCTGTGCCCGCCTGCCTTCTGAGGCCTTGTGGGAGCGAATGGCAGGCAGGGGCCCTGTGGGAGCTCAGGGAAGCAGGGCCGGAGGTCTGGGGTGCCCGGGCCCCTTGCTCCCCTCCATGGCCTTCCCTGGCCTGGTGCCCGCTGCCCTTCAGCTCAGCCCTTCAGCCGCCCGGCTCCTGGCCCAGCTGAGATGCAGGAGGAGCTGCTTACCTGGGGGGGCTTCGGATGCTGAGCCGGCCCCCTCTGCCCCCTCCGTGCCCCCTCCCTTCACTGCTGGGGGGAGGCGCCAGGTGGGCCTGGGAGGGGCCCCTGGGAGCGAGTCCCGTTCCCTGGGCTGGAGACTCCAAGGCCTTTGGGGGAAAGGGGGCAGCTGGGCCCAGCGGGGTGGGGGGTGGGGGCAGCCTTTGTGCCAGTCTCCGCTTCCTGCCCTTCCCCTCCCCTTTCACGGCGGCCAGAGAGAGCCGGCAGAGGGGCAGCCCCTCCTGGATCTGGGCACGGGGGCATCCCGGTGCCCAGACTGCCATGCTGGGCAGCAGGTCTGCCCTGGCGCTGGGCAAGGGTGCCGCAGTGGCGGGAGAGACAGGAGGGGGACCTGACTTGATTGGTGGATCTCCTTGTGGTGTCTGGTCCTCCCTCCGGAGCCGGCTGGGGAAGGTGCCCATGCCCTCCTGTTGAGATGCCCTGGCCAGATCAGCTGAGGGGAGTTGGGGGGGAGGGGAGGGGCATGGGGGACGGAAGGGGGGGGGGGAAGTGGGCACAGCAGCCCCGTCAGCCTCTGCACCCCACACCACTGTTCCTTGGGCTGCTGGGGTGGGCACCGCGGCCCCCGGCCCCCTCTTAACCCTCTGCTCTCTCTCCCCCTGTCTCCCCACAGCCCCCCGTGCCTACCTGCTGGCCTCCAGCCCCTCCCCCTTCTCCTCCTCCTCCCCCGAGAACGTGGAAGACTCCGGCCTGGACTCCCCTCCCCACCTGGCCATGGGGCCCTCCCCGGACCCCCGTCTCTGGAGCTCCCGGCCGGCCACGCCCCTCAGCCCCCCGGGCCAAAGGACCCCCAAGGGGGCCACGGTGTTCCGGGGGGGGCGCGGGGCCCTCCTGCCTGAGGACAGAGCCAACCCCTGGCTGCCCCAGCCCTCGGCCCCCCAGGACGCCCGCTTCGGGCCAGAGCCGGACTGGGCGGGGTCCGGGGCCTCGTGGCCCCCCGCAGGGGCCCGGGCCTTCTCCACCTGCTCCCCTGACCTCTTCTCCTCGGAGGCCGGGTTGGGGGGCCGGCGGCTCTGGGTGTCCCGGCCTCGGAGTCCGGCAGCCTCGGACGGGGCCCCTCGGACCGGGGAGCGCGACAGCTGCCTCTCCTCCAACTCCGCCTCCTCCTCCTCCTCCTCTCCGGCCCCCCTCAGCAGCGGGGACTCCACCAGCCCCTCCCCCTGGGCCCCCCGGGGCCGCGACCTGGACAGCAGGGGGCCCTCTGCCTCCGACGCCTCCTCTGAGCACGGTGAGTGGGGGGCCGGGGCTCCCGGGGGCCAGATGGGGGTGGGGGGGTTGCAGCCAGGGAGAGACAGAAGGCGGGTTATGTTGGCCTCCCCCTCAGCTGAGGGCCCCCAGAGCCCCTCCCCCTGCAGGGCCTGGGGGGAGGGGGCTGTCCCCTGGAGGGGCCCCTCCCGGCAACCTGGCTTCAGGCCCTGCGCAGCAGCAGCAGCTCTCGGTCCCTCCGGGCTCTGGGTGCAAATGCTGGCATTGGGGAACGAGGAGCTGCATTCCCAAGCAGGATTGGCCGGCGGGACTGCCTTCCTCTGGGGGAGGGAGCGTGGGAGGCTTTCGCGGGCTGGGAGAGAGCAGCCTCCACTCTGGGTGGGGAGGGGGCAGACCGGCTGCTGTGCCCCTTCGGTCACCCCCTCCTTTTGACTCGCAGCTGCCTTCCCCCCTTCGGCCCCCCACGCCTGGCCCCCCACGGCGGCTCCTGTCCGGCGAACCCTCTCCAAGCGGCCCTCAGCCATGTCGGCCACCAGCCTTGGGGCCGAGACGGTGAGCACGGTGGGGTCTCCAGGCGCCCCCCCTCCCCAGCACAGGCACAGCCGGGAGTCCAAGAAGGGGCAGCCCTGGCACCCCACTGAGCCCCAGTGCCCAGCCACCGTCCTCTGCAGGGCCCCCCTGGTGCCAGTGGTGGGCCTCTTGGCTGCAGGGGGCCATTGATGGAGCCCCAGCTGTTATCGGGTGGGGCAGGGCCCCCCCCCAATGCTGAGGGTTCCCCATCCTTGAGGTCTGGGGGGGGGATCAGAGGAGGAGGAGGGCCCCCCGTGGCTGAGCTCTCTTTCCCCCCCCTCCCAGCCCCGATCCTTCAGCCCTGCCCCCCTCTCCGCTCTGACCTCCTCCCAAAGCACCTCCGCCCTGACCGAGCGCAGCCTCTTCACGGCCGGCCAGCCTCCGCCACCACCTCCGGCAGCCCTGGGTAGGTCCCCTCCGGCTGGGGGGCAGGGGGAGCGTGGGGGGGGGGGCTGGAAGTCTGGCCGGAGCGTCTGAGGGATTGTGCTCTCCCGTGGCAGGCGTCTCCCGTGGGCCTTCCCCCGTGGTCCTCGGCTCCCAGGGCGCCCTGCCCGTGGCCACCGCCTTCACGGAGTACATCCACGCCTACTTCAAGGGCCAGAACACCGACAGGTACTGGGGGGCAGGGGGCCTGCGGGGGCTGGCGGAGTGGCCCACGGAGAGCCTCCCCAGGGGTCTGTGGGGGTGGGGGCGATGCAGCTGCCCACGGGCCCCTCCCTCTCTCCGCAGCTGCCTCGTCAAGGTGACCGGGGAGCTGACCATGTCCTTCCCGGCCGGCATCATCCGCGTCTTCAGCAGCGCCCCGGCCCCCCCGGTCCTCAGCTTCCGCCTGCTGCACACGGCGCCCATCGAGCAGTTCCAGCCCAACGCCAGCCTGCTCTTCAGGTGCCTGCGCGGGGGTGGGGGGGCTGGCCGCCAGGGGACTGGGGGGGGGGCGATGGGGGAAGCTCTGGAAGCCCCTGGCAGGAGGGGGGGCTGGGCAAGCGGAATCTGGCTGGTCAAACTGACCCCCCCCCCTCGGTCTCTCCTGCCCTCAGTGACTCCTCGCAGAGTGACCCCAGCAGCAGGGACTTCTGGCTCAACATGGCCGCCCTGACGGGGCACCTCCAGAAGCAAGCCGAGCAGTCGGGGGCCGCCCCGTATTACAACGTCACCCTGCTCAGATACCAGGTGTGGCTGCGTGGGGGGGGCGAGAGGGCAGGGTTACGGTCAGCTGGGGGTCCAAAGCCTCTGGCACCCAGGGCTGCAAAGGCCGGGGGGGGCCTCTCTATCCACTACCCCCCCCCCCAGGATGACCGTGGAGAGAGGCCAGAGCAGCTGGGAAGGCACTTGAGGGACCCCTCCCCAATCTGAACTTACGCAGGATGAAGGGGGCAAAGGGGAGGCCCTCCTGGGGCTTCCAGGAAGTAGCATGGGGGAGGGGTCTTTGCCACTTGGGGTATTCCTTAACTTCCCAGTTTCCTGGGATCTCCTCGTGGTCTCCCATCCAATGACTAACCACATCCAGCCTCGGGAGGGGGTCAGCCAGGAGCTTCCACCCTCACAAATTTTTTTGAGAGTGTCAACAAGCACGTGGACAAGGGAGATCCAGTTGATATTGTTTATCTGGACTTTCAGAAGGCCTTTTACAAGGTCCCGCACCAAAGGCTCTTAAATAAACTTGCCAGTCATGGACTAAAGGGACAGGCCTTGTCCTGGATTAGCAACTGGCTAAGGGACAGGAAACAGAGAGTAGCATTAAATGGACACTTCTCCAGGTGGAGGGAGGTAAAGAATGGGGTCCCCCAAGGTTCAGTACTGGGACCCCTGCTCTTCAACCTCTTCATAAATGATCTAGAAGTAGGAGTAAACAGCAAGGTAGCCAAATTCGCCAACGACACTAAATTATACAGGGTAGTAAAAACAGAGAGAGAGTGTGAGGAGCTCCAGAGGGATCTCTTGACACTGGGGGAATGGGCAAACCAGTGGCAAATGAGCTTCAACATTAGTAAGTGCAGAGTGATGCACGTTGGGGCAAAAAACCCCAACTATATCTATAAACTGATGGGGTCTGAACTCCTTGCAACTAACCAGGAAAGGGACCTGGGTGTCCTGGTGGACAGCTCAATGAAGGTGTCAACCCAGAGTGCCACAGCAGTGAAAAAAGCAAACTCATTGCTAGGGATCATTAGGAAGGATATAGAAAATAAGTCAGCAAGTGTCATTTTGCCTCTTTATAAATCTATGGTGAGGTCCCATCTGGAGTATTGTGTACAGTTCTGGTCCCCAGACCTTCAGAAGGAGATTACGGAAATGGAAAAGGGGCAGAGGAGGGCAACCAGAAGGATTAGGGGGCTGGAACCCCTTCCTTACCATCTGAGGCTGCAACGGCTGGGCCTCTTCACTCTAGAACGACAGCGCCTGAGAGGTGACCTGATGGAAGTCTATCAAATCATGCACGGTGTGGACAAAGTAGAAAAGGAAAAACTGTTTTCCCTATCTCACAACACTAGAACTAGGGGGCCCTCCATGAAACGTTTGATAGCCAGACCTCCAACAAATAAGAGGAAGTACTTTTTCACCCAGAGGATCCCTGGTCTATGGAACTCCCTGCCAGAAGAAGTGGTGACAGCTATCAGCCTCGACACCTTTAAGAAAGGAAGAGAGGAGTTCATGGAGAACAAGGGTATCCATGGCTATCATGATGGACGCCTAAGGACACCCTCCGGGTTGGAGAGATAGGCAGGATGTCTCTCAATGCCATTTGCAGGGAATCATAAGCAGGTGAAGACGTCTGCTTGGGAAGACCCTGAAGCCAATGGGGAGCCACTGTGGGAGACAGAAGGCTGGACTGGATGGGCTGTGGCCTCTTCCGGCAAGGCTCTTCTTAGGTTCTTTTGTTCTTACAAGACAATTAGCCTTGGTTTTAATTAAGCATAGTGCGTTGGGGGGGGATGGACTCCCTCACCTCCCCCTGGATATCTGGGGCCCTGACAGGGGCCTCCTCTCCCTTTGGACTACAGGGCCAAGAAGGCCAAGCCCTTCCCCTTGCTTGCCTGGCCCTTGGGGGAGGGCAGGGGGGTGCAGCCGTCTTTGGTGCCTCTCAGCTGAGGCTGGAAAGAGACCGGGGGGGGGGGGCAGGGCCGTGATGCACCCCCCCCCCCATGCGCGTGTCTCTCCCTGACCCCCGGGGCCTCCCTTGTTCCCTGCAGTACTCCCGGCAGGGGCCGGAGTGGGCCCCCCTGCAGCTATCGGTCAGCTGGGAGTGTGGGCCGGAGGCCACCCGGGTGAGCGTGGACTATCGCTACAACGCCTCCGCCTTGGCCTCAGCCGTGGCCCTCACCAACGTCCAGGTCCTGCTGCCCATCGAGGAGCCCGTGGCCAACGTCCAGCCCCAGCCCAAGGCCTGCTGGTAGGGGGAGCAGGGGGGGGGGCGCCAGGGGAGGGCAGGAAGGGTTAGGCGGGCGGGGAAGGAGGCAGCCGGCACAGGAAGGGCTTCCAGAGGCCCCCGGGGGGCTTCGTGAGCAGCCGGGCTAATCCCCGGGGTCCCTGCCACAGAGACGCTGCCCCTGGCAACCAAGGAGGAGGAGGAGAGGAGGCGGGCTGGCACGGCTGGCAGGCGCAGCTGCGGGCATCTCAGATGACCTTCAAGCTGGGCAAAGGGGCGCCTTTCCACCTTGGCCAGATCCTGGGCAGGAGCCCTGCCTGCAGCTGAAGGGCTGGACTCCCCTTGCCCACACGGCTGACCTCACAGAATGGGCGCCCCCCCCCCCCTCCAAGGCTTTCCCTGAAGGTGGAGGGCAGAGGGGGCCTCTGGCTGGAGGGGAGGGCTGGCCTTCGCACCCTCTGCTGCGGGGAAAAGACTGGGGGGGGGGGGAGGGTGATGCCTCACTCCGTCTCCTGTCCCCCTCCTCTAATTGAAGGGGGGGGGGGGGCAAAGACCTCAGTCCTGGGCACCCTGGGAGCAGGAGGGTGGGCAGCCCAGCCAGAGGACCAGGATGGCCGTATTTGGGGGGGGGGGGCGGGGGGGGTGTTTCCCAACACCTGCTGTGTCGCCCCCTGCAGGAACCTGGAGGAGAAGCGCCTGCTCTGGAGGCTCCTGGACGTGCCCAGCACCCAAGGCCAGGGAGGTGAGCTGGCCGCCTTCCACAAAGGGCAGGGCGGGAGGGGGGGAGCCAGCACCCCTTCACCTTCCTCTCCCCTCCCACCCCTCAGGGTCCGGTCGCCTCCTGGCCAGCTGGGAGCCCTTGGACGGCCCCAGCAGGCCCAGCCCAGTGGCCGCCCAGTTCACCAGTGAGGGCAGCACCGTCTCGGGGGCCGACGTGGAGCTGGTGGGCAGCGGCTACCGGATGTCCCTGGTGAAGAAGAGGTTTGCCACAGGTGAGGGGGCCGGGCTGCCAGCAAGGGTCCCTCCCCCCCCGGCAGGCTCCTGCCATGCTCCCTCGGCTGGCAGGTGGACATCCTGGGCCTCTGGGGGGGGGGTGTGGATACGCCCTCATCTACCTCCAGTCTACCACAAACACAGGTCCCTCCAGCAGCCCCAAGGCGGCTCCACAGCCCCCCCCCCTTTGCCCCAGGGAAACCTCCCAGCGGCCTCAAGGACCCTCCAAAAGGCTGCAGATGACCAGCTTTCTCTGCAAGGACTGGGAATCCTCCCCTTCCCCCACCCCTCCAGTCAGAGCTGAAGAAGCTTCTTGGGTGAGAAGCGAAAGGGCTTCAAAGAAAAACCAGAAAGCCCAGTTGCTTCCAGAGAAGAAAAAGGCCCTTTGGGGCAGCCATGGCTGAGAGTCTCCATAGACCTTGAGAAGAACGGAGTTGGGGGGGACCTTGGAGGTCACAGGACAGGACAGCGTAGGAGGCCCCTGGATCCTCAAGACCAGCTGTCAGAGGGACCTTGGAGTCCCAGTGGACGATCCCTTAGAGAGGAGCCAGCCGTGGGCAGCAGCAGATCACCTGAAGGGTTGATACCACTTTATAATGCCTTGGGAAGGCCACACTGGGAATATTTGCATCCAGTTTTGGTCACCACGATGTAGAAAAGACGTGGAGACTCTGGAAAGAGTGCAGAGAAGAGCAACCAAGATGATTAGGGAACTGGAGACTAAGACATATGAAGAACGATTGCAGGAACTAAGGATGTCTAGTTGAATGAAGAGAAGGACCTGGGGAGACATGATAGCAGCCTTCCGATATCTCAAGGGTTGCCCCAAAGAAGAGGGAGTCAAGCTATTCTCCAAAGCACCTAGGGATAGAATAAGAAGCAATGGGTGGAAACTAATCAAGGAGAGAAGCAACTTAGAACTGAGGAGGAATTTCCTGACAGTGAGAACAATTAACCAGTGGAACAGAAGTTGCCTCCAGAAGTTGTGAAGGCCCCAACACTGCAAGTCTTAAAGTTGGATAGCCCTTTGTCTGCCTAAGAAGGGGGTTGGACTAGAAGACCTCCAAGGTCCCTTCCAATTCTCCTATTCATCTAGTCCTGTGATGGTGAACCTATGGCACATGTGGAACCAGACCTCCCGGCACATGAGCCATCCGCTCCAGCTGGTCTTCAGCCTTCCGGAGGGCCAGGAAAGCCACCGGAACCTGGGGAGGGCCCAATGGGCCAACCAGAAGCTTGGAAACTTGGGGTCACTTTGCATTATGAGTGCCGCCACACACACTATCTATCCCATGCGCCCCCCCAGCAACAAAGAGCTCAGCCGCCCCTGGTCTAGTCCCACCCCCTGTTCAGTCAGGAGGCCCTCTAACGGGGGGGGGGGGGGGGTGAGCCTCATGGCCCAGATCCACCGCGCATGCGCCTGGGCCTCCCGCCGGCCAACTGGTCTTTGGGTCTGCCCTGCGTGCGTGGGGGAGGGGCGCGTGGGTCACATAGGCGGAGACGGTGCAGGCGGGGGGGTTGTGCACACATGCATGGGGGCCTGGATGCATGCGTGGGGGCAGGACGCATGCGTGGGGGGGGGAGTGCATTACATTGTCGGTGCATGTACAGGCAGGGAGGAAACGGTCAGCCGTCCCTGCCCTGCAGCCTGTGCAGAATTCAGCCATTAGGGGAGAGAAGCCCCTTGGCTCCCTCTCCTTTCCCTCCCTCCCTCCAGCCACCAATCTCTCTCTCTCACACACACACACACAGGCCGGCTCCTGGGTGCTCTGGGCAGAGGGCCCTGCCGCTCCTCCTCCAGTGGGGGTGGGTGCCCCAGGCTCCCTGCATCCCCCCCCCCAGTCCTCGCAGGGCTTGGCTCCATACCCTGGAGCCCCCCCCCCCCAGGAACTCCGCTCCCTTTGTGGGCTCCAGGGAAGCTTCGCTGGTGCCTTGTGTAATTGGGGGTGGGGGGCGCAGTGGGACCCTTGAGGGGGGGGGGCCTTCCGTGCAGGGCCAGAGCGGAAGGAGCCTCGGGTGGGTTTCTCGTCCCCACAAGGAGAAGCAAACCTTTCGGAAAGCCCAATGTGGACTTCAACTCCCAGAATCCCCCAGCCGGCCTACTTTTCCGCTCCTTGTGTGCCTGGCTGGCTGGCTGGGGGATTCTGGGAGTTGGAAACCTTCTAAGAATGGGGGAGGAGTTTGGGGGGGTTGATTTGATTTCCCTTTGACCCCTGGAGACCCTCACGGCTCCTGCCAACCGCCGGCACAAGCCTGGGCAGGCCTCCTGGCAAAACCTCCGGCTGAGAGAGGGAGAGAGAGGAGGAGCCCAAGCGGTCTCCCCTGGGGGGCTGCAGTTTCCACCACAGGCCCTCTCTCGCCTGGGAGCCTGCAAGGCCTCCTCTGGGCCTGACGGCCTCTGGCAGCCCTGCCCGGGGGGGGGCGGGGGGGCTGTAGAGCAGCCATGGGGAACCTTTCTGGGTGCCATAAGTGGGGGGAGCACAGGGGGGGGGGGAATCGTGCGCAGCCACACTCCTAGTGCAATGCGTGACACACCCCCAGTGGGCATGTGGGCACTACAGGCGCCACCCCCTATTTTCTGCATGCTTCTTCCCCCTCCCCAGGCTCCAGAGGGAAACGGCCGCCCCTCCGGAGGGCAAAGAGGGGCCCTACGAGGCCAACCGGAAGTGACTCCCGGGGGGACGGGGGGGGGCTCCTCTGAAGCCCCTGGGAGGCTCACGTGGCCAATGGCTCCGCCTGCCGCCTGTGTCACGCGTGTCGTCGGGTCGCCATCCCGGCTGTAGAGAAAGAGCTGGGGAAGGTTGGGAGGTCAGCGCAGGGAATCCTCGACTTACGACTGCAACAGAGGCCAGAATGGCCATTGCTAAGCAAAGCAGCGGTTGAGCAAATTTTGCCCCAATTTACGACCTTTCTTGCCACAGTCGCTAAGTGAATCACTGCAGGTTTTAGTAGTATGGTCATTAAGTGAGTCCATCTCCCCTCACGGACTTTGCCTGTCAGAAGGTTGCGAAAGGGGGTTGCGTGACCCTCGCCTGTGACCGTCATAAATGAGAACCAGTGGCCAAGTGTCTGAACGGTCGTAAGTCACTTTTTCCAGTGGCCTCATAGCTTTGAACGGTCACGAAACAGGCTGTTGTTGTAAGTCGAGGACTTCACCGAGAGAAACCCCCGTCCATCACCTGAAACACATGAAATGAAGGGAACATTAAAATAACCCCCGGGGGGCTTCCCCCCCCCCCCCGCACGTCTGATGGGAGGGGCCCCTTAGCCTGAAGCCGCTTCCCAGACTAAACTGGCCCCTCCCTCTAACGGACACCCCCCCCTTGATTCTCCTCCCCCCGCCCCCCTCCCTCTCCCATGAGCTGGGCCCCCCAGTCCCTGCCCGTCTGGGAGCCCCTGCTGTGACCTTGGCCCAGTCGGGCTTTCCAAGGAGGCGCCCAGAGGCGGGCAGAGCAAGGGAGGAGGAGACCCTGCTGGGGGGGGGGGGCCTTGGGCCCTTGGCTGGCCAGGGCTGCCTCTCCTTGCGCTCAGAGGCCCCCAGGGGCTCTCGGGAGGGAGGGGGGGAGGGGGGAGCCTTGGCCGGAGGGGGGGAGGGGGGGCAGAGTTGGGGGTGGGGACCCCTCCTCTTGAGTCCTGCTTTGACCGTGACCCCCCCCTTCTTTTCTCCTTCTCCCCCCATCAGGGATCTATCTCGCTGGCTCCTGAACCTCCTGGGGACTCTTCTCTCCCGGCCGAGTCTTCTCGCCAAGGCAGAAATCATCTATTTGTGTGTTTTAAATTATTTTTCGCCTGACTTTTAACCGCTGTTGGGGGGGGGGGGAGAAGCCCCGCTGGAGGCCTGGGAGGTCAGAAGAGGCCGAAGCCCCCTGGACAGCCTGGAAGCCGCCCCTCCCCCACCGGCCAGCCGCTCTCCGGTTCTCCCTCCATCTCCCCCCACCCACGTGGGAAGCAGCCGAAGGGAGGGGGGGCTCTTGGGGGGGGGGAGCCTCGCTCTTTTAATAAACAGGTTTGTTTTTCTAAGGAAAGGGCGTCCTCTGAGGTGGTTCACAAGGGCGGGGGGACTCCACGGGCAGGCGTTCCTTGTGAGCGGTCCTCGCACATACGGCCGTCGCAGCATTCCCCACAGTGGCGTGATCAAAACCCGACGTGTCCTTAGGACGGTGGCCGCTTCTCGGAGTCACCTCTTGTGTCACCCCAGCCCCTCAGGGCCCACTTCCAGCAAGCAAAGTCATTGGGGGGATCCGCTTAACGACTGCTTGATTCACGGAACAACCAAAGTGGTTCACTTAGCCAAAAACATTGAATTGAAGGCGGGGGGCCCTCAGGGACAAAAGGAGGGGCGTCCTTGGGAAGGGGGTGAGAAGGCCCTGGAGAGCATCGGAGCAGCAGAGGCTGGCAAGGGGGCCTGAGCGCTGCCACCCGCATCCTGCCAGCCTCGACCAGGAAACGGGCAGCAGCCTCCGGCTGAAGAAACCGCAGGGGCCGCCTGGCACTTCCTGGTAACGGCCGAGCCTCAAAGCCCAAAGGGCCCCGTGGAGATGGGAGGGGAGGGGCTGGGCCCAGAGAGCGGCCGAGGGCAGTGCCAGGCACCCACCCCAGCCGGGCACAGCAGGGTAAATGGGAGGAATACGGATCCTCCTCCATCGCTTCCCCACAGAGACCACCTCCCCTTTTCTGGCCTGAGCTTTTCATGGGAAGAGAAGGACGGGGGGGGGTCCCAAGTGGAGGGGGGGCGGTCCGGCCCAGCCCCTGCCAGAGGCCACTGGAGGAGGCCCTTGGACTGGGTGGCCTCCGGGCTTGGTCACGGCCGACACGCAAGAGAAGACCCCAAGCGCACAGAAGGGCAACCGGGAGGGGGGAGGGGCTCCCAAGAGAAGGAAGCCCCGCCTCCCTCCCTCCCCTGCTGGGCTCTAAGGGGGCGGGGGGAGGCGCTTGTTACTATGTTGAGTGGTTAGGATGGGGGAGTCCAGGCTTGTTTAGGGCTGCCCTCTGCCTTTCCCTTATTCAACTGATAAGCCCCCCTCACCGCCCCGCCCCCACCCCAAAAAGGCCGCCTGCAGAAGAGAAAGAGAGAAACCGGAGCCATTCAAAGGATTTGAGGCTCCCCTTGCAGGAGGCTCAGCTGCCCTCTCCCCCCAGAGCCAAGTTGGGCCCCCTCCCACAGAAACCCTTTCCTTGGAGCCATTTCCCACAGGAGCCCGTTTCTGATGCCCCGCCCCGCCCCCAGTGTGGCCACTCCTTTTGCTCCTCCCTGGAATGTGGACGGGGGGGGGGGAGTGGGAGTGGCTCTATTCCTAGAGCTGCCCTTTTTCTGCGAAGGACAACAAATGTTAACTTCAGAAAGTTTGTCCCAAGAAATCTAAATAAAGGCAAAAGGTCAGTAAAACGGCTCAGAAATGAAGGTGTGGATTGTTAACCCAGGGCGGATTCCCTTCCCCAAAGCCTTCGAAGGCTGCAGTGCTGCAAAGCAGGAAGGAGAATTCACGGCTGTGCATGAGCCCACGAAAAGCCCCTCTTGCCCCACGGAAGGGAATGGGAATTGGAATTGGAATTAGGATAGGATAGGACAGAATGGAATGGAATTGGAATTGGAATTGGAATTGGAATTAGGATAGAATAGGACAGAATGGAATGGAATAGAGAATGAAATGGAATGGAATAGAATGGAATAGAGAATGGAATGGAATAGAATAGAATGGAATAGTAATGGGGGATTTTAACTACCCTGACATCAACTGGGAAACAAACTCTGCACCAAGGGGAAGATCCAGCAGGTTCCTAACAAACCTAGCAGACAACTTTGTTTCCCAAAAGGTAGAGAAGGGAACAAGGGGATCAGCCATATTGGACTTAATTCTCACTAACAGAGAGGAAATGATAGAAGGTGTAGAAGCTACAGGAACTTTGGGGGCAAGTGATCATGAAATACTGGAATTCAACATTATGCAAACAAAAGTAGTAGAACAAAGTCAAACTAGAGTGTTAGACTTTAAGAGAGCTAATTTCAATAAACTTAGAGCTTAGGAAGGATTCCATGGATGAGAATCCTCAAGGGGGAAACAACTCAAGAAGCTTGGGAAATTTTGAAAAATGAGATTATAAAAGCCCAGTCCAGCGCAATACCAATGAAGAAGAAAAATAACAGTTCCCAAAAGAAACCAGCATGGCTGCATAAAGAACTCTCTGACAAATTGAAAGACAAAAAGGATAAATATAAAAAGTGGAAAGAGGGGGACATAACCAAGGCAAAATATCAGCAAATAGCCCGAGCCTGTAAAGATGAAGTGAGGAAAGCTAAGGCTGGCAATGAAGAAAGGCTTGCCAAAAAAGTAAAAAATAACAAAAAAAGCTTCTTCCAACATGTTAAAAACAAGAAAAAGGTTAAGGAAACAATTGGTCCACTGCTGGGAGAAAATGGCAAGAAGATGATAAGCAACAGGGAGAAAGCAGAACTATTTAACTCATTTTTTGCATCTGTCTTTACACAAAAGGATAAAACAGTCCAATCTATCAAAAACAGCACCACAAAAATCAGATTAGAAACACAAATTGAAATAGGGAAGAAAATGGTAAGTGAGCATCTGTCTGCCCTGGACGAGTTCAAATCACCAGGACCGGATGGATTACACCCCAGGGTTCTGAAGGAACTGGCAGACGAGATCTCAGAACCACTGAACTATATCTTTCAGAGATCCTGGAGCACCGGGGAACTGCCAGAAGACGGGAAAAGAGCTGATGTGGTTCCCATCTTCAAAAAAAGGGAAAAAAATAGATCCAGGAAACTATAGACCCATCAGCCTGACCACAATACCAGGGAAGATTCTGGAAAAGATAATTAAGCAACAAATAAGCGAATACCTAGAAGCAAACAAAGTAATAGCCAAAAGCCAACATGGGTTTGTCAAAAACAGATCATGCCAGACTAATCTAATTGCATTCTTTGACAAAGTGACAAAATTAGTGGACCAGAGGAATGCTGTCGATATAATATACTTGGACTTCAGTAAGGCATTTGATAAAGTAGACCATAACCTACTATTAGATAAAGTAGAAGAATGTGGGTTAGACAGCATCACCACCAAATGGATTCGCAACTGGCTGACCAACCGCACTCAACGTGTAGTCCTCAATGGAACTGCATCTACATGGAAGGAAGTATGCAGTGGAGTCCCCTAAGGCTCTGTTTTAGGCCCAGTACTCTTCAACATCTTCATCCATGATTTGGATGAGGGGATAAATGGGGAACTCATCAAATTTGCAGACGACACCAAGCTGGCAGGAATAGCCAACACTCCAGAAGATAGGCTCAAGATACAGAAGGATCTAGACAAACCTGAACATTGGGCACTATCTAACAAAATGAAATTCAATTGTGAAAAAAGTAAGGTTCTATAGGCAAGAAAAACCAAATGCACAAGTACAGTATAGGTGGTACCTTGCTCAATAGTAGCAACTGTGAGAGGGATCTTGGAATCCTAGTGGACTACCATTTAAATATGAGCCAGCCGTGTGCAGCAGCTGCCAAAAAAGTCAACACAGTTCTAGGCTGCATCAACAGAGGGAGAGAATCAAGATCACGCGAAGTGTTAATACAACTTTATAAGGCCTTGGTAAGGCCACACTTGGAATAAGGCATTCAGTTTTGGTCGCCACGATGTAGAAAAGACGTGGAGACTCTGGAAAGAGTGCAGAGAAGAGCAACCAAGATGATGAGGGGACTGGAGGCTAAAACATATGAAGAACGGTTGCAGGAACTGGGTATGTCTAGCGAACTAACTTTAATTCTATTACGAACTACCCTCACTGTGCACTTTCTCATTTTAATACCAACTGAATGAACTTATTTTAATCATGGCTAACGACTTTTAACATCCTTGTATTTTATTCCAAGACCCACTTATGAATTCCACCTACATTGCTTATTTTTAGATAATTAGTTTTAGTTATTTATTTATAAAGCACATGTACTCTAGAGCGAAACTACTATCTCTGCGGGAGTCCCAGCTCTCGCAGGTTTGGCCCTTTGATCTATCTAGGGCCCATCTTGATGATGGTTTTATTAACCCGGAGAGATGGGCGAAGCGCGGCCTTAGGGGGTTTTTAGTGCGTAAATTGCGTAAATTGTCTTTTTTAGGGGGTACCAGGGAGGGGGGTGGGCAGAGACAGATAGAGACGGAAGACCAGACAAGTAGGAAGGGCCAGGCCAGCAGCCGACGGAGGGAAGCGGGAGGAGCCGATAGGAGGGGGGACACATGAGTCGTTCCGCAGGAGGGCATACCAATTCAGAGGGTCGTGGGGAGAGGCAGGGCCGAGGGGAGACAAATCTCATCCTCCCGGTTGGGGGCACGTAGCCGTTGGTTGCAAGCGGTCGGGTGCCACAACCCCTGCAGGCTAGGTGGTCAGGGAGTACAGAGCCAGGGCCTGCGGCTGATGTTCTGCAATGCCAGGTCCATTGTCAACAAAGCCCCCCTCATTAGTGACCTTGCGTCAGAGGGGGAGCCGGACCTGGCTGGAATAGCGGAGACCTGGTTGGGCCACGAGGGAGGACTCCCCCTCGTTGAAATATGCCCACCAGGCTACCGCGCTTTTCATCAGCCTCGGGCCCTAGGTAGGGGTGGTGGGGTAGCAGTCATCGTAAAGGAAGGTCTTGAGCCGAGAGAGACCATTGTGCCACAGACTACCGGCTGTGAGTCCCTCTGCGTGAAGTGGGGCCTAGGGAGGCAGTTGGGCTTGCTGGTTGTATACCTGGCTCCCCGCTATGTAGCAGCAGCCCTGCCCAAGCTCCTGGAGGTGATCGCTACGGTGGCAGTGGAGACCCCCAGACTTGTAGTCATGGGGGACTTTAATCTGCCATCGTTGGGCAAATCATCCGAGGCAGCTCGGGAGTTCATGGCTTCCATGACGGCCATGGACCTGACCCAATTAATTCAAGGCCCCACCCACGAGGGTGGACATACACCGGATCTCATCTTTGTCTCTGGCCAATGGAAGAGTGATCTGGGTATAGGGGATATAGTCATCACACCCTTGTCATGGTCAGACCACTCACTTCTCCAGCTCGACTTTCCGACCGCTGCTCCCCTCCGCGGGGAGGCGGAACCGGAGTCACCAATCTGGTTCCGCCCCAGGCGCCTGATGGACCCGGATGGGTTCCAGATGGCGCTTGGGCCATTTCCTGTACCCTTAACCCGTGCCCCGATGGAGGACCTCACGGCCGCATGGAATAGTGCGGCCGTGGGAGCCTTGGATCGGGTCGCGCCCTTGCGGCCTCTCTTGCGGCGGCGAACCACCCTGGCTCCTTGGTTTACCGAGGAGCTGCGGGTGATGAAACGCCACACGAGATGCCTAGAGAGAAGATGGAGGCATACCCGATCTGAATCTGACCGGACACAGGTAAGAGCCCATTTACGGACTTACATTGTGGCGCTGAGAGTGGCCAAACGCCATCATTGTGCTACTCTCAGAGCATCCGCAGAAAACCGCCCTGCCGCCCTGTTTAGGGTGACCCGCTCCCTACTTCAACAGAGGGTCCGGGAAGCCCCGCTACAGGGTAGAGCAGAGGAATTTGTGATTTTTCTGCAGGAGAAAACCGCTCAGATACAGAACGACCTAGCCCCGATTGATGGCCCAGTGGGATGCCACGAGACAGATCTTGTTTGGGAGGAGTTTGACTCCGTTACTTCCGAGGATATGGACAGGTTACGTGGGCGACTGCGAGCCACCACATGTTTATTGGACCCGTGTCCCTCCTGGCTTGTACTGGCATCCTGGGAGGTAACACGAGGCTGGCTCCAAGAGGTTGTCAACGCATCCTTAAGTGAGGGTTCCTTGCCTGCTTCCCTAAAAGAAGCGATGGTGAGGCCCCTCCTTAAGAAGCCCTCTTTGGATCCAGCTCTTTTAAACAACTACCGTCCAGTCTCCAACCTTCCCTTTCTGGCGAAGGTTGTTGAGAGTGTGGTGGCACAACAGTTTCCCCGTCACCTGGAGGAAGTTGACTATCTAGATCCGCGCCAGTCCGGCTTTCGGCCCGGGCATAGCACCGAGACGGCATTGGTCGCGTTGGTTGATGATCTCTGGAGGGCCAGAGATGGGGGTTGTTCCTCCATCCTGGTCCTATTAGACCTCTCGGCGGCCTTTGATACCATCGACCATGGTATCCTATTGCGTCGGCTGCGGGGGTTGGGGGTGGGAGGCACCGTGTTACGGTGGTTCTCCTCCTACCTCTCTGGCCGATCGCAATTTGTGTTGGCAGGGGGGCAGAGGTCGACCTCGAGACCCCTCACATGTGGGGTGCCTCAGGGGTTGTTCCTCTCGCCCCTCCTGTTTAACACATATATGAAGCCGCTGGGTGAGATCATCCGTGGTTTTGGGGTAGAGTACCATCTATACGCTGATGACACTCAGTTGTATATATCTACCCCAAACCACCCCAACGATGCCGTAGCGGTGATGTGCCAGTGCCTGGAAGCCGTGCGGATCTGGATGGGAAGTAACGGACTCAGGCTCAACCCGACCAAGACCGAGTGGCTGTGGTTTCCGGCTGCCCGATTCAACCAGCTCACTCCATCGCTGGCCATAGGGGGCGAACATCTTGCCCCTGTGGATGGGGCGCGCAATTTGGGTGTCCTCCTGGATGCCCGGCTGTCCATGGAAGGTCAGGTGACAGCCGTGGCCAGGAGGGCGTTTTACCAGGTTCGCCTGGTTCGCCAATTGCGCCCCCTATTGGATCGGGACGCCCTTCGCACAGTCACTCACGCTCTCGTGACATCCCGACTGGACTATTGTAACTCTCTCTACATGGGGCTTCCCTTGAGGTGCACCCGAAGACTTCAGCTAGTCCAGAACGCAGCCGCGCAAGCAATTATGGGAACCGCCAGGTCTACCCATGTAACACCGCTCTTGCGCGAGCTGCACTGGCTACCTGTCGTCTTCGCTTCAAGGTGTTAATTATCATCTTTAAAGCGCTCCATGGCACGGGACCTAGCTACCTGCGGGATCGGATCCTGCCTCATACATCCTCACGGCCGATTCGCTCCCACAGAGAGGGACTTCTCCAGGTGCCGTCCACTAGACTTTGTCAGCGGGCGACGCCCAGGGGAAGGGCTCTCTCTGTGGCGGGCCCGGCCCTCTGGAACGACCTTCCCCCCGACATTAGGACGACCACGGACCTCCGCTCCTTCCGTCTAAAATTAAAAACTCATCTTTTCTGTCTGGCCGGCCTGGGATAGTCTCTCTGTCTCTGGGGTTTTTATTGGGTATCTTTTAGTATAGTTTAGTTTTAATGGGGAATTTTAGCGCAGGTTAGGTTTAATTTGTTTTTAAGAAATGTTTGTATATTTTTATTGTTTTTATTCTACCTGTGCACCGCCCCGAGTCCCTATGGGGAGAGGGGGCGGTTCTATAAATATTAAATTATTATTATTATTATTATTATTATTATTATTGATGAAGAGAAGGACCAGGGGAGACATGATAGCAGTGTTCTAATATCTCAGAGGGTGCCACAAAGAAGAGGGAGTCAAACTATTCTCCAAAGCACCTGGGGGCAGGACAAGAAGCAATGGGTGGAAACTAATCAAGGAGAGAAGCAACTTAGAACTAAGGAGAAATTTCCTGACAGAACTATTAACCTCTGGAACAGCTTGCTTCCAGAAGTTGTGAATGCCCCAACCCTGGCAGTCTTTAAGATGTTAGATAGCCATTTGTCTGAAACGGTATAGGGTTTCCTGCCCACGCAGGGGGTTGGACTAGAAGACCTCCAAGGTCCCTTCCAACTCTGCTATTGTATTGTATTGTATTGTATTGTATTGTATTGTATTGTATTGTATTGTATTGAATGGAGTGGAAGGGAAGGGAAGGGAATAGAATAGAATAGAGAATGGAATGGAATGGAATGGAATGGAAGAATAGAATAGGGAATGGATGGGAATAGAATGGAAGGGAAGAATAGAATAGAGAATGGAATGGAATGGAATAGAATGGAGTTGGGAGGGACCTTGGAGGTCTTCTGGTCCAACCCTCTGCTTAGGCAGGAAACCCTACACCACTTCAGACAAAGGGCTATCCACAACTCTGGAGGCAACTTCTCTTCCACTGGTTAATTGTTCTCACTGTCAGGAAATTCCTCCTCAGTTCTAAGTTGCTTCTCTCCTTGATTAGTTTCCTCCCATTGCTTCTTCTTTTTTTTTTTGAAAAAGTTTTATTGGTTTTAACAATTTATAACAGGAAAGGGGTAAATAAGGTATTCGATAATATTTTGGAGCTTCCACATCGGGTTTGATGACCGCCTCCAAGTCTTCATACATATTCCATTAAAAAATTAATAAAAGGAAGGGGTACATACATTTTAAAATCATAAATTTTCATATTATTTCATACATTCAATTGGTTTGTACTATTGACGTCCGTACAGGAATTACCATCATAAAAGAATATAAATTATTTTTGCGATCTGAGCCTCTTTGGTATCGTCTCTTTCTCCTCCCCCCCACCAGCAGGCGGACCCGTGGCCCCTCCCGTTCAATGGGAGGAAACTAATCAAGGAGAGAAGCAACTTAGAACTGAGGAGGAATTTCCTGACAGTTAGAACAATTAACCAGTGGAACAGAGGTTGCCTCCAGACATTGTGGATAGCCCTTTGTCTGAAGTGGTGTAGGGTTTCCTGCCTAAGCAGAGGGTTGGACCAGAAGACCTCCAAGGTCCCTCCCTTCCATTCCCTATTCTATTCTTCCATTCCATTCCATTCCATTCTCTATTCTATTCCCTTCCATTCTATTCCACTCAATACGGGAAGCGGGAAGCCCCTCTGCAAGGGCGAGCAGAGGAATTTGGGATTTATCTGCAGGAGAAAATCACTCGGATTCGGAATGAGCTACCCTCCATCGACAGTGGTCCTGTGGGACTGTCCGAGACTAGTCTTGAGGTTCCTTCTTGGAAGGAGTTTGATTTTGTTGCCACCGAGGGTATGGACAGGTTGTCAAGGAAACTTAGGGCGACCACATGTTTATTGGACCCGTGTCCCTCCTGGCTTGTACTGGCATCCTGGGAGACGACACGAGGCTGGCTCCAGGGCATTGTCAACGCATCTTTGAGTCAGGGGTCCTTACCTACCGTCTTGAAAGACGCGGTAGTGAGGCCCCTCCTCAAGAAGCCGTCCCTGGACCCAGCATTGTTGGAGAACTATCGTCCGGTCTCCAACCTTCACTTTTTGGTGAAGGTTGTTGAGAGTGTGGTAGCCCAACAGTTTCCGCGACACCTGGAGGAAGTTGATTATCTAGACCCGCGCCAGTCCGGCTTCCGACCCGGTCACAGCACCGAGACGGCATTGGTCGCGCTGGTCGATGATCTCTGGAGGGCGCGGGATAGAGGTTATTCCTCTATCCTAGTCCTATTAGACCTCTCGGCGGCTTTTGATACCATCGACCATGGTATCCTATTGCACCGACTGGGGGGGTTGGGGCTGGGAGGCACCGTTTTGTGGTGGTTCTCGTCCTACCTCTCTGGTCGGTCGCAATATGTGTTGACGGGAGGGCAGAGGTCGATCTCGAGACCCCTTTTATGTGGGGTTCCTCAGGGGTCAGTCCTCTCGCCCCTCCTGTTCAACACCTACATGAAGCCGCTGGGTGAGATCATCCGTGGTTTTCGGGTGGAGTACCATCTGTACGCTGACAACACTCAGCTGTACATATCCACCCCAAACCACCCCAACGATGCGACCGAAGTGCTGTCCCGGTGTTTGGAGGCCGTACGGATCTGGATGGGTGGTAACAAACTCAAGCTCAACCCTGCCAAAACTGAGTGGCTGTGGTTTCCTGCACCCCGGTTCAGCCAGATTACTCCAACTCTGGCCATTGGGGGCGAAACACTGGCCCCCGTGGAGAGGGCGCGCAATTTGGGTGTCCTCCTGGATTCCCGGCTGTCCATGGAGGACCATGTGGCGGCCGTGGCCAGGGGGGCGTTTCATCAGGTACGCCTGATGCGCCAATTGCGCCCCTTACTGGACCGGGCTACCCTTCGCACAGTTACTCAAGCTCTCGTGACGTCCCGACTCGACTACTGTAATGCTCTCTACATGGGGCTCCCTTGAGGTGCACTCGAAAGCTACAGTTAGTCCATGGTGGATTATTCAAAATATCTTAAGGAAAAAAATTAAATTTACACCACAGTTCTTCCTGTTGGGAATTGTTACGGATTGTACAGCAATAGAAACTAAGTTGATTTTGAACTTGATAACAGCTGCCAGGTTGCTGGTGGCACAGTATTGGAAGAAGCAAGATCCACCTACCACAGAGGAATGGACTTTAAAAGTTGTGCACCTGGCTGAGATGGCAAAAATTTCATCGTATCTTAAAGATCATTCAAATGAAAGATACATATTAGAATGGAGAAGATGGATTGATTATATGCAAAAAAATATTCAAATAAGAAGGTTTATATAGCATATGAATGAAATATTTTTTAAGTAGTTTATGTTTATGATGTCTTGAGTTATAGTTAAAGAATTAGGGATAATCTGTATGTATCTTAGTTTTATATTCGTGAAAGTTATACCCTGTGCTTGTTCTGGGAAGTCTGGGGAGGGGAGAGGGAGGAAGAGGTTGGGGGGAGGGGGGGGAGAAACTGTTTGTAATCTTTATAAAATCTTCTAATAAAAAAAAAAAAAAGCTACTGTTAGTCCAAAACGCAGCCGCACGGGTGATTATGGGAGCCACCAGATGCTCCAACATAACACCGATCCTGCGTGAGCTGCACTGGCTTCCTGTGGCCTTTCGGGTGCGCTTCAAGGTTCTGACGACCATCTTTAAAGCGCTCCATGGCTCGGGGCCTAGTTATATGCGAGACCGCCTCCTGCCCCATACATCCCTTAGACCAGTGCTTCTCAATTATTTTCTGTCATGCCCCCCCTAGGAAGAAGAAAACATTTCGCGCCCCCCGCGCGACTGTAAATAGTATTATTTGTCTATAAAATTGTTATAAGTACACCTCTGCATAACACTGTATCCTTATTAATGTATAAGAGAATAAAAAAAGAAAGAAATGTGGATCAATTTACAACAAAGAATAGCTTTATTAACTGTAGCAGTAAAGATTTAAAGTGCATTAGAAATTTAAAAAAAATTAAATCCTTTGCCGAGGTCAAACGCGCCCCCCTTTACGGAGCCTCGCGCCCCCCCTGGGGGGCCCGCCCCACTATTTGAGAAGCACTGCCTTAGACCAATACGCTCCCACAGAGAGGGCCTCCTCAGGGTGCCGTCGGCTGGACAATGCCGACTGGCGACACCCAGGGGAAGAGCCTTCTCTGTGGCGGGCCCAGCCCTTTGGAACAACCTACCGCCTGAATTACGCACCATCACCGACCTCCGCCTCTTCTGCCAATGTCTAAAGACATACCTTTTCCAACAAGCCGGCCTAGCCTAACCTCCCACGGGGACTTTTTAGAAAGTTTTAAATTGGGTATTTTAAAATTTGGTTTTTAGCATAGGATTAGGATAGTTTAATATATATTTTAAATTATGTATTTCTTTTTGTATTTTTGTATGTTTTTAAATTTCCTGTGCGCCGCCCTGGGTCCTCTGTGGAGAAGGGCGGGATATAAATATAAATAAATTCAAATTCAAATTCAAATTCAAATACAATACAATATAATACAATACAATACAATACAATACAATAGCAGAGTTGGAAGGGACCTTGTAGGTCTTCTAGTCCAACCCCCTGCGTGGGCAGGAACCTTATACCATTTCAGACAAATGGCTATCGAACATCTTCTTAAAGACTGCCAGGGTTGGGGCATTCACAACTTCTGGAGGCAACTTCTGTTCCAGAGGTTAATTCTTCTCACTGTCAGGAAATTCCTCCTCAGTTCTAAGTTGCTTCTCTCCTTGATTAGTTTCCACCCATTGCTTCTTGTCCTTCCCTCAGATGCCTTGGAGAATAGCTTGACCCCCTTCTTCTTTGGGGCAACCCCTGAGATATCGGAAGGCTGCTATCATGTTACCCCCAAGTCCTTCTTTTCATCAAAGTAGACATACCCAGTTCCTGCAACCGTTCCTCATAGGTTTTAGCCTCCAGCCCTCGTTCTCCTGGTTGCTCTTCTCTGCCCTCTTTCAAGTGAAGGGACACCCTCATCAAGCCAGGAGAGACACAGCAAGAGCCATGATGGGGGGGGGGGAGGGGGGCAGAAAGGTCCACCCCCACCCACCCACCCCTGAGTCAGGAGACAGACGTGGCGAAAACACCTGAGATGGAGGCGAATTGCCCTGGCCTCAGGGTAATGTGGCAGGACCCAATCTGGGTGGGAGCAGAGTTTCGTCTTCCCAGCTTTCAGATTCGTGCTGGATCCAAAGGCTGGGAAGAATAACCCTCCGGTCCCAGTGATCCACCCAGATTGGATCCTGCAACAAAAGGATCTTTGATCACCCATCACGGCTGCCTTCAGCTGCACTTCGAGCTGGGAAAATGCTAATCCTCCGATCACGAAAATCCAGAATTGGCCGAGTCTTCCCGGAAGTTTGGCATTGGGCCACCCACAGATAGGCAGAGGCCCAAAAGGCAGAGCCAGAGGCACGGACAGCCCGAAGCGGATCCTGGAGGGCTCAGTCGACACTCAGGTGGGCAGGAAACCGCTGGGGAAGAAGCCGGGCTCCACTGGGGAGGCCACTGGCTCTGCGGTTACCCAAACGCCACAGGAGTTTCTCCTTCTCCTCCCTCCTCCCTTGGGGTCTCTAGCAGAACAACAGAGACCTTGAGGTCTCATCTAGCCCAATCCCCCGCTGGAGCAGGAGAGAGCCTATCCCAGTGCAGACCAGGGCCACTCCAGTCTCTTCTTCAAAGCCTCCAGGGATGGAGCGCCCAGCTCTTCTGAAGGTAAGCCCTTCCGGCTGGCAGGAGGAGGCTTCTCTTGAATTCCAGGCTGGTTCTCCGCCCTCGACACGGCACACCCAGAGGGTCAACTCCAGCCCCCTCTTTAAGATGGGGCGAGGCGCATTCCTGCCTGGGCTAAGACGGGCCTCTGCCAACAGTCCTAACTTTCCCTCCTCGGTTGCTGCTTAGTAGATTTTCAGGGAACCTTAGAGGTCATCTAGTCTAGCCCATGCTCGAGGCTAGCTCTACTGGGGGCCCTCTAATGGATGGCCCTCCAGCCTCTGGGGAAGGAGGCCACGCCATGTGGCAGCCTGTTCCCCTGGCGGCCAGCCGGCCCTTTATCACTTCCCCTTCCTTGTGTTTCTCTGGCCCTGCCTTCGGGAGTGACCAAGACTGGGCCTTTCTAGCCATTGGCAGAGTCTGATCCTCTCTCACCTCCATCCCCAGGTCCCCCGCCTTCCACGTGGGGCCTGGCCCCACTTCCTTCCACTCCCTGGGCTGCTGTGCCCAGAACGGGAGTCATGCCTGCCGTTGGTGCCAAGCAGTTTCCTCTTTCTTCCTCCCTCCCCCGCTTCTCCTCCGCCTTTGCCTCCCTGTCCCCCCCCCCCCACTATCCCACTCCCTTCCCAGAGCCTCCAGCCTTTCCTGGATTCCCAGTGGCTGCATCTCTCTGGCCTCCTTCCCTGGTTGAGGTCGGATTCCCAGGCAGGTGAGCTTGGGTGGCAGAGCAAAGGCTAAAGGTTAAATCCAGAGTGGGGGGGGGAGCTTTTGTCAGTCACCCTCCTGACCTTTCAGGGTGACCGGCCAGAGAATGGAGGATCCCGCCTGCCTGTCAAGGGAGCCTCTTAGCTGACCCATTGCTGATGTCAAGAGGAACCTCCAGCCGGCAGGGGGTGGGCCAGTAGACCCCCCCCCCCCCCGGTCCCTTTCAGCCCTAGAATGTTGGGATTCTTGCTGGGCCCGATCCAGCCACCCTCTGATCCGAAGTCCAGGACTAGAGGAGGCACCTGCGTCCCTTCCTAACTTTACTTTTTGTCGCCACTGCCCAAATCTCTGCCTGTTTACCCAATCCATAGTCACCCGTGGTTTGTGGGCAACCCCAGGCCAGCCCTTCAAAGGCTCCTGGGCCAGGTGAGGCTCCAGCACCTCCTTCCTTCCCCCTCCGCTATTCTGTCTCCCCCCCCCCCCTTGCCAGCTTTACAGAATCTTCTCCCGCTTTGGAGACAGCTGGTTTTTCCTGGCTCTGACGCTCCCCCTGAAGAGCCCCTCCCTCCCTCTCGCGCACCCTGCCCTCGGGGCAAAGATGGCACAAAAGGCAGGTGGCCTTAGCTTCCTTCCAGGGTTGCATCACAACCCGAAACCCAGCGGCACAAGGGAAGTGACAAGGTGGCCTCCGGTGGGGGCAACAGGCAGCTGCCCACCCCTGGAAGGGCCGGAAGGACTGGGGGGGGGGCAGATGTCGGAGTCAGGCTGAGAGAGGGGCGGGGGCTGGGCAGGGGCTCCTGGGCTGCCCCCTCGGGAGACGGGGCAGGGGGGACGCAGCCCAGCATCTTCGCCAGGAGGCCCGGCAGGAAAGGCTGGTCGGGCGGCTGCCGCCACCCGAGGGCTGACTCAGGGCCGGGAGGGAGGCGGCAGAAGCTCTCCGCCCGCGGGGGCCACTGGAGTTCCCCGACCGGGGCCCCCAACGCCCCTGCCGGAGCCAAAGCCCCCCCCCCGGCGCCGTCCGAGAGAAGGCCGCCCATTGCGAGGCTCCCCCTCGGGCTGCCTGTCCGGGCTGCGGGTCGGGCGCCTCCGGGGCGGAGTCACCCGAGGGAACCTGCCGGCCCCGCCCCGGTTGCCAGGTGGGAGCAGCTGCGGCGCCGGAGGGAGAGGGGAAGCGGCCGCGGCGCCCGGCAACGGAGCCTCCAGGTAAGGCGCCCACTCCAGCCCCCATCATCCCCCGCCGCAAGAGGCGCGGGCCGGGGAGGCGGCGGGCGCGGCCAGCGGAGCGTGGGACCCTCGTCCCGATGTCAGGGCAGCCGCGGAAGCTCCCTCGGGCGGATTTGGCCACCCGGGGCTGGTTGGAGCCCTGAATCCCCCCCGCCGCCGCCGCCCTTGGGGGCTGGAGGGGAGGGGGCTTCCGTGGGGGCGCGGGAAGGAGGGAGGGGCGGGCGCGGGGCCCCCAAAGACGGGGAGGGATCGGGGAGGTTGCGGCTTGTTTGTTTGCATGCAGGCTTCCCGGTTTCTACCAACAGCTCAAGGGGGCCACGGCATCCCAGGCTCTTTCGGGCTCTTCCTATCCTCCCGCAACAACCGCCCTGCGAGGTGGGAAGGTTCCCCCCCCCGTCCTCTAGTTCAGGAGACGGGCATTACTGCACCCCCTCCCCCAGGATTGCTTCACTCCAACCCCCCCCCCCCCGCCCTCTGCCCATGCTGCCTGATGGGCGCTGGAGTCCGATGTCGGGGAGGGTCCGGCTCCCCCCCCTCCGATGGGAAAGAAGACCGGTCGCCTGCCAGGCAGGACCCCTCCCCCTCTCCTTCCCCCTCCCCTGGGAGCGCTGGGGGCAGGCAGGGGGGTCCCGCGCCGGAGTCCGCCTGCCGAGAATCCTTGGAAGTGGGCGGGAGAAGGGGGTTTGCGGGCGTTTGGCGTCTTTTGGCCTCTGGGGGCCCAGAAGAGGCGAAGCGCTCCGAGGGGTTCCTTCCAGAGGAAACGGCGGTCTCGCTGAGAAAAAGGAGGCTCTGGCGTTTGCGCGGCTTCCTATGGCAGCCAGAGGCTTCCGCTGCCTTGCGCGGCCCAGTTTCACGTTTCTTCCGCTGAGAAAAGAGGGGGAGGAGGGGGGGGCTGCCCCACTACCGTTTCCTGAGACTTTCCGAGGCAGCCCCCCCCCCTCCGCTGCCATAAGGCAGCCCCCCCTCTCAGGAAGGGCCCCCTCCCTTCCCCTGGGCCCCCAGCACTTGCCCAGGTGGCATTGCCCGCGTCTGGTGGCAGAAAGGGGGGGGGGAGCCTGGCAAAATGACCAAGGAGACCCCCCAGAGGCCTGCCCTCCCGCCCCCCTTCTGGACTGGGGACCAACTTTCTCCCAACACAGAAGTGGCTTCAAAAGTCTCTGGCCGTTTCTGCAAAGAGGAAGTGGCTCCCCGTGTGGCTCTCTGCCTTTGAGTAGCTGATTTGACAGTAAAGGAAGGTCGGTGCACTAATTGACAAGGCAGGTTGTGTGTGTGGAGTTGCACCTCCGACTCCCTTCAGCGCCATCAGCTCCGCTAGAAGAAGCTTCAGGCCAAGCAAGCGCTGTTGTCTTGTGGCCAGCGAGGGCAGCCCAAGGAGCGAAGAGTGGCAGCTGGATGGGCAAGCTGCCAGCGCCAGGGCCTTCGCACCCTCCCCCCCCCCATTGATTCCAAGAAGGGAGGTGTGGTCCTGGGCTTTGGAACGGGGTTGGGGGTCTCTAGTAATGCTCTCTACATGGGGCTTCCCTTGAGGTGCACTCGAAAGCTACATTTAGTCCAGAATGCAGCCGCGCGGGTGATTACGGGAGCCCCTAGATCAGGCATGTCCAAAGTCCGGCCCGGGGGCCATTTGCGGCCCGGGGGTCGGTTTAATACGGCCCTCCAACAGCCCTCCCTGCTCTGTATAAATGTGGCCCTCCCTTCCTCCCTCTGTCTCTGGGGCTGTGTGGCTGGGAGGGAGGTGGACGGAGGTTATTTTATTTATTTTATTCAATTTATATCCCGCCCTTCTCCGAGAGGACCCAGGGCGGTTACGGACGCCTCCTCCCGCAGCGGGCGAGGGAGCAGGCGGGGTGAGCACCCAAGGCTACCGTCATCTTAAGCACCACCGAGGCTGTCGCCCGGCAGGGGCGTCAGGCAGGGAAGCCGTTCGCGCCTCCATCGCTGCACGTTCTGGGGCTGCGAAGCTGGGAGGGAGGTGAACGCGTGGCCCCAGAACGTCCGCTTGGCGCGTTCACCTCCCTCCCAGCCACGCAGCCCCAGAACGTGCAGCTCCCGCCGCACAAGGTCGCCCGGCAGGGGCGTCAGGCAGGGAAGACGGATGCGCGGCCTCAGAACGTAAGCCGTGGTGCCTGCCGGAGGGAGCCGCGATGGAGCCGCGACCGGCTTCCCTGCCTGACGCCCGTGCCGGGCGACAGCCTCAGTGGTGCTTAAGATGATGTTAGCCTTGGGTGCTCACCCTGCCTGCTCCCTCGCCCGCTGCGAGTGGCGAGGGAGTGACTGACAGACACAGAGAGAGACAGAAGGGGAGGGAGGGAAAGACAGAGAGACAGACAGAGACAGAGAGAAAGAGAGGGAGGGAGAGAGACGGAGAGAGACACAGATAGAGAATGAATCGGAATCGGATTGAATCGGAGACAGACGGGGAAAGAGGGAGAGACACATACAGAGAGAGGGAGAGACAGAGAGAGGGAGGGAGAGACAGATAGATAGAGACTGATTAAGTGAGTGAGAGACAGACAGACACACACACACACAGAGTGACAGAGAGAAAGAGAAAGAGAAAGAGAGAAAGAAAGAGAAAGAAAGAGAGAGAAAGAAAGAGACAGAAAGAGAGAAAGAAAGAAAGAGAAAAAGAGAGAGAAAGAAAGAGAGAGAAAAAGGGAAAGAAAGAAAGAGCGAAAGAGAGAGAGAGAGAAAGAAAGAGAGACAGAAAGAAAGAGAAAGAGAGAGAGAAAGAAAGAGAGAAATGGAGAGAAAGAGGAAGAAAGAGAGAGAAAGAGAGAGAGAGTGAGAGAGAAAGGGAGACAGAAAGAAAGAGAAAAAGAGAGAGAAAGAAAGAGAGAAAGAGCGAGAGAAATGGAGAGAGAGAGAGGAAGAAAGAGAGAGAGAGAAAGAAAGAGAGACAGAAAGAAAGAGAAAGAGAGAGAGAGAAAGAAAGAAAGAGAGAGAGAAATGGAGAGAGAGAGAGAGGAAGAAAGAGAGAAAGAGGTAGGTAAGTTCTTTTAAAATTTATTTTCAATACATTGTGAAAACTCAACTGTCAGTTGATCTTAATGTTATGAAATGAAAAGTACGTCATTTGCAATTAACTTGGCATAAAAAAATTTATTTGCATTTAATTGTAATGGTTCAAAGAATGTTCGGAAAAATGTTCGGCCCTCCACCTTGTTCACTTCATCCAATCTGGCCCTCTTTGAAAAAAGTTTGGACACCACTGCCCTAGATGCTCCCACATAACACCTATCCTGCGCGAGCTGCATTGGCTTCCTGTGGTCTTTCGGGTGCGCTTCAAGGTTTTGACAACTATCTTTAAAGCGCTCCATGGCTCGGGGCCTAGTTATATGCGAGACCGTCTCCTGCCCCATACATCCCTTAGACCAGTGTTTCTCAATTATTTTCTGTCAGGCCCCCCCTAGGAAGAAGAAAACATTTCGCGCCCCCCCCCCCGCGCGACTGTAAATAGTATCATTTGTCTATAAAATTGTTATAAGTACACCTCTGCATAACACTGTATCCTTATTAAGTATAAGAGAATAAAAAAAGAAATAAATTTCTTTCTCTTTCTCTCTCTCTCTTTTTCTCTTTTTTCTTTCTCTCTCTTTTTTCTCTTTCCTTTCTGTCCCTCTCTTTCTCTCTCTGTCTTTCTTTCTTTCTCTCTCCCACTTTTTTCTTTCTTTCTTTTTCTTTCTCTCTATCTCTGTCTGTCTCTCCTTCGTCTGCCCATCTATCACTGTGTGTGTGTGTGTGTGTATCTTGCATTCACGCACTTCCTGTGTCTCTCTCTTTCTCTCCCTGTCGCTCTCTGTCTCTCTGTGTGTGTCTGTCACTCTCTGATTCCTCCCCCCCTCCCTGTCTCTCTCTGTGTCTGTGCCTCTCTCTGTCTGTGTGTCGTCGTCCCCGCCCCGCCCCCACTCCCCGCGGAGTCTCCTCAGCCTGGCTCACCCGCCTTAGCCTGCCCCGGCCACCCGTGCTTGATCGCTCGTTCGCTCGCTCCGCTCCTTCCAGGAGCTGAGAAGCCTCCGTGTGTGTGTGTGTGTGTGTGCGTGCGTGCGTGCGTGTGTGCGTGTGTGTGAGGAACGGCAGTCCCTGGAAGACGACGAGTGGCCAGCATGCCGGCTGTAGAGGGAGGGAGGAGGAGGGAGAAAGGGAATCGGCAGAGCCGATTTGCCGAGGTCAAACGCGCCCCCCTTTACAGAGCCTCGCGCCCCCCCAGGGGGGCGCGCCCCACTATTTGAGAAACGCTGCCTTAGACCGATACGCTCCCACAGAGCGGGCCTTCTCAGGGTGCCGTCGGCCGGGCAATGCCGTCTGGCGACACCCAGGGGAAGAGCCTTCTCTGTGGCTGGGCCCAGCCATTTGGAACGACTTACCCTCTGAACTGCGCACCATCACCGACCCCCGCCTCTTCCGCCAATGTCTAAAGACACATCTTTTCCAACAAGCCGGCCTAGCCTAACCTCCCATGGGGACTTTTTTAGTGAGTTTTAAATTGGGATTTTTAAAATTGGTTTTAGCATAGGATTAGATTAATTTAATATATTTTTAAATTATGTATTTATTGTTTATATGTTTTTTTAAATTCCTGTGCGCCGCCCTGGGTCCTCTGTGGAGAAGGGAGGGATATAAATATAAATAAATAAATAAATGGCAACTTTAAGACTGGTGGGCTTCAGCTCCCAGAATCCCCCCCCCCCGCCAGCTGAAGTGCACAAGTCCTAACAGCCCTCAAGCACAGCCCCCCTCAAGTGGCTTCCTTTGTCCCGGAGGCCTCCTCCCCCTCCCCCCCCTTCCAGGGGAGACCCGGCTTCCTCCGCAGCCCCCGCTGAGGGTCCTTTGAGCAGCAGTGGCCAAGTTGCTTGGTTGGCAAAGGGAGGCCAGGCGGGTCTTTGGTCCTCAGGGGAAGCAGGAAGGACCCACAGGAAGGGCCCTGCGTTGCCTTGCGTCTCATGTCCCCCGGCCCCTCCTGGCTCTGGCTGCCCTGGGGCCTTCAGAGACCCCCAAAGCTGCAAAGGGCCTGGGAGCCCCCCCCCCCCGCTCTTCCTTGGGCTGCAGAGGCTGCCTGGGTCAGGGGGCTCCGGCTTTCTACGGGGGAAGGGCCGAGGGGCAGCTGGGGACTTCCGTCCTTGGGGGGGGGGGTCTGAAGGGGGCAGAAAGCAGAGGAGAGCCAGGAAACCCCCAGGAGGCAGCTGGTGCATTTCAGGAGAGTTGCTCTAACAGTGAGGAAGGAGGCCCCTTCGGCCCATCCGAATGTGAGAGGCACAGGGGCCTCCTGAGGCCATGGAGCCCACCCCCTGCAGAGGCCGGGCGTCAGCACATTGCAGCCCCTCCCTTTCGGTTTGGGAACCGTGTCCTCCCTTGTGCTTGGAAGTGGAGGATGGTCGGGGTTTGTCTTCTGCCCGAGGGCCACGCGAGGGGAGGGGCGCATGGCTGCCCTTGCATCAGGCTGGAGGCTCATGCGTGGGGGGGGGGGAGAGTGAGGGGGGGGGGCGGGGGGGGGTTTGAGGCACGGAGGGCAGGTGGAAAGTTTCCTCCGCTCTGCCTGAGGCTCCCTCTGCTGCTGGCCTGGGCAGACCGGCTCTGCCGCTCCTCGGAGGAGCCCTCTGCGTATGGCATGGAAACTCAGGGTGAGGCTGTCCTGGTGACGCACAGAGGGAGCCAACCGCGGCATCTGCCCAGGGTGAGGTCAGGGCACCTCCGGGGAGACGGAGAGCCTGGCACTGCTGCGGCTGGCCCTGGAAAGGTCAAAGGCTCCGCCCCCCACACACACACCTCTGGGCAGGGGAGAGATGCACACACACACACACACACACACACACACACACACACACACACACACGCCCTGAGGGCTGCACCTGCTCTCCAGCTCCCTGCCCTCCCCTCCCGTTGCTCATGCTGACCCCCCCTCCCTGTGTTGCTCCAGGCCTCTTTGGCAGCCAGGGCAGTGGGGGGGGGGTGCCTGTTCCTTCAGAGACCCCCCTCCTGCCTTCACCTCCCCCTCCCCCCTGCCACATGGGATTTCAGGCCACCCATGGGGGGGGGGGTTCTTGCAGGGATAAAGTCCAGGAGAATCCAAGCCCCCTCCCCCAGAGACTCTGGAGGGGAGGGGGCCTCAGCTCCCCTCCCCCAGAGGTTTTTTTCTCTGAGCCCCCCAGGAGCGAAACCCAGGCGCTGGGCCCTCCCCTCCAGAAGGAGAGAACGGGGGCCGTGCCCCTGTGGGCATCCAGAGAGCCTGGCTTTCTCCGCGTTGTCCAACCTCACGGGGGAAGGCCAGGGTGGCTTTAAATTACTTCCATCGGAATAGAGCTGGAAGGGACCTCGGAGGTCATCTAGTCCAACCCGAAGAATTACTTTTTAAGGACTGCATGCCAGCTGCTCTTCCCTTCTCCCCATCTGCTCCCCTCTCTCCGTCTCCCAGACAGGTGAGACCCTTGGCTGACGGATCCCAGCCGGCCCCTCCCTGCAGCTCCCTCCTGTGGGGGGGAGGGGGGCAAGGGCGGCTTCCGGGCGAAGGAGAGACGCTCCTGGGTGTGGCTGGGTCCCTCTCTCTCTCACTCTCTCTCTCTCTCTCTCTCTCTCACTCTCTCTCTCTCTCTCTCTCTCTCTCACTCTCTCTCTCTCCCTGCACCATAAATCCTCTGGGTGGAGGGATCCTGCCAGCCGCCCTCTGCCTTCCTGGCTCTCCCTGCAGAGGAGGCAGGGGAAACCTTTCCCCATCCTTTGACTCCTCCCTCTGACCGCCGGGGGCTGCAAGGCGCCTGGCGGTGGGTTCAGCCTCCTCCCTCCCGCTCTTCTTTTCCAGGCCACGATGCCCCGGCGCTGGTGCCACAAAGTGGAGACCCTCCTGCTCAGCCTGGTGGGCTTCAGCTGCCTCCTCTTCCTCCTCCAGACGCCCAAGAGCAGCCCCCTCCTGGAAGAGGCGGGCACCCCGGAGCCCCCCACGGGGCCCCCCACCCCCACGGCCCCCCAGCCGCCTCCCGAGTGCCGGCCCAACGCCTCGGTGGCCAACCTCTCCGGCTTCGCCGAGCTGCCCGACCACATCAAGGACTTCCTGCGCTACCGCCACTGCCGGGACTTCCCGCTGCTGCTGGACCTGCCTGGGAAGTGCGGGCCCCCCGAGGCCTCCCACCAGGTCTTCCTGCTGCTGGCCGTCAAGTCCTCCCCGGCCAACTACGAGCGCCGCGAGATCATCCGCAAGACCTGGGGGCAGGAGCGCACCTTTGCCGGCGTCCACATCCGGCGCGTCTTCCTGTCGGGCGTGGCGGCCAACGCCCGGGAGGCGCGCAAGCTCCACCAGCTGCTGCGCCTGGAGCACGTGGAGCACGGAGACGTCCTGCAGTGGGACTTCGTGGACAGCTTCTTCAACCTGACCCTCAAGCAGCTGCTCTTCCACGCCTGGCTGGAGAGGCGCTGCCCGGGCGTCCGCTTCGTCTTCAACGGGGACGACGACGTCTTCGCCAACACGGACAACATGGCCCTCTACCTGCTGGGGGTGCCCGGGGCGGGCGACCAGCACCTCTTCGTGGGCCACCTCATCACCAACGTGGGGCCCATCCGGGAGAAGTGGAGCAAGTACTACGTGCCCGAGCAGGTGACCTCCTCCAAGGCCTACCCGCCCTACTGCGGGGGCGGGGGGCTGCTGATGTCCGGCTTCACCTGCAACGCCATCTACCGGCAGGCGCTGGGCCTCCGGCTGTTCCCCATCGACGACGTCTACCTGGGCATGTGCCTGGAGAAGGCCGGGCTGGCCCCCGCCTCCCACGCAGGCGTCCGGATGGTGGGCGTGAGGGTGCCCTCCGAGAAGCTGGACTCCTTTGACCCCTGCTACTACAAGGAGCTGCTCATGGTGCACCGCTTCCTGCCCTACGAGATGCGGGTCATGTGGGAGGCCATCCACCGGCCGGACCTGGTCTGCGGGAAGAAGGTGGGGGTGTACCCGAGTTTGTGAGGCCTCGCTCTGCCCGCCGGGGGAGGAGGCTGCCCGGTCCGGAAGGGCCCAAGGACTCTCGCTGCAGGGGGTCCATCGCGTAGACTTTTGACCAGGGGTTTGGCTTGGACCATCTGCTCCCCCCCCACACCCACACCCTCCCTTCCTGCGTAATGCATGTGGGAGCGCTGGCCTCACACTGGCACGGCTGGCCACGTCTTGGGCATTGGGCAGCCCTGCCTCGTTCCTCACTGGCCACAGGATCCACCGAGGATGGCCGGTTCCTGCAACGACAAAGTCCTCCCCCCCACACACCAGATCCCTTTCTGGAGCAACTGAAGGGATCCCTTCCTGGACGGTGGATGAGCCTGGCCCTGGAAGGGGAAGGGGGCATGGCCACCCGGTGGGCTCCCAGAAGACGAGCTGCAATTGGCCCTGAGCCTCCCTGAGCTGTGCATGGTCCCCATCCCACAACAATGCCAGGGCTCGCTCCCTCCCTCCCTCCCTCTCTCCCCCCTCTTTCTCTCTCTCCCTCCCTCTCTTTCTCTCTCCCTCCCCCTTCCTCCCTCTCCCTCCCTCCCTCCCTCCCTCTCTCTCCCTCCCTCTCTTTCTCTCTCCCTCCCCCTTCCTCCCTCTCCCTCCCTCCCTCCCTCTCTCTCCCTCCCTCTCTTTCTCTCTCCCTCCCCCTTCCTCCCTCTCTCCCCCCTCTCTCCCTCCCTCCCTCTCTCCCCCCCTTTCTCTCTCTCCCTCCCTCTCTTTCTCTCTCCCTCCCCCTTCCTCCCTCTCCCTCCCTCCCTCCCTCCCTCCCTCCCTCTCTCTCCCTCCCTCTCTTTCTCTCTCCCTCCCCCTTCCTCCCTCTCTCCCCCCTCTCTCCCTCCCTCCCTCTCTCCCCCCCTTTCTCTCTCTCCCTCCCTCTCTTTCTCTCTCCCTCCCCCTTCCTCCCTCCCTTCCTCCCTCTCTCCCCCCTCTCTCCCTCCCTCCCTCTCTTTCTCGCTCTCCCTCCCTCCCTCCCTCCCTCCCTCCCTCTCCTTGCCTGCTTCCTGGGGCCCGGGAGAAGTTGTGCCACCGGTTGCTGTGGCCGGTTGCTGGTGGCCCTGGAAGGGGCTTGCTGAAGGGAAGGGGCGGAGGAGCCGTGGCGGGTGGGCCCCCTGGAGCCTCTGCCTTCCTTGCCTCTTTTCTGCCTTTCTCCTTCCTGTCTTCCATTCTAAGGCAGTTCTTTGTCTTTGGATGCAGCCCTGGAGTTGGACGAAGGGCTGGAAGGGGAGGCTCTGGCCTTGGGGCTCTGGCAGAGCAGCCGAGACCCAAATAGCCCCCCTTGGAACCTGGAAAGTGGCCCAGGCCCGGATCCCACTCCTGGCGCTCGGGGACTCCCTCTGGGGTGGAGGGCTGGGCACGGCGGAAGCGCCTGGGCAGATAAGCCTGGCAGGGGCTTCAGGCATCGGGAGGCTGCCTGGCGAGGGCGGAGCAGGCCGGGCGCCTGGGCACTCTTTGGGGGGGAAGGAGCCCGAAAGCCTCTTGCTTCCCATCCCAGAGGCTTCGTTCCAGCGGAAGCTCCAAGGAAGCTGCCTGGGTGAGAAGGGAAAGGGCTTCAGAGAAAACCCCCAGGGAGCCCCGGTGCCCAGATGGGAGCAGGAAGTGGGGGGGGGGGGTCTCCTCCGGCCACACAGCCAGCTCTTCCCCGGCTCTTCAGGAAGGAGGCCGTCAGAGGGAGGGTCTCCCGGGGTGCAGGGGGGGAGCTTCCCCCGCGTGTTCCTACCTGCTGGAATGGCACCGGAAGGCAATGGAGAGGGGCCCCATGGGAGGCTCCAGGGACGTTGAGGTCCCCTTCCCCTGTGGAGAGCTGCCCACCCGACGGTAAAAAAAAGGCTACAAACGCAAGTGCGAATCCGTGTCCTGTGTTCCATCTGAAGGTCGATTCAGCCAGATCTGAAAAGCAGCCACGGGGGCTCCCAGGGTTCTGCGAATGACAATAGCGCCCCCTTCTGGGCATGTCCAGCACTACCAAAGGCAGCTCAGCCAGGGCAAGAGGGGCACTGAGGGTCTCTCGGTGACGTTGGTTCAACTCAAGACCCGCAGTTTGTGTCTCAATCAAGAGAGGCCCTTCCATGAAGGCAGCCGCCCAGTCGAAGTAAGGAAAGGCCTCTCTGCCGTTGAGTCTCTGGTAGCAACTCTTGGGGGAAGAGGGTCCCAGGAAAGGGGGGGTGGGGGTGGGCGAGGGCTGTCTTCCTGCCCCCATTTCTGAGGGGCTTCTACAAAGGGGACCGGGTGGGGGGGAGGGTCGAGCTCTTCTCCAAGGCCCCCGAGGGCAGGAAACCCATCAAGGAGAGAAGCAACTTAGAACGGAGGAGGGACTTCCTAACCATTAGCCAGTGGAAGCGCTTCCCCATCCCTGGAGGCTTTTAAGAAGAGACCGGACGGCCAGCAGTCTGGATTGGTCCCCTGCCTGAGCAGGGAGGACTGGACTAGAAGACCTCCAAGGTCCCTCCCAACTCTGAGATTCGGTTGTTCTGCCCTCAGGGAATGGATGATCAGGTCCCCCTCGGGACAGGGGTGTGTGGAAGTGGACCGGGCCTGTCCACCTGCCCTTGACCTTCCTCAGGACCCAGGTGGGGCAAGCCCTGCCCTGCTGCCCTCTTGACCTCTCCAGGCCATCGGATGCCCACCACCCTATTTATCTGCCAGGACCAGGGGTGGGCGGGGGTGGTGGTTTTAGGGTGGCTCTTCTCTTCTTGGAAACGGGGGGAGAACCAGGGGTTGCTTGTGGTTCAGCCGAACCGGTCGTGGTGATTCCTGCCTGAGGCGCAGAGCCGGCAGCAAACCAGGCTGGCCCCTGAACGGCTTCGCGGGTCCCTTCCACCGTCACCAGCCAGTTTCTCTGCAGGAGCAGAACAAGCACAGGCGGGAGCAACGGGCAGCCAGCGGAGCAAAGCCCAGCCGCCCCTGGGAGAGCCTCCTGGGAGGGCAGCCCGAGGGCTCCGTGGGGCAAAAGGTGGCCTGGCCAGATGGAGGGGAGCCAGCGAGGGCCCTGTGGGAGGCGCCTGGTTGCCCTCCCCCACTAAGAGCCCATCGCATGGGGGGGAGGGGGGAGACGGGGGAGGCTGGGCCTCTCCTTGCCAGCTTTGCCCAGACTCGCCACCCTTAGGGGCGGCAGGCCTTCACCCGCCTATGGCAACTCCTCTGGGGGCACAGGCCCTCCGGGGCTCCAGGCTGGCACGGCTGCTGCCCTCCAGGCCCCCCCCGGAGTTTGCGCGGGGGGAGCTCCTTGGACGCTGGTCACCTGATGCTTCAATGTTTGATTGTGGCCTGGGAGCCTGGAGAGCTGCCCGGAGCCCATGGATCAGGTGGGGCAGGCAGGATGCCATGAACACACTGCATGTGGCCCAGATCCCAGGAAGGATACAAATCGACCCCCCTGGCACCCCCACCCTCCTGGGCCTGCCTCCCAGCCCCCAAAGCCCCCCCCCCCAATCCCTACCTGGAAGGGACCTTAGAGGTCATCTAGTCCAGTGGTCACCAACTGGTGGTCCACAATAATATTTTGGTGGTCCACATAAAAATTATTTGCCTTTTTTATATTGTACTGAATACTATTTATCTTTTTAAAAAAATCATATTAGTGATCTGCAGGATTTAAAATTATGAATTTAGTGGTCCCTGGGGTCCGAAAGTTTATTGACCCCTGATCTAGTCCAACACCCCCCCCCCGCCCCCAAGCAGGAGACCCTCCACCATTTCTGACAGATGTCAATCCAGTCTCTCCTTGGAAGCCTTCAGGGATGGAGCTCCCACAACTTCCGAAGGCAACTTCTCTTCCATGGGCTGATGGTTCTCCCTGTCAGGAAATCCCTCCTTATTTCCAGGTTGAATCTCTCCTTGGTCAGTTTCCATCCATTCTTCCTTCTCCGGCCTTCCACCTCCAGTAGACACTATATAAGCGTGATTAAATACATAATTATGCCTATATACCCACATATATATTACATGGCACGGAGAAACCACGCAGCCCAGTTGGGAGGCATACGTGGCACATGGTGGGAGAAACGAATCTTGCGAGTTTGCCAGGATCCCCAGAGGTTCCTTGGGGCAGGAGCTGGGCAGGAGAGGCTGTGGGCTCACTCTCTCCAGCCAGAGGAGCCCCCTGCGTATAGGGAGCCCAAAGGAAAAGGAGTTGAACGGGTGGCCAAAGGAGTGGTGTGAAGGGGAAAGTTTTGGCTAAGTTAGTCCCGGTGTTTGCAGCCGGTTCGCATCCCTCCAAGGAAGGGACTCAGGGACTGCTCCCTGTTGGATCCAGGGGTTTCCTGGAGAAGCATTTAAACGGAATAAAAGGGACAGAGAGTTAATGGATTCAGAACATTTCTGCCCCTCCCGGCAATCTGAAACACATCAGCCAGCAACAGTTTTACCACAAATGTTTGTGCAGTTAAGAGTATCAGCTGAAGGAAAGCCAGGCTTGTGATGGTGCTCACCGTACCACGGGCCCTGATCAAACAGGGGCTAAGGAAGTAGGGGAGCTCAGACACAAAGCAGGCTGCGTGGAACACGAACAAAGGACTCGCATGCCAGAGTATGAGAACAAACAGGGTGAACTTGAAATCCAGGTGCCTGATATGAACCCGCAGCCATGACGGAAACCTGGTGGAACGAAACCCATGAATGGGAGAGGCAGCTGGAAGGATTTGGACTGTTTAAATAAGACCTGTAGACTTAATGAAAGAGGAGGTGGCCTTGCGATACGGAAGGCAAATAACTCTTTCTACAGAAATCCAGCAGAACAATGATGGACACCGTCTTGAATGGATTTGGGTCATATAAAAGGGAGAAAAATATTGCCATAAGGTAAAGGTAAATGTTCCACTCCCACATCTGTGCCAGTCCTTCCTGACTCTAGGGGGCGCTGCTCATCTCCCTTCCGAAGCCGAAGAGCCAACTCCATACGAAGACGTCTCCGTGGTCAAGTGGCCGACATGACTCAAGGCCAAAGGCGCACGGAACGCTCTTCCCTTCCCACCAAAGGGGGCCCCTGTTTTTCTACTTGCATGTTTTACGTGCTTTCGAACTGCTCGGTTGGCAGAAGCTGGGACGAGTCACGGGAGCTCGCTCCGTTACATAGCGCTAGGGATTCAAACCGCCGAACTGCCGACCTTTCTGATCGACAAACTGAGCGTCTGAGCCCCTGAGCCACCCCTTCCCTACAATTACTGTATTGCCACTAGACTACTGCAATGCTCTCTACATGGGGCTCCCCTTGAGGTGCACCCGAAGACTGCAGCTAGTCCAGAATGCAGGCAATTCTGGGAGCCTCCAGGCATTCCCACGTGACACCGCTGCTGCACTGGCTGCACTGGCTGCCTGTGGTCTTTCGGGTGCGCTTCAAGGTGTTGATCACCATCTTCAAAGCGCTCCATGGCACGGGACCTAGCTATCTGCGAGATCGCATCCTGCCCCATACATCCCTTCGGCCGATTCGCTCCCACAGAGAGGGGCTTCTCCGGGTGCCGTCCACTAGGCAATGCCAGCGGGCGACGCTCAGGGAAGGGCCTTCTCTGAAACGACCTACCCCTCGAAAATCAGAACAACCTCGGACCTCCGCTCCTTCCGTCAAATGCTTAAGACCCATTTCTTCCAGCAGGCCGGCCTGGCCTAATCCTCTCCAGCCTTTAGTCTGCCTCTCTACCTCTCCAGCCTCTACCTCTCCTGCCTCTCTACCTCTCCAGCCTTTAGTCTGAATATGTAAATTGTTTTAATTGGGTTTTTAAGGGGTTTAGTTTTGAAGGATTTTAGGTTTTTAGCACAGGGATATAGTTGGTTTAATTCGATTTTATATATTTATAATGTTTCTATGTTTGTATGCTTTTTAATTTCCTGTGCACCGCCCGAGTCCCTTCGGGGAGAGGGAGCGGTCTACAAATTAAACTTGACTTGACTTGACTTGACTTGACTATTATAAGCCACCCAACCAAACAGAGGAAATAGATGAACTTTTTGCTAGTCAGTTAACTAAGGTATGTGGGGAAAACACCACAATGGGGAATTTTTAACTACCCTGACAGCAACCGGGAGACAAAGTTTGCACCAAGTGGAAGATCAAACAAGTTCCTGAAAAACCTAGCAGACAAATTTTGTCTCCCAAAAGGTAGAAAAGGGAACTAGAGCAGTGGTTCTCAACCTGTGGGTGGGGACCCCTTTGGGGGGTCGAACAACCCTTTCACAGAGGTCGCCTAAGACCATTGGAAAACACATAATTTCAAAAAACATTGAAAACATAAATAATGTTATGGTTGGGGGGTCACTACAACATGAGGAATTGTATTAAAGGGTCGCGGCATTAGAAGGTTGAGATCCACTGAACTAGAGGGTCAGCCATACTGCACTTAATTGTCTTCAACAGACTTAATTCTCTCTGATTCTCTGAAACAAGTGTTGAAGTCACAGGAATTATGTGGGGGGGACGGGAGCATGCAATCCTGGAGTTCAACATGATGCAAGCACAAGGAATGGGGAGGTGGGGGAAAGAGAAATCAAACTAGAGTCTTGGACTTTAAGATTGGATGAGAATCCTCAATGGGAAAACAACCCAAGAAGCTTGGGAAACTTTGAAAAGTGAGATTATAAAAGCCAGTCTAGCATAATTCCAGTGAAGAAGAAAAACGACCTCTCTCAAAAGAAACCAGCATGGCTGCACAAAGAACTCTCTGATAAACCAAAAGACAAAAAGTCAAGTATAAAAAGTGGAAAGAGGGGCACGTAACTAAGGCAGAATATTAGCAAATAACCTGAACCTACAGGAAAGCTAAGGCTCAAAAGGAACTATGGTAAAAAAAAAAATCAGAAATAGCAGCAAAAATAAAAGCTTATTTCAACATGTAAAAACTGTAAGGACAATTAACCCGTGGAATAGATTGCCTCCAGAAACTGTAGACGCTCCATCACTGGAGGTTTTTAAGAAGAGGCTAGACAGTCACTTACCTGAAATGGTGTAGGTTCTCCTGCTTGAGCAGGGGGCTGGACTAGAAGACCTCTAAGGTCCCTTCCAGCTCTATTCTATTCTAAAGGAACAAAATCAAGGAAACGATCAGTCCATTAATGGGAGAAAATGGGAAGGGAGAAAGTGAAATTGCTTAACTCATTTTTTGCATCCGTCTTTACACAAAAGAAAAAATAAATACTCCACCTTATTTTAAAAAAAACACCATAAAATGTAAATTAGGCGTGCAAGTCAAAATAAACAAGGTAATAGTAAGAGAACACCCAAGAACACCTGAGTTCAAATCACCAGGTTCAGGTGGATTTCACACCCAGGATCTGAAGGAACTGGCAGATGAAATCTCAGAACCACTGAACTACGTATATCTTTCAGAGATCCTGGAGCATCCCAGGAACTGCCAGAGGACTGGAAAAGAGCTGATATCGCTCCTGTCTTTAAAAAAGGAACAAAAATAGATCCAGGAAACTAAAGACCTATCAGCCTGACCTCAATACCTGGGAAGATTCTGGAAATGATAAGCAAGCAACGAATCAGCTAGCAACACCTAGAAGCAAACAAAATAATAACCAAAAAGTCAACATGGGTTTGTCTCATGCCAGACAAAATCTTATTGCATTCTTTGACAAAGTGACAAAATTAGTGGACCAGCCAAATGCTGTGGACATAATTTACTTCAATATCAGTAATTTAATTTAATTTAATATTAGACTTATAAGGCATTTGATAAGGTAGATCATGACCTACTACTAGATAAAGTAGAAAAATGTGGTTAAACAGCATCACCACCAGATGGATTCATAACTGGCTGACCAACCGCACTCAAGGTGTAGTCCTCAATGGAACTGCATCTTCATGGAAGGAAGTATGCAGTGGAGTCCCCCAAGGCTCTGTTTTAGGCCCAGGACTCTTCAACATCTTCATCCATGATTTGGATGAGGGGATAAATGGGGAAACTCATCAAATTTGCAGATGACACCAAGATGGCAGGAATAGCCAACACTCCAGAAGATAGGCTTAAGATACAGAAGGATCTAGACAAACTTGAACATTGGGCACTATCTAATAAAATGAAATTCAATTGTGAAAAAAGTAAGGTTCTACATTTAGGCAAGAAAAACAAAATGCACAGGTACATTATAGGTGGTACCTTACTCAATAGTAGCAACTGTGAGAGGGATCTAGGAATCCTAGTGGACAACCATTTAAATATGAGCCAGCCATGTGCAGCAGCTGCCAAAAAAGCCAACACAGTTCTAGGCTGCATCAACAGAGGGATAGAATCTAGATCACGTGAAGGGTTAATGCCACTTTATAAGGCCTTGGTAAGGCCACACTTGGAATACTGCATATAGTTTTGGTCGCCACGATGTAGAAAAGACGTGGAGACTCTGGAAAGAGTGCAGAGAAGAGCAACCAAGATGATTAGGGGACTGGAGGCTAAAACATATGAAGAACGGTTGCAGGAACTGGGTATGTCTAGTTTGATGAAGAGAAGGACCAGGGGAGATATGAGAGCAGTCTTCCGATATCTCAGAGGGTGCCACAAATAGTCAAACTATTCTCCAAAGCACCTGAGGGCAGAACAAGAAGCAATGGGTAGAAACTAATCAAGGAGAGTAGCAATATAGAATATATCGAGGTGATTTAGAGTCACCACTGGAAACTCTGTGGGTAAGACTATCAGGCCAAAAGAATGGTCTAATAGTAGGCATATGCTATCGGCCTCCGACCCAAGCCCCCGAGAGAGACTGGCAGTTGGAGAATGTTGTAAAGGAGGCATCAAAAAAGGGAAGCCTGGTTATAATGGGGGATTTCAATTACCGATATTAGAACAACTACGGACCTCCGCTCCTTCCGTCAAAATTAAAAACACATTTCTTTTGCTTGGCCGGCTTGGGATGACTTAACTGTTTTTAGGGGGTTTTAGGGGTTTGTTTTAGCTTTGGGATTTTAGCACAGGATTTCGTTTAATTCTTTTTAATATTGTATTGTCTGTAATTTTATATGCATTTTTAATTTCCCTGTGCCCCGCCTCGAGTCCCTTCGGGGAGAGAGAGCGGGTTATAAATTAAATTATTTATTTATCTATTATTTACCCTCACATAGACTGGGTGAACTGTTGTTCAGCACATGACAAAGAGACAAAGTTCCTAGATATGCTAAATGATTGTTCCCTGGAACAGATGGTTGAAGTCCCAACTAGAGGTACAAGAATCCTTGACTTGGTTCTGAGCAAGATACAGGATCTGATGCAAAATGTTAATGTGACTGATCCAATAGGGAACAGTGACCACAACACAATTATTTTTAACCGATAAAATCTAACACAGAGACCTTAAATTTTCATAAAGGAAATTTCCTGAAGATGAGGAAACTAGTAAAAAAGAAGCTGAAAGGGAGAATTGAGAAAGTCCAAACACTCCATGAGGCATGGAGGCTGCTCACAAAAACAATAACAGAGGCCCAATTGGAATGTATACCTAAAAGGAAAAAGGGCACCGGCAGGTTCAAGAGGACTCCGATGTGGCTTCCAGGAAGTGATCAAAAGCAAGAAAAGCTCATTTAAAAGATGGAAGGCTTCTCCAAACGAGGACAACAGGCAGAAACATACATTCTGGCAGAACAACTGCAAGGCAACAATCAGGAAAGCAAAGCAAGACTTTGAGGAGCGTTTAGCTAAAAACACTCAAATATCAGAAATAGCAGCAAAAATAAAAGCTTCTTTCAACATGTAAAAACTGTAAGGACAATTAACCCGTGGAATAGATTGCCTCCAGAAACTGTAGACGCTCCATCACTGGAGGTTTTTTAAGAAGAGGCTAGACCAGGCATGTCCAAAGTCCGGCCCGGGGGCCATTTGCGGCCCGGGGGTCGGTTTAATACGGCCCTCCAACAGCCCTCCCTGCTCTGTATAAATGTGGCCCTCCCTTCCTCCCTCTGTCTCTGGGGCTGTGTGGCTGGGAGGAGGTGGACGGAGGTTATTTTATTTATTTTATTCAATTTATATCCCGCCCTTCTCCGAGAGGACCCAGAGCGGTTACGGACCGCCTCCTCCCGCAGCGGGCGAGGGAGCAGGCGGGGTGAGCACCCAAGGCTACCGTCATCTTAAGCACCACCGAGGCTGTCGCCGGCAGGGGCGTCAGGCAGGGAAGCCGTTCGCGCCTCCATCGCTGCACGTTCTGGGGCTGCGAAGCTGGGAGGGAGGTGAACGCGTGGCCCCAGAACGTCCGCTTGGCGCGTTCACCTCCCTCCCAGCCACGCAGCCCCAGAACGTGCAGCTCCCGCCGCACAAGGTCGCCCGGCAGGGGCGTCAGGCAGGGAAGACGGACGCGCGGCCTCAGAACGTAAGCCGTGGTGCTTGCCGGAGGGAGCCGCGATGGAGCCGCGACCGGCTTCCCTGCCTGACGCCCGTGCCGGGCGACAGCCTCAGTGGTGCTTAAGATGACGTTAGCCTTGGGTGCTCACCCCGCCTGCTCCCTCGCCCGCTGCGAGTGGCGAGGGGAGTGACTGACAGACACAGAGAGAGACAGAAGGGGAGGGAGGGAAAGACAGAGAGACAGACAGAGACAGAGAGAAAGAGAGGGAGGGAGAGAGACGGAGAGAGACACAGATAGAGAATGAATCGGAATCGGATTGAATCGGAGACAGACGGGGAAAGAGGGAGAGACAGACATACAGAGAGAGGGAGGGAGGGAGAGAATCAGAGAGAGTGACACACACAGAGACAGGGAGAGACAGAGAGAGGGAGGGAGAGACAGATAGATAGAGACTGATTAAGTGAGTGAAGAGACAGACAGACACACACACACACACACAGAGTGACAGAGAGAAAGAGAGAAAGAGAGAAAGAGAGAAAGAAAGAGAAAGAAAGAGAGAGAGAAAGAAAGAGACAGAAAGAGAAAGAAAGAAAGAGAAAAAGAGAGAGAGAAAGAAAGACAGAGAAAAAGGGAAAGAAAGAAAGAGCGAAAGTGAGAGAGAAAGAAAGAGAGACAGAAAGAAAGAGAAAGAGAGAGAGAAAGAAAGAGAGAAATGGAGAGAAAGAGGAAGAAAGAGAGAGAAAGAGAGAGAGTGAGAGAGAAAGGGAGACAGAAAGAAAGAGAAAAAGAGAGAGAAAGAAAGAGAGAAAGAGCGAGAGAAATGGAGAGAGAGAGAGAGGAAGAAAGAGAGAGAGAGAAAGAAAAGAGAGACAGAAAGAAAGAGAAAAAGAGAGAGAGAGAGAAAGAAAGAGAGAAAGAGAGAGAGAAATGGAGAGAGAGAGAGGAAGAAAGAGAGAAAGAGGTAGGTAAGTTCTTTTAAAATTTATTTTCAATACATTGTGAAAACTCAACTGTCAGTTGATCTTAATGTTATGAAATGAAAAGTACGTCATTTGCAATTAACTTGGCATAAAATAATTTATTTGCATTTAATTGTAATGGTTCAAAGAATGTTCGGAAAAATGTTCGGCCCTCCACCTTGTTCACTTCATCCAATCTGGCCCTCTTTGAAAAAAGTTTGGACACCACTGGGCTAGACAGTCACTTACCTGAAATGGTGTAGGTTCTCCTGCTTGAGCAGGGGGCTGGGCTAGAAGACCTCCAAGGTCCCTTCCAGCTCTATTCTATTCTAAAGGAACAAAATCAAGGAAACGATCAGTCCATTAATGGGAGAAAATGGCAAGGGAGAAAGTGAAATTGCTTAACTCATTTTTTGCATCCGTCTTTACACAAAAGAAAAAAATAAATACTCCACCTTATTTTAAAAAAACCACCATAAAATGTAAATTAGGCGTGCAAGTCAAAATAAACAAGGTAATAGTAAGAGAGTGGTGTCAGTGCCTCCCTTGATCTCGATTGCATCCCTCTGTTCATGCAGCTTAGGATCGCATTGGCTGGTTCGGCTGCCGCTCCACACGGCTGGCTCCTATTGAACTGCTTGTCCTCCAAGGCGCCCAGATCCCCTCCCAGTCCCTGCTGGGAAGCCTGGTTTCCCCCAGACTCTGTGTGTCCCTTTGGTCTTCCTCGCCTAAGCGCAGGGCTTGACTGAGGGTGTCAGTGATGGGAGGAAATGAAGGGAGGGGGGCAGTAGAATTTAGGGATTGGGGCATGCAAATCTCAGTCCTGGCTCTGCATCCCTGGAGGTCCCTGGGCCTCTGATGAAAGGGCAGCTTTCTCAGCAGACGGGCCCAAGGAGGGCTTCCCTTGAGGCTCTGAAGGGCTGGCAGACCCTGCAGCTGGTCACCTTCGGCCCATTCGCTCCCATTAACGGGCCAAACCGTTTCCCTGGTTTCTGCGTGTTGAAAGAAGCTTTGATTTCTGCTCCCCCAAAGGGCCTTTTCCCCCCAGGAGGCAACTGGACCATCCCTTCTTGTCCCAGAAGCTTCTTCAGCCGTGACCCCCGGGGGGTCGGAGAATCTCCACGGACCTTTTATCTCTGTGGCTGCTGCTACTTCCGGGGTCTGTTGCAGGCCTCAGCTCAGTGGGGGCCTGGGGGCCCGCCCAGAAGCTGCCCCTGGTGCCAGGCAGAAGAGAGGACCCACCGGAGGCTGCGAACTGCACCGGTGCCAGCCTCCCCTTCGGTGGTCAGCCGCCTGGAGCGTGCCCTGCAGCTCTGGCCTGGCCCTGGTGGGCAGGGGCTCCCTCAGTGCCCGGGTAGCCTTCCTCGAGGAGGGCTTTGAGGCAGGCAGGGAGGCTCTGTGCTTGGCTGGCCGGTGTGCGGCACACAATGACAACAGTGTGTTGTTTCTTTATCCCCAGATGCTTCCCGCAGGGTTTTCACCCGTGGGTCACAAATTTCCACAGAGATGTAGAGATTGTGTACGTGCAACACAACCCTCCCCTCCTCTCGCTTTGCCTTGGAACAAACCACAACCTTCCTTCCAGGATTGTGTTCCAATCGCCAGTTGGGCTTCCAGGAGCCCCAGCCACGTCCCATCATCGCCTGCGCCCGGGGTGGGTGGGTGAGGCATGGGACAGCCCCCCCCCTTAATTCTTCCTGCTGCCTCCCCCTGCTTCTTTCCACGCCAGCCCTCCCTTTTTCAAGCCCCCCCCCCCACTTCCTTCGGGGAAGGGAGGAAGGCTCGGCCAGGAGGCCCCAAGGACCAAGGGAAGAGACAGAGGACAGGAGGCAGGGAGGACTCGGGGAAGAGGGAGGTCCTCTAGTCCACCCCTCTGCTCAAGCAGGGGAGCCTGCACCATCCCAGGCCCAGGCAAATGGCTGTCCAGCCTCTTCGGGGGAGGGGCGGGGGCTAGCAGCCTTCCAGTGTTGGAGGGGCCTCCACAAAGACAAGGGGGGTCAACCTGTTCTGAAAAGCACCAGAAGGCAAGACAAGAAACAATGGATGGAACTAATCAAGAGGAGAAGACACTTAGAATTGAGGAGAAACTTCCTAACAATGAGGGCAATTAATATGGGAAGGACTTGCCTTCGGACGTTGTGGCAGCTTTCAAGAAAAGACTGGGCTGCCATTCGTCAGAGAGAGTGTAGGGTCTCCTGCTTGGGGGGGTGGTTGGACTAGATGACCTCCAAGGCCCCTTCTAACTCTGTGATCCTGTATTCTATTTTAAAGCCTGAGGAGGAGCCCAAGAGACAAAAGGTCCCTTTGGCATTTGTCCATTGTGAAGAAGGGAGCTTCTCCTTCAGGCTCCCCAACTCCAAAGCCAGCTGCCTTTCCTCAGCCCCCCCTCTTTGCACTGGCCAGAGCCCCTTCCCCTCAGGGGCTTCACGGGCCCCTTTCCCAGCAGGGCTCTGCTCTAGGCCAGCTGCCCCTGACCCCCCCCCTCCCCACCCCAGGATCTCTGCCCGGGCACGGGATTCTCCGCATGCTGGGCTTGTGTTTCAGGGGGCTTCCCAAGGGGCCCCAGACCCCTCCTCGGATTGGCCCACCACCAAGCCAGGAAGGCCAGGGGGAGAATGGATGAGCAGAGGCGAGAGGAGTCTTAAGGGGAATCAATAACAAGGAAGGAATTGCCAGTCAAACAGAGGCTCCTGGCCAGGCCCACCTCGCATTTCCTGGTGGCGTCTTTATCATCCTGACTCAGCAAAGAGCAAGAAGGGACGTCCTGCGTCAGGGGTCTCCAGCCTTGGCCACTTCAAGCCTGGCGGACTTCAACTCCCAGAATTCCCCAGCCAGCAAAGCTGGGAGTTGAAGCAAAGCCGCCTGGGGAATTCTGGGAGTTGAAGTCCGCCAGGCTTAAAGTGGGCAAGGCTGGAGACCCCTGTCATCGACTGAGTGCAGGGCCCAGTGAAGCCTCTCTCAGAAGACCTCTGGGGAGGGGGAACCAAGCTCCTCCACACCAGGGGGGTGGGGGGTGGGCGGGGGAAGACAGCTCTGATCTCAGCAGCTTGAGCAGCCGGGTGGGGGTGGGGGTGGGGGTTTTTTCCTGCCTTCTTCAGCCTGAGACATTCTGGAGTTACCCTGCTGTCACACACACCCCTGCAGGGAACTTGGATGCTCTCCCTGAATGGGTGGGGAGGGGCTGTTGTTCAGGGGCCACAACATATGGACAGATTTTAACCATACTTTCAATGGGGGAAATGTGACCATCCAGGCCAAGTCCGGGAATTTCCAGAAGCCTGCTGAGAAATCAGCCATCAATAGACACACAGAGGTCAACAACACCTACAGACTATGCAAAACAGACCATCAGCCCAAAAGAGAGAAAGAGTCCACCCCCCACCCCCACCCCCCCAGCAGTCAGCACCCAGATCGGCAGAGGTTAACTCCATTCAGACCTGGATATAATATTGGATAATACAAAATAGGGATCGTTAAAATGTAATGGTATACTTGTGGCTACGTGTATGAAAATTTAAAAAAGATTCAAAAAGTGGCGGGGTTTGCGGAAATGGCAAAAATCTCAGCTTTTTTAAAAGATCAGAAACAGGAGAATTACGCACAGGAATGGGTAAAGTGGATTGATTATATACAGAATAGATATCAGACCAGGAAGTACTATGTAGCCTTTAGGTAAGAATGTTTAGATTGATTGGGTGATATGTGAGTGAAACAATGTGAATAGAGCAAATATTACATGGGATGTTTGGAATTATTAGAGTGGTGTATAGCGGAAGTCAGGGGGGTGGGTTTGAATGGGAGGTGGGGGAGGGTTAGGGTGGAGGGTGGGGAAATACATATGCATAATTAATTTAGAAGATGGGATTAACGGGATATGGTTATGTCTAGAGAAATTTATATTATGATTTATATATGTTCAATTAATTTAGAAGATGGGGTTAATGGGATATTCTTATTTTAAGAGAGATTTATATTATGATTGTTTGGAGGTGAGGGGATACAATACTGGAATGACAAATTAATTTTAAGACAGGGGAGGGGAGGGGGTATAGTATTGGTATGTGATTTATATTATATGTCGGGGGGTAAAAAGGGGGAAAATTGGTTTGAATAAAACTTTTTTAATAAATTTTTTTTTAAAAAAAAACTTTTTTCAAAAAAAGGAAAAGAAAACTGACAAAGAGCCATCAATCAGCAAGCAACCCAATCAAATAATCTCTAAGACAGCCCCTTCAAGAGGCAGGCAAGACACCAGAATATAAACTGACAGCAAACCCCACTCCTTACTCGCCAGATGGCATTGCCTAGTTGGGTCACGAAACGCCTGCAAGAGAACAAGGAAGCTCAGAGAGCCCCAAGGACCCCCTCCGTTCAGCTCTGAGCTACAAATGTTCTCCATGATTGGCAGGACACAAGTCCTTTCTGACACCAAGAACTCCGGAGGTCAGCAACCAAGAGGACTAGGGGGCTGGAGGTTAAAACAGAGGAAGAACAGTTGCAGGAAGTGGGCCTGGCTAGTCTAGGGAAGGACCAGGGGAGGCAGGATAGCCGTGTTCTCACATTTGAGGGGCTGCCCCAGAGAGGAAGAGGGGGGTCAAGCTACTCTCCAAGGCACCCGAAGGCCAGAGAAGGAATAGCAGATGGAAGCCTATCAAGGAGAGATTCAACCTGGAAATAAGGAGGAATTTTCTGACAGGGAGAATCCTCCACCCGTGGAACGGAAGTCGCCTTCGGAAGTTGTGGGAGCTTCATCACTGCCGTCTGTCAGGAATGGTGGAGGGTCTCCTGCTTGGGTGGGGGTTGGACTAGAAGGCCTACAAGGTCCCTTCCGACTCTGTTAATCTGCTAAATATTGTCTTTCATGATGGAAAAATAAAAATTTAAAAATCTCTCAACTCTTTTTTCTTCCCCTCCCCCAACCCTCTTTCCCCATTTCCCTCTGCTGCCTCTGCCCCTCCCCCCTCCAATGCCTCTGCAGGACCAAAGAAGGCCTTTGAATCCTCTGACAGGGCAAAAAGCCCCCCCCCCCACTTAAAAAGCTCCCCTTGGAAGCCGGAAATGAGAAACTGCAGATGCGCATTTAACATCCTTGCTTTGCATGCGGTCTTCAACTTACGACCACATTGAAGCCCCAAATTTATGTTGCTAAGTGAGCCATTTGCTAAACGAGTTTAGCGGCCCCATTTTACGACCTTTCTTGCCACAGCTGTTAAGTGAATCATAGCAGTTGTTCAATTAGTCACACTGCTGTTTAGTGAATCCAGCTTCCCCACTGACTTCGCCGGAAAGTCGCAAAAGATGATCACGTGACTCTGGGACACTGCGACCGTCACAAATATGAATCCGTTGCCAAGCGTCTAAATTTTTATCACATGACCATGGGCGATATGTATGGTCGTACGTGTGAAGAACGGTCATAAGCCACTTTTCCAGTGCCGTTGTAACTTTGAATGGTCACTAAACAGATGGTTGTAAGTCAAGGAGTATCTGTACTATAAAAAACACATTTCCCCACCGCCACCCCGCTTGCTCCACAGGGGTCCCTCAATCAGCTGCTCGGGACTTCTGCCCCTGCTCCACCCCAAAAGGTCTCGGGCTGCCCCCAAAGGCCCCCGCAGAAAGCCTGGCCTCAGCGCTGCAGTCAAAGCCCCCCACTCCTCTTCCAGCTCGTCCTCGCCGCGGAGCTCCGGGCCGCCCCGTCCTTCATCGAGGCCGGCGTCACCGACCGGGACCACAAAGCCCATCTGGCCGCCGGCAGCTGCGGGACCCGAACGGCTCTCGGGGCGTCTTGGGCGGAGCACCCGCAGGAGCCCCGCGCTGCCCTCCGGCGGGGCTGCCCTTGTGAGCTCGCTGACTCTTCCCCGCAAGGCAAGTGGCCGCGGGACGCGAGAGACAGCGACGTCAAAGGACCGGTGGGATGAATGGAAGGAGGGAAAAGGAGGGACGGAGGGCAAAAGGGAAAGCAACTTTCATTTCGGTTAAAGTGCCATGACGAATAGAAACCTTACAGGTGTCCCGCTGCCAGTTGGCCGGAGCTGGTTGTCCGGTTCCCCGCCTTGTGAGGCCGGGGCTCCCACCCAGCCACCCCCGCTCGCCCTCCCTCCCTCCCCGGCGCCTCCCTCCGGGGCGGCGGCCGAGCGCTTCTTAAGGCGCCGCCGAGCGCGGGGACGCCCGCAGTCTCTGATCTGGCGCCCCGCTCTCCTCCGCTTGGGACGCAGCGCTCGCCTCCTGCCCCGCTTCCCCGGCTCCCTCCTCACCCTGAAGAGCCGCCGCTCCTCCTTCGCTTCAGGTGATCGCTCTGGTCTCCAGCGGATTCAATCGATTCAATCAAGAGCCCGGCGCCCCACGCAGATCAGCTGCTGGGAACCTCCGCCGGTGGCTTCGAGGGTTTGATTCTGCTCGCTATCTGTCCATCCGTCCGCCTCTCATCTCTATTAAGTACATAGGATCTCTCTCTCTCTCTCTCTCTCTCTCTCTCTCTCTCTCTCTCTCTCTCTCTCTGTCTCTCAGTCTCTGTCTATCATCTCTCTCCATCTTCAGGACAGTATCTATTCTCCCTCCTTCCCTCTGAATGTCCAGTTCCTTCTGCTGACTGGTCCATTGGTCTTCCCTGTCCTGTCCCAAATCTGGAATTTCTCCCCCCTATGGAGGCTTCCTCCTCCCAGCCCAAAAGTCAGCTCCTTTCAGAAGTTTGACCATCAGAAGGGGAAACTCCCATCCCCCCCGTTTCTCCCTCGGCCTTAACAGAGGAGGAGAAGGACTGGATTCTGACAGCCCCCCTCCTTCTCCCGCTTTCTCCCTCCAGGCAAGGCGGCCTTCTCCAGCCCTGAGGAGGAGGAGGAGGAGGAGGAGGGGAGCGGCATGGACGCCACTGCCGCAGGTGAGCTGGCCGCCTTCCAGAAGGAGCCGCGGGCCTTCAGCCTCTGGGACTACGGCGTCTTTGGCCTGATGCTGCTGGTCTCCACGGGCATCGGGCTCTTCCACGGCCTGTCCAGGGGCGGCCAGAAGACCCCCGAGGACTTCTTCACGGGCAGCCGGGCCATGTCGGCCCTGCCGGTGGGCCTCTCGCTCTCGGCCAGCTTCATGTCGGCCATCCAGGTGCTGGGCGTCCCGGCCGAGGCCTACCGCTACGGCATGAAGTTCCTCTGGATGTGCCTGGGACAGCTGCTCAACTCCCTGCTCACCGCCTTCCTCTTCCTGCCCGTCTTCTACCGCCTGGGGCTCACCAGCACCTATGAGGTAGGGGGGAGGGGGAGGCCCAGCAGGGGAATGGTTGGCCTGGGGGGGGGTTGTGAATATCTATTTATCTATTTATTTATTAAATTTATCTTCCACTCCTCTGGCCACTTACAATCTGACAAGATCCTGCAAAAGAGATGAAAACACTGAAGCATTAAAATCAACAAAGAAGCAGCTGTGTGTGTGTGTGTGTGTGTGTGTGTATACACAATAGTGTGAAGATGGGTGGGGGGCTTTTAATTTGGTCCCCCTCTCCAGAATGACAGCCCCGTCTCCATTTCGGACCCCAGGCCACTCTGCCTGCCTCTTGTGGAGGGAGAGTTTTCTGAAGTCAGCTGGATGACTTCAGTTGAACCCCCCACGCCCTCCCCTTCCTTTGGTCTTAGCCCCCCCCTTTCTTTGGGGTGACCCCTTCCTTCTGGCTCCTGGCACCCCAGACCCCCCTTTCCCTTCTCCTTCCCTGCCTCGTCCCTTCCCCCTTCTCTCCTCCTGGGCAGAGGGACCCAGCCAGGCTGCTTCAGCCCTTCTTTCCCTGGGCCCCCAGGCTGTCCAAGCTCCCCCCCCCCCCACGGAGCCTGAACAGAGAGAAGCTTCTAGCATCACCAATTTATTCAGCTGAGGTTTCATCTTTCTAGAGAGCTCAAAGCAAGGATGACAAGGTGCCAATTAACACACACACACACACACACACACACACACACACTTACCAAAGCCTCAGAGCTAGAAAATCCTCTGGCTTCCACCCAGGCGGCTGGCATCTGACCCCAGAAAAAGGGGCCACTGCTGCAGAGAATGCTGGGTTGCCCCTTCCCAGGGTCTCCACCCATATTGAGGGGGGGGGGCTTGGGGAAGCTTTTGGGGAAGGGGAAAGGTCTTCTGGCCCTGGCTCACCTGGGGGGCTCCTCCACATTGGGAGAAAATCACCAGCAAATGTCAGCATAGCAACCCAAGGATGGCATTCCCAAGAACTGGGCCAGGCCCCTGGGCTCCATAGGGAGCAACCCCCGAGGGCCCCAGATTTCCTGGGGAAGGGGAGGATGGAGGGCTAGGAGGGGCTGCTTCTGGGGGGGGGGAGAGGCATCAATGCCCTGGAATGGCCTCCCTGCCCAGCCAGGGAGCCCCCTCCCTCACCCCCTCGCCCCTCCCTCCCTCTCTCCCTCCCCTCCCTCTCTCCCTCCCCCCCTCCCTCTCCCTCCCTCCCTCTCTCCCTCCCTCACCCCCTCCCCCCTCCCTCTCTCCCTCCCCCCTCCCTCTCTCCCTCCCCCCCCTCCCTCCCTCTCTCCCTCCCCTCCCTCCCTCTCTCCCTCCTCTCCCTCCCTCTCTCCCTCCCTCTCCCTCCCCTCTCTCCCTCCCCTCCCTCCCTCTCTCCCTCCCTCTCTCCCTCCCTCCCTCCCCCCCCTCCCCCCTCCCTCCCCTCCTCCCTCCCTCTCTCCCTCCTCTCCCTCCCTCTCTCCCTCCCTCTCCCTCCCCTCCCTCCCTCTCTCCCTCCCTCTCTCCCTCCCCCCCTCCCCCCTCCCTCTCTCCCTCCCCTCCTCCCTCCCTCTCTCCCTCCCTCTCTCCCTCCCCCCCTCCCTCCCTCTCTCCCTCCCCTCCCTCCCTCTCTCCCTCCTCTCCCTCCCTCTCTCCCTCCCTCTCTCCCTCCCCTCTCTCCCTCCCCTCCCTCCCTCTCTCCCTCCCTCTCTCCCTCCCCCCCCTCCCCCCTCCCTCTCTCCCTCCCCTCCTCCCTCCCTCTCTCCCTCCGTCACCCCCTTGCCCCTCCCCCCCTCCCTCCCTGCTGGGGTTCAGGGGATTGTTTCTGCTGGCTCCCTCCTCCTCCCCTTTCTGGTGTTGCTGTTCCTGCTTGTTGGTTTTGCTGCTCCCTCCAGGTTGTGTGTGTGATGTTATTGTTTGTTGCCAATCACAACTCTGGATGTTTTCCCTTTTTTTGTATTGTTTGTCGGCCGGTTTCAAAAAGAACAACAACAAGGCAGGAAATCCACCCAGCCAAGACTTTTGCCCCAGAGCCCCTCCGGGGGAGCCTTGGCAAGTCAGAGACCCCGGCAGAAAAGCTCTGGGACTCGAGGGAGGGGGACGCGAGGGAGGGAGGGAGGGGGGGGACTCTGCCCCAGAGTGGAGGTGGGGGGGGGGGGGTTGTGCCATCTTCAGCCACGGGGCTCCCAGAGGAACGGCAGCTCTTCCGGTTGGGCCTGCAGAAGAACAGCCCCCACCCCCATAGTTACAGTGTGTGTGTGAGGGGGGGGGGTCGCAGGAGCTGTGGACGGTGCCAGCTGTGCAGAGTTATCTGCAAAGGATGGGAGGCAGCCTTGGTGGGGGAACGGGATCTCCCCTTGGTCCCCATCTCCCCATCTCCCCTGAAGCCAAGGTCCTAACTCCTCCCTGGTGAAACTGGGGGTCCTCCTGGCCTTGGGGGGGGGGGAGGAGCCGAGGGGCGGGAGGAACGGGAGGGGGGGAGGGGAGAGAGAGGCAGCTGATCTCCGCAGGTGTTTGTGGGCGGTGCTGATCCCTGCAGAAAAGGTGCCACTTTGAGGTTAACCGGGATGACGGATGGTCTCACTTGGGCAAGAGCCCCTCCCAGACTTTCCTGGGGGAAATCCCAGCCCCCCCCCTTTCTTTCCTCCCTGAATAAAGAGCCTCGGAGGGCAAATATGGGTGAAGCCAAAGCCGCCCAGGGATTCCTCAGCCAAGTCTACACAAGGGTCGTTCACAGCCCACAACAGGTGAGGGCGGAGCCAGGAGGGCCAGGAGAACTTCCTGGGGCGTCTCCCCCTCGCAGGTTGTTTCTCTTTATCGGCTTTATATTTATCTGTTTCCCACCTGTGTTATTTTGACCACAGAACCCAAGTCAGTAAATATCCCCCACCCGCCTTCCCCCCCAGGGAGCCCAGGCAGGGCTGCTCTTCCCCCTCCGAGGGGCCTCTGTGGTCCTTGGGCTCAAAGTGTTTTCCGAAACTTGAAAGGATAAATATTGAGCTGGGGGGGGGGCAGGAAAGCCTGGTGGGATCCAGAGGGAAGTGGGCCGATGGGCAGGGCCTGCAGCCTCTGGGCCCTCCCCTTTGGGCAGTGGGGGCCCTCTCTTCTGAAGTCCTGGGGTCGGAGTTCCTCACTGGGCCTTTCACCCACTGGGGCTGAGCCCAGATGTCCTTCCAGCTTATCTCCCTTGGGGGAGCCCATGGATTCTTGGCCCTGAAGGCGGCCACAGAACGGCCTGACCTTCAGCCCTAATCCTCCCTGGAGCCCTTGTGGGTCTGCGATTGCGGGTCTGGAGCAACACAACACAACGCACACCGGGCAGCTTTTCCTTTTCCAACAGGGACTTTGCAACCTCCCCTCCCCCAGCCAAGGTCCCCCCACACACACAACCTTTTATTGGCCAGCACTTGGGCAAAGGGTTCAGGGTGGAGGGGAGGACTGATCTGACCCTGACCCTCAGAGAGCCCCCCCCCCAAGGCAGCAACTGAGAAGGGACTCCATCTTGCACCCCCCTCCCTCTGGCTGTGCCTGGCCTCCAACTCCCATGGTGCACAAACAGATGGGCTGGGGGTGATGGGAGCTGACACCCAGCTGGGGTACTGGGGGGGGGGGAATAATTGCAATTTGGTTTAACAGGGCTTCCTCCTCCGGCCTGCATTTTCCCCAGAAGTGCTCCAGGCCCCTCAGTGAAGGGGGGGAAGGGACGCCCTCTGCCTCCTGAGGCCCCTTGGCTCTGCTTTGGGGCTTGATCTCGCTTAGGGTCCTTCCAGCTGCTGTCCCCTGTCCCTGGGGAGGCTTCTTCCCTAGACGTGGCTGGAGGCAGGGAGGGGCAGGGGGTCCTCTAAGGGGGCTGGCAGGGATGCAAAAGTCCTCCAGGGCTCTCCCCTGCCCCCCACCCCAGCCCCCAATCAGGATGGGGCCAGGTGCCCAGAGGGTTCTCAGCTGGGGATGGGGACAGGGCGTCCCAAAGGCCCACTCCAGCCTCTCTCTGCCCGCTGGAGCAGCACTGAGGAGCTCAGGGAGGGGAGGGGGGCTGAGGGGGGTGGAAGAGAGAGCAACCCTGGAGTCAGACTGGCCTGACCCTCCCCCCTCCCCTCCCCTCCCCCCCAAGGGTTTCTGCCTCCCAGCAGTCTCCCCCCCCCAAAAGGAGGCATGGCAGAGGGCACCCCCAAGGCCACCCAGGGAGGGGGGCATCTCTAGAAGGGGGAAGGGGGGGGCTCTGATTGCAGAGGGCAGCAGGTCCAGCTTTCCTGGCTCCCCTCCTGGGCTTTAAGCACGATTCCCCTCCCCCCCTGCTGCTGGGGGTGGGGGGCTCAGCTGAAGCAGCTTCTCTTCGGTGACCCACGGGCTCTGAGGCTGGACTCTGCCCTGGGGGCGGTGGGGGGGGGGGGCGTCTGCTACCCCCTCTGAGCCTCTGGGATCAGCCGGGGGGAGGGTCTGCATGAGGCTTAGCAAGGACCAAAGATCCAGGGGCAGAGAGGATCGGGGGGGGGGGGAGCGCACGGGTAGCGGCGGGGTCTGCGCGGCCTCCTAGCGGCTTAGCCCGGGAGATCCCCCCTCCCTCCCCCTTCAGGGATCCAGGTGACTCCCCTCCCGAGGGCGGAACAGCCTCCTCGCCCCACGGTTGCCAGGACAGGCCCCTCCCCTCCCCCGCACCCCCGGGGCCCCGTGTCCGCCCCCCCCAGCTCTGTGCCCCGACAGCAGCTCTGCGGTCCTGAGGGCGCCGCGCCGCGCAGGGAAGAGCGGGCGGGGCGGCGCGGGGCGTCCTGGCAGCCGTGGGTCCCTCAGCCCCTGCTTAGTCTGCTGAAGGGTGAATCCCTCCTGCTTTCCAGGAGGCCCCCATGCCCCTCTTCTGCATGGGCGTTTATTCTGGGGGCAGAGCTGGGTGGGGGGAGGGCTGGTGGAGCTCCTGGCTTCGCTTTGGGGCCCAGCTCTTCCTTCCCCTCCCTCTTCCCTTGGCAGTACCTGGAGCTGCGCTTCTCCAAGGAAGTCCGGCTGTGTGGCACAGTCCAGTACATCATTGCCACGGTAAGTGCCAAGCATTGTGGCTGGCATTCTCCCCCCCCCCCCAATCCCTCCCTGCCCTTGGGGTGGGGGTGGGGGGGTCCTGCCTGAAAGACGGGAGGAGGAGAGCTGGATGAGACTGGAAGGGAAGGAAGTGCCCCTCCCCCACAAGGGTCTCCACACGCAGACCACCGGGGCGCCCCTTGGGGCTCCCCCAGCCCCCCAATAAAGTCCGACTCGGGGCCTCGGAGGGGGGGGGCTTAAGAAGGGAAGAGGAGGAAGAATGAGAAGGGCAGGTCAAGGGCCTCAGCCGCCTTGCACTCCCAACACTGCAGGGCTGAGGGGGCTGCCCTTTGTGGTGGTGTGGGTGTGGGTGGAGCCCCTCCCCTCGGCTGCTTTGCAGGTCTTAAAAGCTCCTTCCCCCCTCCCCTTCCCCCCACCCTCCCCGCAGGTGCTGTACACGGGGATCGTCATCTACGCCCCTGCCCTGATCCTCAACCAAGGTGGGCCCCCCCCCCCTTGCTCCCCACTCGGAACTGGCCTTGGATTCTCACAGCCCCCCCCCCCCATCACTTGGCTGGAGCCCCCGGGGCTGCCCTGGGCCTGGCTCCCCACGCGTGTGGGTGGAAGGCCCCCCCCCCTTCCTCGGCTTCCCTCTCCAAGGGCCCCTGGAGCGGCTGTGCGAGTTGCTGAGCCCGAGGGGGGAGGGGGGCATCGGAGGGACCCTCAGCTCCATTGGCCCTGATGCACTTTGGGTTCCCTGGCACTTCCCCCCCCCCCCCGGCTCAGAAGAGGGCCTCGGTCGTCCTCAGGGCTCTGATGCAGAGATTGAAAGGGCTCTCAGCCCTGGGCAAGTGCCCCTCCCCCCCAGGCCTCTCCATGGGAAGAGCCCCCCCGTCCCTTTCCCTGCTCCAGGGGAAGCCCCCGTGGGCTCTTTGGTGGGGGAACCTCTGGGAGAAGGTTTCATTTCTCTTTCTCGTTGTTCTCAGTGACCGGTCTGGACATTTGGGCCTCCCTGCTCTCCACAGGCACCATCTGCACTTTCTACACCACCATCGTGAGTCCAAGGGGGATCTGCCCTCTGACCCCCCCCCTCCCCCGAGGCCTCTGCCTCACCCCCCAACCCCAGGGGGTCTCCCCAGAGGAGCTGGCTGAGCTGGAATCCCCCCCTCTTTTCCAGGGGGGCATGAAAGCGGTCATCTGGACGGACGTCTTCCAGGTCTTCGTCATGCTGTCCGGCTTCGTGGCCATCTTGGTGCAGGGGACGCTGGTGGTGGGGGGGCCGGGCCGGGTCCTCTCCATCGCCTACAACAACTCCAGGGTCAACCTGGGAGAGTAGGTGGAGCTGCCGCCCTTGGGGGGGGGGAATTGGGGCGGATGGTGCAGGCGGCTCCCCCAGCCCCCCCCCTTTCCTATTCCTCCCCCCGGGAGGGGGCTTGGGGGTGGGGGACGCCTCTGCCCTGATGGCCGCTCAGCAAATGGGGTCCCCTTGGTTTGACCCAGCATGGAACGAGGGAAAGGGGGACCCCAAATGCTCAATGGGGCCATTTTCACCCGAGTCACTTAGATGAGGTGGAGAAATGAAGGGATGAATGAATGAGTAATAGTGTGAGTGAGTGAGTGAGTGAGTGAATGAATGAAACGATGAATGAATGAATAAGTAATGAGTGTGAATGAGTGAGTGAGTGAATGCAAGATTACTGTCTTGTCTCTTGGAGGGTTCCATTTCTAGGTAGGCCCCTTAGATTTGTTTTTTCCAATGGGGTGGAAAACTCTCCCTATTCCAACTCTCCCTATTCCCAAACAATGGCAGTCAGAGAAATAACTGAGTTCCTTTTGAAGAAATCTCAGGCTGCAGCCCCTTCCCCCAGGAGCCCCGGTTACTGTGTGTGGGTGTCCAGAACTTCATGAGGTCTAGCCACATGTCGCTTGATAGATGCCCCTGGAGACGCCCCTTCCTTCTGACTCCCTCCCTCTCTGGGCCCCCTCCAGCTTCAGCCTGGACCCCCGCAGCCGCTACACCTTCTGGACCTTCCTCTTTGGGGGGACGCTGGTCTGGCTCTCCATGTATGGGGTCAACCAGGCCCAAGTCCAGCGTTACGTGGCCTGCAAGACGGAGAAGGAGGCCAAGCTGTGAGTTGCTTCCCCCTCCCCCTGGGCACCTGGGGGGGGCAGGGGGCTCTGGGTCTCTTCCCCCAAGGCCTCTTGTGTCCTTCCAGGCCAGGCTCTCTGGGTCACCAGGCGGGAGAGGGAGGGAGAGGGAGGGGGTCCCTTCAGGCAGCCGGCCAGAGGGCTGGGGTCCAGGCTGGCTCTGGGGGTCCCAGGTGGTCCCAGGTGGGCAGGCGCTGCTGCTGGGGGAGGGGGCGGACGGAAGCAACAGGGGCCACATCCCAGGGCGGGGGCAGCCTGGGCAGGGGGCCTGCGATGCCCCTCCGTCTTCCCCTGGTATCCTGGGAGCCAGCGAGGGCTGTTTGGGGGCAAAGCAGCGCTCCCTCCTTCCCACTGACCTCTCTCCTTGCCCCCCTCCCCCCAAGGGCCCTCCTGGTCAACCAAGTGGGGCTCTTCGTCATTGTCTCCTGCGCAGTGGGCTGTGGCATTGTGATGTTTGCGCTCTACAAGGACTGCGACCCCCTCTTGGCCGGATACATCTCGGCGCCTGACCAGGTACGGCCTCTTCATGCGGGGGGGGGGGCAGCAGAGCGTGGCAGAGAAGCGGGGGAGGGGGGAGGGTTGGGCAGGCTGAGGGAAAGCAGGGGGCACGGGGGGGGGCACCCAGCCAGAGGGTTTCCTTGAGGGGGGGGCAGGTGGAGGCCTTGAGGGGGGGGGGCTCAAGAGCAAGTGGATGCCAAGGCTGCCCGTTTCCCTGTGCCAGGGGACTTTGCTGCCCCCCCCCCCCCCAGTGAAAGAGAGGCAGACTCAGTTGGCACTTGGGCACGAGAGCGCAGGTGGTGCCAGGGCTGAAGGCTGGGCAGGGAGGGCAACCCCTTCCCCCCCGGCTGCCAACCCCTGCATCACCCGGCCATTCACAGACAGCCCATCAGATGCCCCCCCCCCTCCTCCTCTTGCTGCCCCTGGGCAGAGACCGCTCCCTGGGGCCCCCTCCTTCTCTCCTCTGCCCCAAAACTGAACCTCCTGGGCAGGGCAGGGTAGCCGGGAATTCGGCTGATCTCTCCTCCGGCTGGCGCTTCCTCTGTCTTGTGCCCTGTGGCCGAGGGGGGCTTTGGCATTCTGCCCCTCACGGCTGCTTCTCCCCCTCCCTCCCTCCCTCCCAGTACATGCCCTACCTGGTGCTGGACATCTTCGAGAGCTGCCCGGGGGTGCCCGGCCTCTTCCTGGCCTGCGCTTACAGTGGCACTTTGAGGTCAGTCTCCGGGCTGGAGGGCAGAGGCTTTGCCAGGCCACAGGCTGCCCCCCCCCCCTGCCTCTGATCGCCCTCTCGCCCCCCTCTCCTCCGCAGCACGGCCTCCACCAGCATCAACGCCATGGCGGCCGTCACCGTGGAGGACCTGATCAAGCCGAAGATGCCCACCTTGTCGCCACGGAAACTCGCCCTGGTCTCCAAGGGGCTCTGTGAGTGGCAGGCGGGGCCCCCATTGAACTGGGGAGCCCCCCCCCCCGTCCTTTCTCTGGGAGGAAAACCAGGAAGGGGAGGGGAGCAAGCGTCAAGGAATTGAGAGGACCCCCCCTCCAGATTTTGGGGAGGGGACCCCTGGAGCTCACCTGGAAACACCCTACTTTGGGGATGGAGCCGAGCACAGAATAACAGAGTGGGAAGGGACCTTGGAGGTCTTCTAGTCCAGCCCCCTGTGCTCAAACAGGGGACCCTACCTCTTTTCAAACAAATGCCTGTCCAGTCTCCTCTTAAACGCCTCCAGTGTTGGAGCACCCACAAATTCTGGTAGCAAGGAGTTCCACTGGTTGATTGTCCTCACTGTCAGGAAATTCCTCCTCAGTTCCAGGTTGCTCCTGTCCTTGGTTAGTTTTCCACCCGTTGCTTCTTGTCCTGCCCTCGGGTGCCTTGGAGAACAGCTTGACCCCCTCTTCTCTGGGGCAGCCCCTGAGATCTTGGAAGGCTGCCCTCCTAATCTCCCCTGCGCCTTCCCTTCCTGCAACCCTTCAGCCTCCAATCGTCCCCCAAGCCTCCTGGCTGCCCTTCGCTGCCCCCTTTTTCCTAGTCTGGGGACCACAACCGGAGGCCGCCTTCCCCCGGGCTCCTCCCAGGGCCTCCGAGGGCGGCAGTGGCGCCTCGGGTGGTGTCTGGGTTCCCTCCCGTGCCAGGGAAGGGGAGCGGGGGGGGGGCACCTCCGCCTGCAGACAAGAGCTTGTCCGAGGGGAGATAAGATAAGGCGTATGGGAAGGCAGGCGAGGCAGGGCCAGGGCAGGGAGTCAAAGGTAGAGAGGCCAGGGGAACCTCCTGCCACGTGGAGTGGGGCTCTCTCCTTCCCTGGAGGCCTTTAGAGGGAAGCAGAGGTGGGGGGGGCAGCTGCTCTCCTGGACCCCGCATTAAAGAGAGGGGTGACTAGGTGACCTCTAAGGTCCCTCCCCACGCTGGCCTTTGAAGAGCTCCAGGGTTTCCGGCTCTTGGGATGCTCAGAGATCCACAGGTGGGCTTGTTCCAAGACAGGCCACCCTACACACCCACCTGCCCTACACCCCCAAACAACCCCCCCCCCACAAACACCCCCCCCCCCCGTTTCCCTCTGCTTTCGGTGAAGGTGTGTGTGTGTGTGTGTGCTGTTTCCTTCCAGCCTTAATTTACGGCATTGCCTGCATCACCGTGGCGGCTCTTTCCTCCTTGCTCGGAGGGGGGGTGCTGCAGGTACGCAACTCCAGAAAGATCCCCCCCCCCGTGGGCCTCACACTGCCTCCCCCCTCCCCTCCCCCCTCGCCCCCTCCTTCCCCCAACAGCAGCAGAGACCCTGCCCCCCCCCCCCAGAAAGGCCAGAGGGAGGGGTCCTGGATCTGGGGGCGAATGGAAGGATGGGAGCAGTGCAAGCGCTTCCGGCCCTCGGGACCAGACCCCTCCCCATGACAGCTGTTCCTTTTGGAGACCCCCCCCCCCGTGACCTTTTGGCAAATGGCCTGGAGAAGGGGCTGGAGGGGGGGCTCCTCCCTCACCCCCACAAGACCCCCCTCCCTCTCCCTGCCCCAATGCCCATCCGGTGTGTCCTGGGGGGGGGGCTTGGTGGGCAGAGAGGTTGCTGCTAATTCATCGCCCCTCCCCTCTGTCCCCCCCCCCCCTGGCCTCCTGTGCTTCTCCTGCAGGGCTCCTTCACGGTCATGGGGGTGATCAGTGGGCCCCTCCTGGGCGCCTTCATCCTGGGCATGTTCTTTCCGACCTGCAACACCTGGGTGAGTCCCGTGGGGGGGGGGCAGAGGGGGGCACGTGGGGGGGGGGAGGCTTCTAGCCATCAGAGGGCAGCACCAATGGGGGGAGGGGCAAGGGCAGGATCCAGACCTGGGGGGAGCCATGGGGGGGTCCATGCTGACCTCTGGGGAGCTGTGGGGGGTGTGTGAATAGGGAGGCATCCTGGCTCTCCTTCCCTGCTTCTCTCAGCCTTCCTCTGACTCGGAATGCGCCTTTAGTGCCCCCCCCCCGTTCCGCCCCCCCACCCCCCGAGGGGCCAACCAGGATTTGACCGGGGCCTCTTCTCTTCCCTTCTCTTCCCTTGCAGGGGGTTTTCTCCGGCCTCGGCCTCGGCTTCCTCCTCTCCCTTTGGGTTGCTGTGGGGGGCACCCTCTACCCGCCCACTGCCAGCACCATGGGCGTCCTGCCCTCCTACGCAGACCTCTGCCCCCTGTACAACGTCTCCCAGGGGCCCAACAGCACCCTCCTCTACGGGCCCCTGCCCCCCCGGACACCCCTGGAGCAGCCAGAGAGGTCAGCAGGGCCCCCCTTCAGCGTCCGCCCCCCCCTCGGCCCCATCTTTCGTGGTCTTCCCCTCCCACGCAAAGCCGGACTGGCACCCTCTGAGGGCCTCCCCCTGCTCTGCCCCTCCCTTCCGCTAGCCCCCCACCCAGGGAGACGGAGGGAGGGAGAGGGAGGGGCCCAGGGGAAGGACCTGCTTTCCAGGAGGAGCCCGGCTGGGCAGCGGGTGGCAGTGCTGAGCTTCCTGGGTGGTGGGGATGTCCGGCCACAGCTGACCGAGGGGCGTCCCTTGCAGGCCGGCCATTGCTGACGACTTCTACGCCATCTCCTACCTCTACTATGGCGCCCTGGGGACCCTCAGCACGGTGGCTGCCGGGCTCTTGACCAGCTGCCTGAAAGGTGAGCAGGCGGGCAGGGCGGCTGGCCCTCCAGGGCCCCTCTGGTGGGGGACAGGGCACCCTTTCCGAGGAGGGTCTGGGGTCTGGCATCTCACCTGCTTTGAGGCTGGATAGATCTCATTTACAAAAGAGCCCCTGCTTCTCTCCTCCCCATTTCGTGGTCAAGGACCCTCCGAGGGGAGCAGAAGGGCCCGAGAGAGGCTGCTGGGGTGGGTGTAGATGACCTCTCAGGCCCCTTCCAGCCCTTAGGCTTTGGGAGGAAGAGGTGGGGAGGTTCGGGGGCCACAAGAGTGATAAGCCCCCCCCCCCATGCTCAGCTGCACGAGGGGACCCGGGCCCTCTCTGCCTCCCCCAGGAAGCCGCTGGGCGGGTGGGTGGGGCAGGGCCTGGCCTGGCTCCCTGACTTCTCTCGGGGCTTCCTTTCAGGCTCTGCTGCCGAGGAGAGCAAGCGGCCAGCGGTGCTGTGGTGGGATGTCATGAAGAGGCCGCAGGAGACGGTAGGCAGGAGGGCCAGAGGGGCCGTGCGTGTGTGTGTGTGTGTGAGCCGCTGTGGGAGTGGGGAGCGAAGCCCACCCATCTGCCCTGGGAGTGGGAGGGCCCGTCATTCCTCTCTGGGGATCCCCAAGGAAGGTTGGGCTTTGGGCCTTTGTCCCAGGAAGAGCGTGCTTCCCTCCGAGGGGGGGCAAGAACGGGGCTGCCCCTTCTGAGACTCCGCAGGGGGGGGGGGCGGGAGGGCTGGGAGATCAACCCAGGGGAAGGATTGAGAGCTCAGGGCTGGGCGAGGGGCTCCCGGGGGCTCTCCCAACCGGGCAGCTTCCTTGCAGACGTTTCACGGCCCAACTAGGCAACATCATCAGGGCCAGGAGGGAGGACGGACGTTCTCCGTGCCTCACCCTGTCCGGGTTGGGGGAGGGGAGCTCTTGAGGTGTTTTCTGTTGGCTTCTTTGGCAGTTCCCGGGCTGGGATCTTGTTGACTTCTTGACTGCTGCTCTGATGTTCCCCCTGGGGTTCCTCTCTGCCCCTCTGGGTCTCCATGGTTGGGGGGGAGGGGAGTTTTGGGGGCTTTTTGTTCCCTTCTTTGCCCAGGATGGAGGCCTCGCTTATGTGGCCACTTGGTCAGAGGGCCAGGAAATCCCCTGGTGGTTTTGGGCTTGTCTTGGTCTAGGATGGTCCCAGTTTCCCAGTCGAGACCAGGATGAAGTCTGTCCGCATGGGAAGGGGAAGGGGGGGGGTCTCCCGAGGGCCCCAGACACGGAGGCCGTTTCCTTCGCTCCCCCAGATCTGCTCTTGGCTTCCAGGCAAGCGGAAGGACGGGCGGCCCCGGGGCTGACTCCCCCTCTTCTCCTGCCCCCCCCCCCCACAGGCCCCCCAGGACCCTGCTGGACCCCCGAAGGCGGCGCTGGACTCGGCCTCCCTGGCCCTCGTCCTCGGGGGGGAAGAGAAGAGCCTGCTGGCCACAGGGGAGGCGGCCCCGCCCACGGGCTCCGCAGAGTCCATCTGCTCCTGCCACGCTCTCGACCAGGGCTGCTTCCACCTCCTGCGAGAGACCTGCGTCTAGGGAGAGCGGAAGGGCTGGCTGGAGCCCCCTCTGCCAGGGATGAAGGCCGAGGCCCCTCCCCAAATGGACGGACACGCCCCTCACCCGGGGGCCCTTTCTCCCCCTCTTTCCATGGGGAGGGGCTGAAGGGCTGGGGGTCCATAGAGGGGCTGAAGGGCTGGGCTGCCCAAGTGAGGTGGGGATCCCCAGGACATTGGAACCGGATGGCCGAGGGAGTTTTGTGCAAGCACAGGACCAGCTGGATCCCAGGCAGGGTCTCGCTTTAAAAGGGGGGCAGCCCCAGTGTGGGGCCTGGAGTGCTTTGGCCGCCTGCTTCACGTCTTCTCTGGACCCCTGACCACCTTTCAAGGGGACGCTTCAATCCCCCTGGTTCATCTTGGATCCTGGTCTGGAATCCCAGAACTTCCCTGCTTTCCCGTTCAGAGTTTTGGCTGCCCCCCCCTTCCCCCCCCCCCTATCAGCCAGGTGCCAATCTCTCCCCCTCCACACCCCCCCCTTTCTCACACAGACACAAAACAGCCCCCTCTTTGCCAGCCCTCAAGGCTCCTTCCTGGTCTTGGGAGGGGAGGGGGGAGAAAGCGCCAGTAGGAAGTGCAATAAATTATAGGCATATTTTAAAAACAAATTTGATCGTCCTGTGGTTTTTTCCCCTGCAGCCTGTGGTGGTTTCTTGCCAATGGGCCCATTTGGTCCTTGGGGGAGTCTTGGATAGTTGGGCCCCCCCCAGATCGGGTGGGGCAGATCTGCGTCCTGTTTCTCACAGCTCCTTGAGCCAGGCAGAATATCTGTGGATTCCTGGGGACATCTGACCCCCTAAAAACTGAGCTTGCTGGTCTCCTTCTGGAGATCTCCTGATGGAGACAGACTAGCAGGAGAATGGGAGGTCTTGATTTTATCCCTCTCCAACCTGCAAACGCAGGAAAACGATAAAAGTTAGTCCATTGCATCTCCTGGTGGTCTCCAACCCCCGTCGAGGCCGGCCCCTTTTATGCAGGCAGCTTGGATTCCGTACGGGCGTCGAAGCCAAGGACGCCATCTTTGTACAGGTTGTTGCCCTTACAACTGTCGGTGGAGCAGACCAGCGGCCAACCAAGTCGTTACTATGACAACGGGTCCTCGTACGATAGCGAGGATTGGGTTCGCCCATCGATAAGGACAGGACTTCGCAGCGAGCGATGCGCAAGCGCAGAGAAATCCCGTGTCGGACCCCCACCGGTGGCCATCTTGGCTTTGGGCAGCCCTTTTGTTCCTCTCACTCCCGGTCCATCTTTACAGGGGGCAACGACGCTGAAAGTCTTCCCAGGCGTGGGGCGAGGCCGTCTTGTTTCCTCCTTCCTACTTTCCGCGCGGAGCGTCAGGAAAATGCGACACAGACGGGAACGGTGCCCGGGCGGGGGAGAGGGAAACGCGAGTCTCAACTCAGATAGGAGTTGCCCTCAGCAAACATGGCGGCGGAGTGGGCGGAAGCCGTCGGCCGTTTCCGCCCTGAGGGGGCGGGGCGCGCCGTGACGCCCAAAGGCTGCGACTTCCCCCCGGCGGCGGCGGCGGCGGCGGCAGGTAGGGGCTGCGGCGGGTCGAGCCCATCCCCGGCCGGGAGGAGGGAAGGCGCGAAGGCGCGGAGTCTCCCGCCGGCCCTCCCGGCCTCCGCTCCGCCGGGGAAGCGGCGCCCGGGAAGGAGGGCCTGGGCGCGGGCGGAGGGGCTCCCGCCGACCCTCTTTCCTCCCCGGGGAGCCCCGAGAAGGAGCCCCGGTGAGGCCTCGGGTGGGGGGAGCCCCTTTCTCCGCCCCCCCCCCAAACGAGGCTTCCAGGGCGCAGGAGGGGGGGACTACAACTCCCAGGGTCCCCCGGGCAGAGGACCCGACCGGCCTCCCCCCCGGGTGCCTGGGGGACCATGGGAGTTGTAGTCCTCCCCCCTGCGCCCTGGAAGCCTCGTATGGGGGGGGGGGGTGTCGGAGGGGGGCTCCTCTTCAAGCCGCATGAAATGAGACCCGGAGGAGCAGGAAATAAAGGGTGGATCCCAATGTGGGGCCTGAAGCCAGGAGTCGCTTCAGAGAGAGAGAGCGGGGGGGGGGGGGGGGGAGGTTGGGAGGAGGGAAATGCGTTTCGAACTCAGAACAGGCCCTGATTCCCTCTCGGGACTGGGTGGACTTTGGGGCGTTTTTCCTTTGTGTGTGTATTGGAAGGGGTGGGAGGGTAAGGAGGGCCGCAGGTGACCCCAAAAGCCTCCCCCTCCCACCTTCTGCCTCCCACAGGGAAGGTAGTTTTACAGACCCCCCCCCTCCCCTCCCCTCTCCCCGGGGACACAGAGACCTCCTTGAGGGGACTGGCCCACTCTGGCATGGATCCTCCCTGCACAGGTAGTCCTGGAGACATTAGTTCAATTGCGTTTTGCCCCATTTTACGACCTCTCTTGCCACAGTTGTTGAGTGAATCCCTGCCGTTAAGTTAGTAACACCGTTGTTAAATGAATCTGGCTTCTCCATTGATTTTGCGAGTCAGAAGTTCGCAGAAGCTGATCACATGATTCCCCCCCCCCCCCCCAGGACACGGCAGCTGTCGTGAGTATGAGCCCGTTGTTAAGTGGCTGAATTTTTTTTTATTGAAAAAGTTTTACAAAAACAAATTTTTCCCATTCCCCCCCCCCCATACATATAATATAAATCAAATACAAGTGCTCTACCCCCCCCCCTCTTCCCAACCCTCATAATATGAATTTCTCACAAAATATAACATTATCCAATTCTCCCCATCCCTTCCCTGGCCACCCTATCCCTCCCCCACCTCCCATTCCAACCCACCCCCCTGACTTCCACTATACACCACTCTGATAATTCCAAGCAGCCCAGACATTATCTTCTCTGTTCACATTATACCCCTTACGTATCTCCTTATCAATTTAAAAAAAAAACAAAAAAACAAAACAAAACCCTTATTACAAACCCAACATAAACACCCACACCTTCAACATTTGGTTAAACATTAGGATACATGATAAATTTTTAGGCTCTAAATACCATCTATAAAACATATTATAAAAATTCTCTCCAGATCACCAACAAAACATTAATCATATCAACTTCCATCCATTATTCATCAATCCAATTCTTAGTTACCAATCTACACATTCATACCTAAAAACTATATAATATAATATAATATTTTCTAAGCCTTCATTAGGTTACATACATGATGATAATTTCTTAAGATCTAGATTCCATCTATAAAATATATTATAAACTTCTTCCAACAAAGTGGCTGAATTTTGATCACGGGATGCTGCAACGGTCGTCAGTGTGAAACACCGTCATAAGACCGCCACGTTTCTTTCAATGCGGTTGTAACTTTGAATGGTCACTGAGGGAACGATGGTTAAGTGGAGGTCTGGCTGTGAGGAGATGCCTCCGTGGGATTGAGGGAGCCCTTACCTCTGGCTCCTGTTCCCCTGGGGAAGAGCGGCCCCTCGGCCTTCCGCTCCAGGCTGGACGTCGTCCCAGGTCCCTGGCTGGGCATCTGGGGGAAAGCCCACAGAAGCTGAGAGAGGGTCTCGAACCCAACTCCATCGAGGATCTTGTTTGACCTCAGGTGGGCGTGGCCAGTTCCACACCCGCAGGTGTCAGGGGCCCCAGTGGTGGCCAAGTGGTCAGGCAGGACTTCCCTCAGACCCTCCCTTTCCTTTCCTTCCCTCTTCCTTCCCCTCCTTCCTTCTTCCTCCTTCCCCTTCCTCCTTTCCTGGCCCTTCTTCCATGCTCCAGTGCAAAAGGGGGAAACGCTTCTCCTTCTGTTTTCAGTGTCTTCTGCTGGCCCTCTGCCAGAGGAAGCGGAGTTCGAGGGGGGGGGGTGACGGACGTGCAGGGCCTGATCCCCCTGGGCCCCGTTTTCGGCCGCAACGGCCTCCTGCCGCCCTCTGAGACAGAGAAGGGAGCCCCAGGGCCATTTCGGCTGCAGAGGCCCCTGTGGGCCGGTCCTTTGGTGCTCCCAGGGCCAGGCCTAAGCCCCCCGTGGGCCGCATCCATCCCCCTGGGCTTTTGAGTTTGATGCCCCTGTGATGGAGAGATCGCTTAGAGACTTATCTATACAAGGAGTCCTTGACTTACAACAACACCCAAAGATGTGACTAATGACCATTTCCACACATACGACCATGGCAGCATCCCCACGACCACGGAAGGCGCTTGGCGATCCTCCTGTGTATTTATGGCGGTTGCCGCATCCTCAGGCCTCCCTCCCTGCCCCCTTCCCTCCCCCCTTTCAGAGGGAGGAGCAGGAGTCACTCCACAGCCCCCCACCTCCCCCAGGCTGCAGAGACCCATCCCAAGGGACCCATGGCTGAATGCCTGAGGAGATTCTCCGCCTTCCAGGGCCTGGTTGCCCCAAAGGGGCTTTTTTTCAGGAGGCAACTGGATTTTCTTTGTTTTTCCTTGAAGATGTTTCGCTTCTCACCCAGGGAGCTTCCTCAGCTCTGACTGGGTGGGGGGTGGGGGGTGGAAGGATTTGCATTCAGTTCCAAGAAGATCCCAGGTCCATTTGCATCCGGAGGGTGCAGATAAACCCCCAGGCGGCCTGAGGGGCCCTCCCAGAGAGTGCGGACCCCTGGAGGGCAGCGAGGAGTGCGAATCCTTCCCCCACCATTCGGTCAGAACGGAAGAAGCTTCTGGGGTGAGAAGCGAGACGAAGGGAAAACTGAGAGAGCCCAGGTGCCCCTTGGAAAAGAACCTCTGGGTTAACGAGGGGAGCCAGAAAGGATGGCACCACTGGGGGGGGGGGGCCCTCAGCACCACAGACTCCGCTCGTAGTCGTGAGTCAAGGACCGGCCCTATTAAATCCATCTTGGAATCCATCTTGGAATCCAGGATTCCCAGGCATGCTGGCTCAGGATGATGGGGGCTGTCACTCCTCCCTCCCAAGGCCCCCAGAGAGAAAGGAAAGCTCCTTCGGTTCCCTTGACTCAAAGCCCAGGCAGGAAGACAGAGGAGATGCCCTGGGGAGGGGTCCCTTCCCTGCCCCCCCCCACGTCTCCCCCCTCCCTTGGGCAGCCCCCCCTGCAGGGGCTGGGGAGGTGGGGGGGGGGAAGTCAAGGTGGCCTTCGGTCTCCCGTCCGTCTTTCGGTCCCCCCACCCCATAGCGAATGGCAGGCTGTGGCCCGGCGGAGGGCAGGGGTGAGGAGGGGAGCCCCTTCAGCCCACTTCCCTCTCTCTCTCTGGCCGGCTGTGGTGCAGGCGTGAGCACCCTCAGGGATGCCCAAGAAGTTCCAAGGGGAGAACACCAAGTCGGCCGCTGCCCGGGCGAGGAAGGCCGAGGCCAAGGCGGCGGCTGATGCCAAGCGGCAGAAAGAGCTGGAGGATGCCTTCTGGAAGGACGAGGACAAGCACGTCATGCGCAAGGAGCAGAGGAAGGTACACCGGCTGGCTCCCTCGGCAGGGAAGGGAAGGGAAGGGAAGGAGAGAGGGAGGGAAGGAAGGGAGAGGGAGGGAGGGAGGGAGGAGAAGGAAGGGAGGGAGGGAGGGAAGGAAGGAAGGAGAAAGGGAGGGAGGGAGGGAGGGAGGAGAAGGAGGGAAGGGAAGGAAGGAGGGAGGGAGGGAAGGCAGGAAGGAGAAAGGGAGGGAGGAAGAGAAGAAGGGAAGAAGGAGAAAGGGAAGAAGGCAGGAAGGAAGGAGGGAAGGAGAAAGAGAGGGAGGGATGGAAGGGAGGGAGGGAGGGAGGACGGGAGAAAGAGGGAAGGAAGGAAAGGAGGGAGGGGAGGGGGGTAGGCCCGGGTGGAGCCAAGGCAGCCCAGGGGGGGCTCCCCCGTGTGTCCTGCTAGAGGGGTGGGAAGGGGAGGATCCTGGGATTCCGTGCGGAGCCTGTCTGGGTTGAACCCCAGTGCTGGAAGGTGGAAATTCAGGAATGCCCGGGGAGGGGGGGAGGGTGCAGAGTGGGTCCTGGAGTGACCGGGGGGAGGGGGGGGGAGGGCTGTGGGGCAGTGCAGGCTCTCTCTCCAGGGCTCCCTTTGCTGGGCTGCAGGGCAGGCGGAGGGACAAGGGAGGGGGCAGCCCAGGGGGCTCTGCCCTGCGCCACACCAGCCGCTTTTCCCAGTGCAGCCCCTCCTCACAGGTTCCCCCCCTCCCTCCCTCCCAGGGGAGGTTGCCCCCAACCCTCTTGGCCTTCCGGAAGGCCCTCGGGACGGGCCCCAGAGGTGCTTTTGGGAAAGGCAGCTGGGCTTCCTCGGTTCTCCCTGGAGGGGGGCAATGGCCCTCTGCCCTGAGTCTCCTTGGGTGGAATGAGCAGCCAGGGGCATATGGGAAGGAGGGCAGCCTGGCACTTCACGGTGGGCGAGGTTAGGCTGCCCTCTGTGCCGAAGAGGGGCAGGGAGGGGGCTGACCAAACGGAAGCCTGGGCAGGGGGAGGAAGGTGGATGCCTGCAGAGGTGAGGAGAAGGGCAGAGGGACCGTCCTCCTCATGTCGTCGTCCCCCCCAACTGCCAAGACTCCCAAGGAGAGGAGCTGTCCAGGCACCCTTCAAAAAGGAAACTGGAACCCAGAACCCGTCTGTGAAAGAGTGTGTGTGTGTGTGTGTGTGTGTGTGTGTGTGTGTGTGTGTGTGTATGTAGGTAGCTCTGGGTCTTAGTATAATTTTTTTTTATTTTTCAAAAATCATAGACAGACAAGGCATGTAACATGAAAGCATCTCCCATTACATGCAGTGTGTCGATTGGTCATTTCCATAGTCATCACTTGCATTTTATATAGAACTAGCTATACCCGGCCACGCGTTGCTGTGGCCCAGTCTGGTTAAATGGCCAACCAATCTGTGTGTAGATCTACACCTGCACACATACACACAACCACCATATAACCCCCAACCTACCTACCTACTGTATTTCTCCCTCTCTATCTATCCCTCTACCTACCTACATATTGTATTTCTTCCTTTCTCCCTCTATCTATCTACCTACCTACTGTATTTCTCCCCCTCTCTCTATTCCTCTACCTACCTACCTACTGTATTTCTCGCTATCTAACTATACACCTACCTACATACCTACTGTGCTGTTCCCTATCTATCTATCCCACTACCTAACAACCTACCTACCGTATTTCTCCCTATCTATCGCTCTATCTACATACCTACCTACCTACAAACCTACTGTATTTCTCCCTATCTATATATTCCCCTATCTATCTACCTACCTACTATAATACAATAATACAATAGCAGAGTTGGAAGGGACCTCGGAGGTCATCTAGTCCAACTCCCTGCCTAGGCAGGAAGCCCTATACCATTTCAGACAAACGGCTATCCAATATCTTCTTGAAGACATGCAGTGTTGGGGCATTCACAACTTCTGGAGGCAATTTCTCTTCCACTGGTTAATTGTTCTAACTGTCAGGTAATTTCTCCTCAGTTCTAAGTTGCTTCTCTCCTTGATTAGTTTCCACCCATTGCTTCTTGTTCTGCCCTCAGGTGCTTTGGAGAATAGTTTGACTCCAGTGCCTTTTTGGCCCTAAGAGGCCTCCGTAGTTAATGACTGTTGGTGGGCGGAGTTACAGGGAGTAAAAACATTTTTCAGTTAGTACCTTTTATTTGTGTTTACTTTACACACGATACAAGTGTGCTAGGCACAAAATGAGTAGCTATTCTATTATCGGAAGTCCTTGGCTACATTGTGTGAAAGTTTTGTGTAAATCGGTCCAGTAGTTTTTGAGATTAGTGGATTCGTACAAACTATTTTACATTTTTATTTATATAGATCATGTATTTTCATTCAAATAACCATAGATGCTTATTAGCCATAATTTCCACCCTCCCATCCTCCCATCACCTTTCTTTCGCTGGGACTGTGTCTTTAATATAGAAGACCCCTCCTCTTGTGTTACATCTCGCCAATGTAGCAAGTATTTCCCCCCACTTTGGCTGCACCAATATCTGTTCGTGTTGCTTTTGAATATGAACGTCTTGTAGGCAGATTATATCCAATTTTAGTTCCTCTAATTTATGAACTATTTTCTTTTTTTTAATCGCAGAGTTAAGTCCATTTGTATTACTTGTAATCCATTTTTTCTCTTCCATTTTTCTGTTTTATAAGCAGGATTCATTGCTCTAGTGGACCTCGGTCCTCCTTGTTATCAGATGTCAATGCCGCCTACCACACCCTCTTCTTCCTCAGCCCCCACTGTCCACTCCTCCAAGAGTCCAGTCAGTGTCTCTTCTTTTCCTGCCTCTTCAGCCTTCCCTCTCAGATGTTCTGCAAAGAAGAGTCCTGCTTCATCGGTCGTATCTATTCTGTATCTCTGTCCTTCCCATGCAGACACGAGGCCTTCTGGAATTAGCCACCTTTAAGTAGGATTTTAGTCAGGAATTGGTATTCTCTTCTCATCTCTCTCTCTCTCCTTGGTACTTCTTTCAAAACTACAATCTCCTTGCCTTTGTGTCCCAGTTTTTTTTATCTCTCGCCTTCTGTAGTATTTGTGCCTTAGTGGCTTTCTGAGTGAGTCTTACGTGAACTTCTCTTGGGAGACGGTTTCTCGCTGCATCGCTTGTATGGACTCGAAATCCCTCGTCTGTAGCGTCCATCCTCTTCTCCTGGGTCATCTCCAGAACACCTGCCGAGATTGCTGTCATTATGTGTGCCACGTTCCCTCCCTTTCCCTCTTCCGTGTTTTGCAACCTGAGAAAGAATTCTGACCTGTCAATCTCCAATCCCAGGATTCCACTCCTGTCTTCCCCCCCCCCCCCCCAAATGGGCTCTCCGTCTCCCCAGTTTTCTTATGGCTCTGATCCCCTTTTCCTTTGGTCTTTTGCAGCCGTTACTCGAATCTCATCATCCTTTGTGGAACCTTTCCGTTTTTTCATCTGTAGAAAGCAAAAAGGGGAAGGAGGGAAAGAGACGTTAGAGGGAGGATCTATGTAGGCGTCCACAAAGGAAGAGGGGAAAAGCAGAGAGTGAAAAAGGCTCATCATCATCATCATCATCATCATCATCATCATAAATAATTTAATTTGTAGACCGCTCCCTCTCCCCAAAGGGACTCAGAGCGGTGCACAGGGGAATTAAAAACATACAAACATCAATACATCATAAATATATATAAAAGCGGATTAAACCATTTATCCCTGCGCTAAAACCCAAAATACTAAAAACTAAACCCCTTAAGAACCCAATTAAAACAATTTTAAATGTTCAGACTGAGAGGCTGGAAGGTAGGTTAGGCCAGGCCGGCCTGTTGGAATAGATAAGTCTATGGCTCCTTTAACAAAAGGAAGAGGGGAAAGGCCTCCTCTGCAAAGGGCCCCAGAGACCAGCCGAAGAGTAAAATGGAAGGGAAGGAGGAGGGAGGGGGGGGGAAGAGGGAGGGAGGGAGGGGGGGGGCACTGCCACCAGTGAGGTCCAAACTTTTACAAGGCGAAAGCTTTTTCAAGGCCACTCTAGTCTTTCCCTTTGACGCTGGATTTTCCCTTCAAAGCAAAGTTCCAGGCATCTATAAGATCACAGAAGGAGCACCTGGTGTCAACAAACCTCCCGTGCTCCTCCTCCTCCTCCTCCTCCTCCTCCCATTCCTTGGCTGAATGAGATGACCTTGCGGAGAGCATCCATCCCCCAAAGGCTCTTGCAGAGGGGGAAAAACCCCGTGTTTCATGAGCCTCTGGGTGGCAGTGCTACTTATCCCCCCCCCCCTTTCTTCCCTTCCCTTCCCGCTTAAAATAAAAGATTCAAAAGTGAAGAAAAAGAAAGTACAATAAGACATCGAGCATTAAAACTTTAAGGGAAAATAGGAGAAGAAACCTGAGCGATACAAATTAATTATACCAATGCCTTCCAAAGAAGAAGAAGGGGGAGAAAACGAAGGTCGGTCCGGTTTAAAAGGTAAACTGCATTTCTAAAGTCCATTCAAATTCCCACAATAAAAAGGAGAAAGAAGAAAACCCTTCAATGCGCCACTTACTCTCTTCAGTCTTCCATTTTAACGTTAATGGTTTCCGTCTCAAAGGGTGGCCTCTCAGAGAGCGAGGGGGAGAGAAAAAAGGAAAATAAAGTTCTCTCCTGCTCTCTCTCCTCTCTCCTCTTTTCCCCCTGGACCACCAGAGGCCTTGCAATATCTCTGCCCCTCCCCGGTCCCCCCCCCCTCTCTCTGGGACGCTTCAGCTCCCAAGGGAGCCAGGTATGGAAGGCGCCCCTCTCACCCCTTCCAGCCCTTCTGGGTCTCTCAAGGCCTCCGGATGAGCCCCAGGCAGATCCCTCCCCTTGCCCCTGGGGGGATGGGGGGCTCCCTCTGGCCTGCAGGGCCTGGAGGAAGATCTGGGGCTGGGGGGGCTGGACCGCCTGAGGGGCAGGGCTGCTGCCTGGGGGAGCTCATGCTGGCAAGAGGGCCCACAATCCAGAGGGGGACTTGGGGGGGGCAGAGAAGTGGGGAGGGGGCGCTGTGGCTCACCAGGCCAGGCAAGGGGGAGCCTGAAGGACCCTGGAGGGAGGCCCATGGCCTGGAAGGAGCCAATCGGAAGCAGCTGCCTCTGGGGGCCCTTGCAGCCAAGACGGAGCCCTCTGTCTTAGGCGGCTGGTTCTGCCCCCCCCTCCCCTCCAGGGCCCTTGGAAGACACCCCCCCCCCAGGGTCAGGGGCTTTTTTCTGACCGCCAGCCGTTCCTTTGGGGGGCCCCAGCGATCTCACACGGGGCTCCCCCCATCTCCTCCCCCCCCAGGAGGAGCGGGAGAAGCGCCGCCTGGAGCAGCTGGAGCGGAAGAAGGAGCTGCAGCGGCTGCTGGAGGAAGAGGATGCCAAGCTGAAGGGCAGGATGCCCAAGCCCCCCGGCCCCACCAAGGTCACCCGGGCCCAGATCGACGAGGCCCTCCGCAAGGAGCTGAAGGACGGCCCGGACGTGGCCGGCGGGGGTGAGCTGGGCCCCCGTGGGGCCTGGGGGGGAGGGGGCCGGCCGGGAGACTCTTTTGGGTGGGTGGGGGCAGCTTTGACCTCTCCTCCCCCCCCAGAGAAGCCGAAGAGCCACCTGGAGCTGCCCTTGGAGGAGAACCTGAACCGGCGGGTGCTGGAGGAGGGCTCGGTGGAAGCCCGCACCATCGAGGAGGCCATCGCGGTGCTCAGGTGGGGCTGGGGGTCAGCGCTCCTCCTGGGGGGCATCTTGGCTGCCAGAGGAGAGGAGCCATCCCTGGGGGGCAGGGGGGGGCTGTGCTGTGGGTGGGAAGGGGCCGCTCCCTGCTGACCCCGTGGCCTCCCCCCCCTCCCTCCCCGCAGCGTGGCTGAGGACCCGGACCGCCACCCGGAGCGCCGGATGAAGGCGGCCTTCTCGGCCTTCGAAGAGGAGACCCTCCCCCGCCTGAAGCAGGAGAACCCCAACATGCGCCTCTCCCAGCTGAAGCAGCTGCTGAAGAAGGAGTGGATGAAGGCCCCCGAGAACCCCATGAACCAGCACCACGCCCTCTACAACAGCCAGAAATGAGACCCAGGAGGGGGGGGGCTGCCCCCCCCCCAGGGCCCCCCTGGAATGGAACACCCCTCCCCCCACGTGCTCTGGAGGGCTGGGAGGCCCCTGGACCCCAATCCCTCTCCTGAACCGGTGGGGAGGCCGAGTTCCTCCCAGAAGGCTCCCCCCGTTCTTCCTTGTACCCTCTGCTCCCCCCCCCCATCCACATATCCCGGCCAGCCCAGGGAGGCCGAGGGAGCTGTAGCCCCCCCCCCCCCCCAAATTCTGCCCTCCTGAAGACCCCCCAACCCTGGAGGCCCCCTTGAGGTGCAGGATTCCCCTCCTCCCCTTCTGCAGACGGGGTCAGGATTCTGGCCTGGGCCCCTCTTGCCTCCCCCCCCCCCCTGCAGGGGATGAAGCTGGTCTTCCTTGGGTTCTCTTTGGGGGCCCAGAGCAGGGCCTGCCTTCTGCCCCTCCCTCCCCCAAAGGCCTCTCCTGCTGACCTGGGAACCCCCAAGTAGCCCCCTCCCCAGGGCTGGGCCTGCCCCTCAAGGACTCCAGAGGTGGAGCCGGTCCGGTCGCTGGGTCATGCCCTCCCCCCCCCCCCCCCCCCGCCAGGAAGGGCAAAAGAAAGGGGGGGGATTCCCCTGGGGCCCCTACTGTTGCCCTGCTTGGTGGGTTCCCCTTTTGACCTCTGGCTGTGGGCCTGCGGTGCCCCCTCCCCCCTCCCTCTGCACTCCAGCCCTTCTCCCCCCTCTGGCTGCTCCTGGCCCCCTCCCTGCCCCCCCCCCCAACCCTCACGGGGCCTTTGCCCTCTGGGCCACAGAGTGCCATTCGCCTGTCTTGAACCCTGAGCCCACGGGAGCCTTTGGGCCAGAGCTGGGCTGGGAGGAGCTGCTGGGCTGGGGAGCCACCGCCTCTCTCCATGCCAGGCAGGCCCCCAACCCGGGCCCTTTGTCTTCGTGTGCCCCGCAGAGCCCTCCTCCTCCTCCTCCCACCTGGGCCTTCGGAAGACCACCTGCAGGGAAGGGGAGGGGCTGTGCCGGCTGGCCCCTCCCACTCGGCCACTCCTTCCGTGTTCAGGGAAAGTTCTGGACTTTTAAAACATGGACAGATACCTCAACCCCAGGATGGAATAAAGAGAATTGTGCCCTCCTCTGCCCTCCGCTGCTCTTTGCCCTCATCGGACACGGTGGCTTGGAAGGCAGGCAGCATAGCCCCCACCCCCCCAAGCTTGACCCCACTACGTCAAACCCCCCCCCTGCCCCAAAGCAATCCCCTGGGGTCCTAGAAGAGGGACTGGGGGGGGGGGGAGCAAAGCCCCCAAAGCGGCTGCCTTCAATGCAGAAGGGCTCAGAGGCTCCTTGCCTGGAAGCAGCCCTGTGGAGGCCCCCCCCCCTCCTGCCTCTGTTTCCCCAGCAGCACATTTCTGCAAGGGGGGGCTGGGTTTAATAGCCCCCTCCTGCATCTCCCTGGGGGTGGCTCCCGGTCTCCCCTGCTCACTCCTGGCAGCCGCCCTCCTGCAGGGGGGGCTGGGGGCCATGGCAGCTGGGGCCCTGCAGGGCTGCACTCTGCCCCACCCCTCCCTGCACCAGTGGGGAGGGCCCCCCCAGGACCTTGGCCCTTCCAATCCCCCCACCCGTCGTCCAGCCATGGCTGCTGGGAGGATTCCCCCCTCCCTCTGCTGTTGGGGTGTGTGTGATGGTGATTGGCAGCCTTGCTCCCGGAGGAAGGCGGAGTGGTCCAGGCCAGCCTTGTTGTCATGGCAACGGGGCATCTCCCTCTGCAGAACCGCGGTGGGGGGGAGGGGGGAAGCCGGGCGGGATTCCGCTGCAGAGCCCGGGCTTCCCCGAGCGGAACGGAACGGGGGCGGCCTTCCCTGAAAGGCAGACGGGGAGGGGGGAGAGAAGGGGCAGCGGTGGGGGGGGCGGGCGCAGGAACCTCTCGCATCGCCGTTATTCTCGGCTCCTTGGCGGAAAAGGAGGCGCTTTCCGGGGAGGGACCCCCAACTGTCTCCCGACGCCCCTTCCCCTCCACCTTCCCGACCGCTGTGCTGGGAGGGGGGATCTCCCCGGCAGTCTCTTCCCAAGCGCGGGGGCGACGTGCCGAAAGCGGACTATGGGGGGAGCGGGGTCCTCATCCACGACGTCAACCCAGCCTCCCTTCTCGGCGGGTCCCCCGGCAAGCGGCCCACTGGGGCTCCGGAGTCGTCCTGGCAATCCGGGGCCATGGGGAGGTTCGGGCAGATCCCCCACCGGGACCCAGAAAGCACGGGCAGCGCTAGGGGGGGGGGGAGTCCCGGAGGGGTCGCGGCCTCCGGGGTTGCAATTCTCGCACGCGGCGCTCCCTCCGATCCCGACCGGCCTCGAGGTCCCCAAGAAGCCCCAGGAGGAGACCCACCGCGGCCTCTCTGCGGGGGACGATGACGGCCCGGCCGGGGGGGGGGGGGAGACCGAGGGAAGCCATCGCTGCGGCGGCTCCTTGACCCTCCCCGTTCCTTATTCCCAGGGACACCGCGCGGGCCCTTCGGGAGATGCGGACGACCCCGGGAGGGAGGCGGGGGCAGGTGGAGGGGTGGCGGCAGCCTCTGTCCTGGAAGGGCCGGACTCCGCCTCGGGGCCCCCGGGAGCCCCCCCGCCGCCTCGCCCACACCTGAGCGGACAGGAAGCAGCGCTTCTCTCGGCCGCCCCGTCCTCCTCGCCCGCCGACGATGCCTGCGGGGAGCCTCCTGCCAGCGGCTCTCCCGGGGGCGCCGTTCCTGCAGACGGGGAGCTCAGGCGGCGGAGCAGGAGACGCCTTTTGAGGAGCGCTTGGAAGCGGCCGGCGGTGGCGCTCCCTTCCCCCGCTGCTCTGCGCCGGCCTCCCGGGGGAGTTGCGGCCTAAAAGCCCGGCAGAGTCGAGCGGGCGCTCCAGTCAGCCCAGGCTCCTCGCGGCTGAGGAAGCGGCTCCCCCGCCCCCCGGGCTGCCCAGCCGAAGGAGCCCCGTCGCTCGGCTGATCCGCTCGGGGCTTTAGTGGTGGCGGCGGGGGTGGGGGGGGGAACCGTTGCCTCCCCATCCAAGGCGGGTTTCCCTTTGATGCAACCGGGGCTCGGCAGGGGCGGAGAGGCGGCCGCTTCCCTCCTCTCTCCGCGGCCCCCGAAACGGCCGGCCGGTGGATGCTCAACCCCAGGCGCCTCCTCGCTGCCCTCCGTGGGGGGATTCTGCTCCCTCCGTTGAGCGGGGAGGGTCGGGCTGGCTCGGGCGCTTCGCTCGGACGGAACTCGGTCCTGCAGTCCGCTCTGCGAGACTCGACTCCGGCAGCAGCCTCCGCCCCGACCGCTTCAGCCCCTCCGCTCGCCCGGAGGGGGCCGGGAGGGGGCCTGGGGGGCCGAGCGGGAGCCCCGGCAGGTCTCTTGGGAAGACCCCGACCTCCCAGGGGCAGAGCCGTGGCGGGGCGGCCCCGGGACGCAGATCGGGCGGGACCTCCCGGGAAGGAGCCTCTCGCCCTAAGCCTTTCCCGGCCCCGACCTGCGCTCGCCTCTCTTCGCTGCCTCTCCCCCCCGCCGGAGCGGGCTGCGGGCGCCGCGGCTGGGAAGAGCCCGCCCCTCCCGAAGGGGACCCCGCCTGGCTGGCTGGGGCGAGGAGAGGCGCGGGCTTCCCCGGCGCTGGCGCTGCGGGTCCCGAGGGCGGGCGGGGGTCCCGGGGAAGCCCGCCCCCGCCCCGCCCCTCCCTCCGCCCCCCCCGGCGAGGCTCCCCCGGGGGCTCCGGCAGGGGAGGCGGAGAGCCCCGGCCCCTCCCCCAGCCGCCGCCGGCGGGGCTGCCTCTCCGGCAGGGCGGGATCCCGGCTGCTGGGGCGCGGCGGGGCTTTTGTTCCCGGCTGGCGGGCGGAGCGGGGCTGAGCGGCGGCGCTGGAGCTTCGCGGAGGACGGAGCAGGTATTGGCGCAGGGCGACCGGGCCGAGGCGAGCGCTTGTCCCCGGGCGACTCCGGCGCTGCGCGGCTGCCGGCTGCTGGGAGCGTCCGGACGGCCCCCCCAAAACAATTCTGCCCCGAGCTGTGGCGGGAGGGGCCGGTGGGGAATTTGCGGTGTGGCGTTTGCACTTCGGGGGCCTCAAGTTTGCCGAAGTTGGCATCGCCAGGAAGCAGCTCAAAAGGCCGGGAGTCTTTCTGGCGGTGCCACTCAGAGCCCCCCCCCCCCCAGGACTCCCCCCCGTCCCCTTCGCTGCCCCTCCCGTAGCAGCCGCCCCGGGCCCTCGTGCGGGAGGGGGTGGGTGGGAAACGTCACGGCTATGCCCCACTGGGCAGCCAGGCTGGGGCGGGGTGGGGGGCGGCGTTTGGTGGTTGCCCCCCCCCCTCCCCTTGCTTGCCAGCGGCGGTCTGGTTCTGAATGGGGCCCTTCGGCCGTTTGCAAGTCTTCATCCTAACATCCCCTTCTTAAGGGAAAAGGATGGGACACCATCGAATATCTTATGCAGAAATCTAACATGAGCGGTGTAAGCAAAGAGCCTCTCCGGGAGAAGCCAATAGGCGTTCTGGAGAGTCAGGAGGGGGGCATACAAATTTAATAAAGAAAGAAAAAGGATTCCAATGCAGGCTGGGGAATTCTGGGACTTGAAGTCCACAGAGGGTAGCCTTGCCCAGGAAGGGCGCTGCCCCTGCCCTTCAGCTCCTGAGGCTGATCTTGTGGTGGGAAAAACTCATTTATCCCTCAGTCTTCAGTTTCCTGTGACACCCCCTCCCCCCTCCCCCAGGGCTCAGCAGGTTCACCAGCATAGATTGGCAATGCCGGTTTACACACCCCTGTATTGGGTGGGTGGGTGAATTGCTGGGTGGCCTCTGGGTGGGGCATCCCCTCGCCCCCCTTGGCGGAGAGAGAGCGGGGCACTTTCTTATCTTTCTGGCTTAAGGTCTCTCCTGCCCTGGGTGGCCGGGAAGAGCACAGACACCCCCCACCCCCGTGGGCAGATGTCCAGAGTTGGCTGCCTTTCCTGAAATTCCAAGTGGCCCCTTGTGCCAGGGTGGGCCTCTGTATTCCTGGCACGGTGTTCCTGCCAGTGTTGGGCAAGGCCTCTGTAGGAGCTCCTTCAAAGGGCCTGTGGGGGTCCCTGGCCCTGAGGAGGGCTCTGGCTTCTCAGGAGGTAATCAAGGAGAATATTTGCAGATCAGGGTTGAATGGGGGGGGGGGGTTCTTGGTGCTCTCTCAGCTGGGTGGTTTTCCTGCAGACGTTTCATTGCCCAAACTAGGTAACCTCATCAGTGCTACTGAGTGCTAATGCTGGCTACCAGCACAGTCCCCTAGTTTGGGTAAGGAAACGTCTGCCGTAAGAGAACCGGGGAGCCCCCAGGGCCCCTCGATTTCAGAATCTCCCGAGGGGAAACAGAGAATATGCCAGACGGGTGGAGGAAGCCGGCCTCTTCTCCTGAGCTCAGACGGCTGGAGCCTTTCGCCCCCGGGGCATCTGGCCTGCGGCTGGTCTGAGGGAGCTGAGCTGGGGGGCCTCCTGGGCACAAGGCTTCACCTGAGGCCGGTGGGCGGCCACTGGGTGCGGCCATGGCCTTGTTCGGCCAGGGGGATCCCAGGCCCGGCTAGAAGAGGGAGGCCTCGGAGGGCTCCGGCCTTGCTCAGCACAAGGGGGTTCCCTGGCCGTCCCCCAAAGTCATGAGGACTGGGAACGGAGGTTGAGGAGGGAAGCCGTTGTTTGCCAGCTACATCCGGCTCCACCCGGTCTGGCTGGCTGGCCCAGATCCTCCTCCTGAATTGGGACTCCCGGAATCCGACTTAATTCCGTGGGGAAGGAATGTCTTGTCTCAAAAGGGCCTCCTGGGAAGGCAGGACCGGCCTGTTTTTTCCTGGAACTGAACGCTTTGTTTCTCATCCAAGAAACAGGAAACTTCACCAAGGGTTTCCTTCCGTCCAGCTGCCTTTGGGAAGGGTCTCCTGGAGTCCTTCGTGGGGGAAAAGCCCAGTTTGAATGCGCCAGCCCTGAGCCAAGGCCGCCCTTCTGGCTTTGCCTGGCACAACGGCGGCCCTGCCCAGCCCCTGGGGAGTTTTTAACTGGGAAAGGGGAGGGGAGGGCTTCCTCCAGCAGCCGAGGAGACCCCTCCCCTTCTCTTTCCAGCCAAAGGCTGCCCTGAGGGGCCCACCCACCCCAGAGGCCAGTCCCTGCCCAGCGGCTCCTCTGATCCCTCTGCCAGGGGCAGGTGGGCAGCCAGGGGGGGCTGTTTTGGGGCAGTGTTTGTGTTTCCACAGGGACCGTGTTCAAGCAGGGCTCCAATAGCCCCCCCTCCTCCCTCCCCAGTTCCTCTCCAGCGTGCTTATTAATAGCTGCGCCTTTGTTTGGGGAATGAATGGCTGGCAGATGGTGCCAGTGACGGGAATCCCCCACAGCCGCTTCTGGTGGGCGAGGAGGAGGGGAAGAAGGAGAAGGAAGGCAGAAGTGGCCCTGCTGGGAAAGGCCCTCCTGGGGGGTCTCCCCGGGCACAGAGTCCCACCTCTTCTGGCTTTCCGTCTTTGGGAGAGGGGCAAGAGGGACCCCTGGGGGAGGCTGGGCTGCAGCAGAGGGAGGGGGTGGGTGCCCCTGGGTGCCCCTGCCTGCCTCCTGGCATTCCTCGCTCAGGGGGACCCACACTCTCCCCACAGAGGATGGGGGGGGGGCGGCCTTTGGGCAGGGGAGAAGACTGAAAGCTCTCCCTTCCTGTGGACCTCAGTGCAGGCAGCCCTCGGCTGACAACCATGCGAGGTCACCACGGGGCTGAACCAAGTGACTTACGACTCTTTCCCACACTTAACAACCGTTGCGTTGCAGCCTCCCCAGAGTCACGTGATCAACATTTGGATGCTTGGCAACTGGCTGGACGTGTGTCTGTTGAAGCAACCCGGGGTCACCTTTTCTAGCCTTCCTAGCTAGAAGTAGGGAAGCCTGGATTCCCTGTGGTTCACTTAACAACTGTGCCCTGGAACCTTGTGAAACGGGGGCAAAACGTAATATTGTCTTGCTTAGCAGCAGAAATTTTGGGTTCAATTGTGGTCGTAGGCTGAGGACTGCCTCTATCTGCTCTTGGGCCTTTCCTTCCGCCTTTTGTTGATTCGGTGAAAGAGCAGAGGAAGGGGAAGGAGACACCCAGAACCCCCGAAAGACCATCTTCCGGTTCAGAGGTTCAAGATCCAAACGGTCTTTCATCTCAGGGAGTCTCAATCTCTTCTCCGCGGTAGAAGAGCCGAGGAACGGAGCTGTCCTGGCCATTTGGCACCTTATCCAAGGGCAGGTGGGTTGGTTTAATCACCCCAGAACCACAGAGATGGACGAGGCCAACCCAGTTAAAATCACAGGATAAACAGAGTTGGAAGGGACCTTGAGGTCTTCTAGTCCAGCCCCCTGCTCAGGCAGGAGACCCCATTTCAGACAAATGACGATCCAGTCTTTTCTTGAAAGCCTCCAGGGATGGATCACCCACAACATCTGGTGGCAAAACTGTTCCACTGGTTAATTTCTCCTTTCACTGTCAGTTGCTTCACTCCTGGATTAGTTTCCATCCATTGTTTCTTAGTTTGCCTTCGGGTGCTTTGGAAAATAGGTTGGCCCCCCTCTTCTTTGTGGAGGCCCCTCAAATACTGGAAGGCTGCTCTCATGTCTCCCCGTCTTCCCATTCAATTAGCCAGGCCCAATTCCTGCAACTGTTCCTCGCATGTTTTAGCCTCCGTTCCCTAATTGTCTTCACTGCATTCTTTTCAACATCTTTCTTATATCATCTCAACCAAAACTGGTGACCAGAATTTAATTCTATGGCTGCCTGACTGAATGACAGAAGGCAGCTTCCGTTCAAACTTCTCTAAAGACAGGGCAGAAGAATGTGCAATGCGCCATGCATGGGGCTGATGTGATATTAGGGGGAAGCACGTGAGAATCAGGCTTGAGAATCAGGGTTAGGCTCAGTGATTGGTGAGGTCATGAAAAAACTCCTCCCTTCCTTCATGTGCATTGGGGCTGACACGGCTTTTCTTTTTTTTCTTTTTATTGAAAAAGTTTTATTCACACAGATTTTCCCCCTTTTTACCCCCCCCGACATGTAATATAAATCACATACAAATACTATACCCCCCCTCACCCCATCTTAAAATAAGTTTCTCATTCAGATATTATACCCCCTCGCCTCCCAGCAGACACAATATAAGTTTCTCTTAGTATATCAATATCCCATTAACACCATCTTCTAAGTTAATTAAAGATATAAAAAACATAATATAAATTTCTCTTAAAAAAAAAAAAAAGCATATCCCATTATTCCCCTCTCTAGATTAATCATACATATATATTACCCCGCCCTCCACCCTAACCCTCCCCCACCTCCCATTCAAACCCACCCCCCTGACTTCCGCTATACACCACTCTAATAATTCCAAGCATCCCAAATATTATTTACTCTATTCACCTATCAATCAAAGCATTCTTACCTGAAAGCTACATACTTCCTAATCTGATATTTATTCTGTATATAATCAATCCATTAGAAACCTTATAACAAACTCAACATAAACACCCCCTTTTAGTTGAACATTAAAATACATAGAAAATAATTCTTAAGATCTAAATACCATGTCATATAACCTAACACTTATAAAAATTAAACCATATATCCTAGCTTAAGTTTACATCCTTCCTGATTCAAAAGGTTTACTATTTTTCCCCTCTCCATTTGCTTAATTGCCCACTTAACAACACAAAAAAATGTAAAGATTACTCTAATATTTGAAAAAAGCAAAGTTACTTCTCTCTTCACAAAGGAAACAGAAATAGTATAGGAAAATTTCAGATCCTATCACATGAAGGATACAGTAAATTGCAAGAAAATTTCAAAGTTCGACCCAAGTTTTTTCCCAGAACACTAACATAATATTAGTCCTTTCCGCGTCAATGTTCATAAGTCCAACTCTTCAGGTCTCCTTCCATTCCATCCATAGCTGTTTGTAATACCAGTTTAAGCAGCTGCCCCCATAAATAACAAAAAAAACCAACCCTTTACATAGGTAACCCCCGAGTGACTTTTCATCAGGATTATAAAGTTCCAAGATCGTGATAGGGTAACAACCAGATCCACTGCAAATGCTCCGGTTCCAGTTTTCAACCCTGAAAAAGTTTCCACATCCAAGAGAACCAGCATTGCAGAGATCTGTATATTTTTATCTAGATTGATTAATTGCTTCGTCCTTTAATCCTTTTGTCTTTCTTAACTCGCCGAGATTGAGACCTCCTCTGCTTCTGCGGTTTCTGAATTTGTCTGGTGCTAGACCTGGCTTCACATTGCTCATCTGATTTACGTATTGGCATTCCAACAGATCCCCCTATAGCAGTCTTCGACATTTCCTCCAGAGTAGGGCTTAAAAAAAGCCCAGGGGAATCCAACTGAGTATGTTCTTCCATCTCTTTTCCAAATTGTTTCTGCTCCATCTCAATATCTTGCTCTGAACCATCCAGATCTACTAGTGTTGGTATAGATATACGTGGGGGCGTTGCACTTTTCTTCAGTATTTCATAATAAAAATCTCTTGCCTTGTCTATAGTATTCAAACAATACCGCGCCCCTTCATATCTGAATATAACACCCATTGGAGCATCCCACCTGTACTGTATCCCTCTTTTCTTCAGCTCCTCCACCAAAAAACCAAAATCCCTTCTGAGCTTCAGGACACGGCTTTTCATATCCGCTTCCAGCCATGTTTCTGACCCAGGGCCAATTTAAGACGTGGCCTTCCATTCCCAGAATTCCCCGGTCAGCTTTGCCCTCCAGAGCAGATGCCCCCAATTTGCCTCTTGAACTTGCCCCCCACGGGTGACCTGAATCCTCTGGGCTCCTTGCAGAGAATGCAGCGTCACAGCCGTTCCACACACCATTGCAAACCAATCCCTCCAGCCCCACCTCTCTCGGCTAAGGAAACGACCAACCAGTAAAAGAAGTCAAGGCTAAAAGGATTGCAAGGACGAAGAGGGCTTAAGAGTCTCTGCATTGAGTCTCTGGCTGGCTGTGCTTTCAAGAGCAGATTCCTGACAGACAGCCAGGGGGTGAGGCTAGGCACAGCAGCGGCCCCCCTCCCCCTCTCTGACTCCCGCAAGTATGGGGGCTGTGAGTAATGGGGGCTCTCTGGCATTTAGGGGTCTGGTGGAATCAGACTGGAAAAACCTTCCGGTACTTGAGAGCTGGACATAAAAAAGAGGGAGTCAAAGTATTCTCCAAAGCCCCGTGGGAGCAGGACAAGAAGCAATGGATGGAAACTAATCAAGGAGAGAAGCAACCTAGAACTAAGGGGAAATTTCCTGACAGTGTCCCAAAGGGGCTTTAAAAAAAAGAATTAGAATAGAATAGAATAGAATAGAATAGAATAGAATAGATTTCTTTATTGACCAAGTGTGATCAGACACACAAGGAATTTGTCTTTGGTGCAGATGCTCTCAGGGTGCATAAAAAGACAAGGTGCATTTGTCAAGAATCACATATCAATATCAATCGTAAGGGTTAGCACCAAAGCTACAGTCCTGCAGTCATAAGTGGGAGGAGGTGGGTGATGGGAACGATGAGAAGACTAATAGTGACAGTAATGCAGCCTTAGTGAACGGTTGGACAGTGGCGAGGGAATTATTTGTTTAGCAGAGGGATGGCGTTCGTGAAAAACCTGTCCTTGTGTCTAGATGTCTTGGTGCTCTGGAGCCTCGTTTTGAGGGTAGGAGTTGAAACAATTGATGTCCAGGAGGCGAGGGGTCTGCAGATATTTTCAGGGCCCTCTTTTGGACTCCTGCAGTGTGCAGGTCCTCCCTGGAAGGCAGGTTGGCAGCCATTCTTTTTCCTGCCGTTCTGATTCTCCTCTGAAGTCTCCGTCTGTCGTGTTGGGTTGCAGAGCCAAACCAGACAGTGATGGAGATGCAGATGACGGACTCAACGATTCCCCTGTAGGACAGAATCAGCAGCTCCTTTGGGCAGTTGGAGCTCCCTGGGTTGGCGCAGAAGGAACATTCATTGTTGTGCTTTTTCGATGATGTTTTTGATGTGAGGCGTCCATTGTAGGTCTTGAGATAGGATAGAAGCTAGAAACCTGAAGGTCTCCACTGTTGATGCCGTGTTGTCTAGCATTGTAAGAGGTGGGAGGGTGGGAGGGCTTCTCCTAAAGTCTACCACCATTTCTACAGTTTTGAGTGTGTTTCAAGAGGCAACGGGACTTTTTGGGTTTTCTGTGAAGATGTTTCGCTTCTCATCCAAGAAGCTGCTTCTGAAGAACTGAAAAAGCTCCTTGAGTGAGAAGAGAAACACCCTCAAAAGAAAAACCAGAAAGTCTACCTGCCTCTTGAAAAAGCCCCTTTGGGGCAACCTGGATGACGGAGAATCTCCATGGACGTTTCCCGCCACTGAGGACAATCAACCAGTGGGACGGCTTCCCTCCAGGAGTTGTGGAGGCTCCATCCCTGGAGGCCTTCCAGGAGGGACTGGACCACCACTTGCCTGCACTGGCCTCAGGTCTCCCGCCGGAGGAGCTGGTTGGACTAGAAGACCTCCAAGGTCCCTTCCAACCTTGTTATTCTATGTTCTAGAATGCCCAACCACAAAGAGAGTTCTGGACCTCTTCTCTGGCTTTTCATTATCACACACACACACCCCAATTATTGTCTCTTATGCCTCTCCTGTTCTCAGCTGGGAAGCAGCCTTGACGGCCTGCCTGTCCACCAGCCTCTTTGCCCTGCCGGTTGGGCCAATGGCTCAGGGCTGTGGGGGCCCTTGGCAGGCAGGGGCGAGAGAAAGGGAGCCTGAAGGAAGAGCAGCAAAGGCTGCCAGGATGCTGGGCAGGAAGGCTGCCCCCTCCGCCAGGTGCCCCTCCGTGGCATCCCAGGGGCATCCCAGGGCCCAAGGCGGTGGAAGGTCTTCGGATCTGGCAGGAGGGGCTCCCAGAGGCTCCCCGGCTGCTTAATCTGCCTTCGGAAGAGCCAGGAAGGGGCCCCTCCTGGGCTGCTCAAACGCTTGAAACCTGCTGGGGGAACAAGGGGGTGGCAAAGCAGGAAACACACACACACACACACACACGTGTGCCCATGCGCTCATGAACCTCCCTGGAAGGCCCCCTCCGCTTGTGCCTTGGATGGCTGCAGAAGCCGCCTGGGTCCCTTCTCTGGAAGGCCCTTCCACACTTGTGGGGATGGGGGACGAGGACAATGGGGGGAGGGGCTTCTTTGATTGAAGGCAGAAGTCCCCCCACCCTGGCCCTGGGGCAGGACGAGGTGGAAGGGTTTGCATATAGTCCTTCACTTATGGGACCAGAATGACAGAAGGGACCCTGGAGGTCTTCTAGTCCAACCCTGTGCCCGAGCAGAAAGTCCTCTACCATTCCAGAACAAGCAGTTGTCCGGCCTCATCTTGAAAACGTCCATTGATGGAGCCCCCACAACCTCTGGAAGGAAGCAGCCCCGCTCTTTACTCTTGTCCTCGCTGGGCAGGTGGATTGATTTAATAACAGAATCACAAAAGAACAGAGATGGAAGAGACCAATATAATTAAAATAACAGAATGATAAGAGTTGGAAGGGGCCTTGGAGGTCTTCTAGTCCAGCCTCCTGCTTAAGCAGCAGACCCTAGTATACCATTTCAGACAGCTGAGTCTCCAGTCTCTTCTGAAAAGCCTCCAGTGATGCAGCTCCCACAACCTCTGGAGGCAAGCTGTTCCACTGGTTAATTTTCCTCACTGTCAGGAAGTTGCTCCTTCATTCCAAGTTGCTTCTCTCCTTGATTAGTTCCCACCCTTTACTTTTTACTTTACTTTATTTCGATTTATATACCGCGCCTTCTCCATCGAAATGGACCCAGGACGGTGCACAGGAAATTAAAACCAACAATGATAGAAATACAATGAATAGATAAAAAGAATTAAATCGGAGCCTGTGCTAAAATTCCCCCTAAAAGCCCCAACGTCCATTTACGTATTTGGCAGAAGCTATATTACAAAAAAGTCTAAACGATTAAGCAAGACCAGCTTGCTGAAAAAAGTATGTCTTAAGTGAGCGGCGAAAGAGGGGAAGGTCCGTGATGGTGGGAAGTTCGGGGTGTAGGTCGTTCCAGAGGGCCGGCCCTGCCACAGAGAAGGCCCTACCCCTGGGCACCGCTAGCCGGCATTGACCGGCGGTCGGTACCCTCAGTAGGCCCTCTCTGTGGGAGCGTATCGGACGCAGGGAGGTATGTGGCAGGAGACGGTCCCGCAAGTAGCTGGGCCCCGAGCCATGGAGCGATTTGAAGATGGTGACAAGCACCTTGAAGCCCCCGTTGCTTCTTCTCCTGCCCTCAGGTGCCTTGGAGAATAGCTTGACTGCCTCTTCTTTAGGGCAGCCCCTCAAAGACTGGGAGGCTGCTCTCCTGTCTCCCCTGGTCCTTCTCTTCTCTAGACTGGAGTAGATGATGAGAGTCGGAGGTTTGTGCCGGTGGGTTGGACTGGGGGGGTGGGGGTGGAGGATGTGGTCCTCCCAGAGCTCTTTTGTTGCCGGGGTTTCATTCCCAAAGTAGGCCTGGTGACGGACGAGGCATCTCCAGGAAAACCCCCAAGGCCAGGGAGACCCCCAAGCAGGGCTGAGCTTCTGCCCTCCTCTTTGTTACTCCAGGCAGCTCCTCCCAGGCTTCTTCGATTCTCATGGGTGAGCCTCTTCCTCAGGTAGTCTTCAGGCTTACGACGACTCATTTAATGACCATTCAAAGTTACAATGGCAATGAAAAAGGGACATGACTGTTTTTCACACTTACGACCGTTGTAGCCTCCCCAAGGTCAGATGAACATTTGGGTCCTTGGCAACTGGCTTGTACTTATGACGGTGGCTGTGTCCTTTGTGTGTGTGTGTGTGTGTGTGTGTGTGTGTGTGACGTGATGATCCCTTTTGCGACCTTCTGACAGGCCAAATCAGTGGGGAAGCTGGATTCCCTTTACAGCTGCGTTACTAAACAATTCCAGTGATTCATTTAACAACGGTGGCAGGGAAGGCCATCAAATGGAGCAAAGCTCCCTTAACGACTGTCTCGCTTAGCAACATACATTTGGGGCACAACCGTGGGGTTCGTGGACGTCTGCCCTCACTCGATTTCCAGGAACCGACGTTTCCTGGCACCCCGAAGGCCCCCCTCCTCTGCCCGGCCTCTGGGGCCTAGGCTTTTCAAAGCTGCTCCCCCCCCCCTTGAGGGTTTTGTGGTGACCGTCCTATTTATACCGCAGCAAGTGGCTCAACCGCTCTTCAGTGCCTGGCCAGTGCCAAAGCAGCCGCGCTGGTGCGACTCCAAAGCCCACAACCGCAGGCCAAACGCCCGCCCTAGCGCCTCCTCCCCTTGGCCAGAGTCCCCCCCCCCCGGCTTCCCAGCCTCTGCTCCCTCCCAGGAAGGCCGTGGGCTGTGCAGGGGGGGGGGGGGCTCTGCTTGGCCTGCCCAGGCAGCCGGTGCAGCTTTCGCCTTGCCAGCTTTCCTTCCCCTTTGCCCTCCGTTGGCACCACAAGAGGGATTCAATCCCCTGGTGGGAGGGGGAGCCTCCGTCGCCCGTCCCCTTCCGAGCACGTTGAGGGGGGGGGCTGCCTGAAGGGACCCGGCTGGGGCATCTTCCTCTGGCCCCGTTGCTCCTTTGACGTGGTTGTGGGTCCTTGTGTTGCCCTCGTAGACGGCATCCGTGCCTTGTGCAACGCAACCCCCGTTTTTCCTTTTCCCCTCTGCCCTCTTCGGGCCCTTTGCCCAGGGGGTCTCCAGTGGGGCTGTTGGGAGACATGCGCTCTCTGCTCGGCTGACTGGGGGGTCCTGGGAATGGAAGTCCCGGGTTGAGACCCAGGGCTTAAAGTTCCTTCCGAAACGCTGCTCAGAGTCCCAGTCTGGTATCAGACGTGGCAGCACTTGCACTCCTCAGATTTCACCCCACACATCGGAGGGGGGCCCTGCTTCTTTTCCTCCCCCCGTTCTTTAGCTGCCTCGCTCCTTTTGAACTGGCAGTTTAAAGTGCCTTACACCAGGGCTGTCCAAACTTGAGAACTTTAAGACTTGTGGACTTCAACTCCCATAGCTGGCTGGGGAATTCTGGGAGTTGAAGTCCACAAGTCTTAAAGTTCCCAAGTTTGCACACCCCTGCCTTACACTAACCGTTAACCCTCAGGCAGGAAGAGGCCAAAGGTTGAGGGGCAGAGAAGCCGAAACCCGGCTCAACAGCAGCCGCTGGGAGGGGGGCCTTGGACGGTCACTCCAACACCAGCCGGCCGTGGGAGGCAGCAGCCGAAAAAGCCAAGAGGATCCTGGGTTGCATAAACAGAGGCAGAGGATCAAAATCAGGGGAAGCGCTTGATCCAACCTCAATAAGAGCACAGCTGGAATCACCAGTCACTCCAGAAAAGCAGCTGAGACTCTGGGGGGGAAAAGCTCCGGAGGAGACCAAGGGAGGTCCTTACAAAGACCCAGAGACTGAAAGGTGCGAAGGGCAATGGGAGGGGCTGGGCAGGGCCGCTCTAGAGAAGAGGAGAAGTGGGGGGGGGGGGAGACATGATACCAGCCTTCCAGTATTTGTGGGGGCTGCCACAAAGAAAAGGGGGGAGAGAGTTTATTTTCCAAAGCCCCAGAGAGGAAGAGAAGAGACCATGGTTGGAAAGCAACCCAGGAGCCTGCAGAGGCCCTCCGTCCGTCCAGGTCCTGGTTGCCCCAAAGGGGCTTTTTCAGGAGCCCACTGGGCTTCCTTGCTTTTTTTTTCTTTTAAAGACATTTCGCTTCTCCTCCAAGAAGCCTCTTCAGCTCTGACAGCTGAAAAGCCCCCTTGGGACAACCCGGCTCTGGACGGCTGAGGCTCTCTGCAGACTTTCCGCTCTACAGTTTGGGCTGAAGACCCCTGGAAGGGCTGTGGGGGGTGGGCAGAAGGGATTTCCAGGGAGGCAGGAACCGTTTTCCCCTCTCGGGATAAACCTCCAGGGGGCCTCAAGGACCCTCTAACAAGGGATGCAGAGGACCAGCTGTGTCTGCCGGGAGCATCATCAGCCCTTCCCTTCCCCACCATCCCGTCAGAGCTGAAGAAGCTCCTTGGAGGAGAAGCGAAACGTCTTCCAAAGAAAAACCAGAAAGCCCAGGGCTGGAAAAAAGCCCCCTTGGGACTGGGAAGGGGGGGGGGGCGCTCTGCCTGCCACGGATCCCCCCAGCTCCCCTCCTGCTTGCAGCCCTGCCTGGCTTCTGCCGCTCCCCAGGCCCCCCTTGGAGGCGAAAGCGGCCTCTGTTTCTTCAGTTAGTCCTCCACTTACAACCATTTGTTCAGTGACGGTCCGAGGTTCCAATGACTCATGGCTGTTTTCCCACACTTACGACCACGGTCACGTGATCAAAATCCAGACACTTGGCAGCCATTTCATATTTATGACGGTCACAGTAGCCTGGGAGGGGGGGAGGGAGGGAGGGGGGAGGGGTGTTCACGTGTTCCCCTTTTGCAACCTTTGGACAAAGAAACGTCAGAAGTGGTGCAGGGTCTCCTGCTTGGGCAAGGGGTTGGACTAGATGATCCCAAAGGTCCCTTCTAAGTCTGTTAATCTGTTGAAAAGTCAGTGGGGAAGCCAGATTCACTTAATAACGGCGTTACTAACTTACCAGAGGCAGTGATTCATTTAACAACAGGGGCATGGAAGGTCATACAACGGGGCGAAGCTCACTTAAGAACTGACTTGCTTAGCAAGGGAAATTGTGGGCTCAATTGCTGTGGTAAGTCAAGGACCACCAGTCGGCCGGCTGACCCTTCTCTGCTACCAACATTTTGGGTGCCAACTGTCCTTGCAAAGGTCCTGTGCAGCCAGGGGGGGAGGGGGGCTTGGTCAGCATCCGGCTTTGTCTCCCACAACACCCAGCAAAACAGCCCCCCCCTTTCCCCCCTTGTTTGGAGCCCTCTTTCCACCGGAGGTCTCAGGCCCCAGAGTCCCTGTGAAGGCCTGGCCCCCTTGCTCAAAGCCCCCCCAGCTCCTCTCCTCCCCCCCCCCCGTCCTCCTTCCGGCCTTCCCTCTCCTTCCTTCCGGAGCGGAGCTGAGGCTGCAGCCTCTTTCTCACTTGCTCCCGTCCCCTCCAGTCCCCTCCACTCATCCAACCCAGGGCAGCTTCTCTCCCGCAGGAAGGAACTCCGTGTGTGTGTGTGTGTGTGTGTGTGTGTGCAAGAATTCGAGGCCCTGCAAGCCTTCCCTCACAAGGCAGGACAAGAAGCTATGGAAGCTAAGGAGAGATTTCTTTTAACAGTGAGAACAATCAACCACTGGAACTCCTTGCCACCAGAAGCCATGGATCTATCACTGGAAGTTTTTAAGAAGAGACTGGACAGCCATTTGTCTCAAATTGTATAGGGTCTCCTGCTTGAGGGAGGGGGGGTGGATTAACAATAACAGAGTTGGAAAAGAGCTTGGAGGTCTTCTACTCCAACCCCCTGCCTAGGCAGGAGACCCTCTACCATTTCAGATAGGAGGCTGTCCAGTCTCTTCTGAAAACCTTCCAGTGTTGGGGCATTCACAACTTCTGGAGGCAACTTCTGTTCCACTGATTCATTGTTCTCACTGTCAGGAAATTTCTCCTCGGTTCTAAGTTGCTTCTCTCCTTGATTAGTTTCCACCCATTGCTTCTTGTCCTGCTCCCAGGTGCCTTGGAGAATAGTTTGACTCCCTCTTCTTTGTGGCACCCTCTGAGATATTGGAACACTGCTATCATGTCTCCCCTGGTCCTTCTCTTCATCAAACTAGACATATCCAGTCCCTGCAACCGTTCCTCATATGTTTTAGTCTCCAATCCCCTAATCCTCTTGGTTGCTCTTCTCTGCACTCTTTCCAGAGTCTCCACATCTTTTCTACATCGTGGCGACCAAAACTAAATGCAAATATTGTATATTTTAATGTCCTGTGCACCGCCCAGAGTCCGTCTCGACGGAGATTGGTGCGGTTAACAAATCGAATTAAAAAATTAAAAAAAAGTATTCCCAGTGTGGCCTTCCCAAGGCATTATAGAGTGGTATCAACCCTTCACGTGATCTTGGTTCTCTCCATTGATGCAGCCTAGAACTGGGTTGGCTTTTTTGGCAGCTGCTGCCCACGGCTGGCTCCTATTTCAATGGTTGTCTACTAGGACACCAAGATCCCTTTCACAGTTACTGCTATTGAGCAAGGTACCACATATGCTGTACCTGTGCATTTCGTTTTTCTTGCCTAAATGTAGAACCTTCGTTTTTGCACCATTGCATTTCATTCTGCCTAGAAGACCTCTAGAGTCCCTTCCCATTCGGTCATTCGGTTCTTCTATTGTTCAGCAGATTTTGGGCAGGGAAGGGGTGGGGGTGGGGGTGTCCTTGTTGGTTCTTCTCTGGGTAATAGACGGTGCTGGGAGATTCATCACTACGATGAGTCTGGCTCCACTTTGTGACAATTGGGGGGAGGGGGCAGCATTTCCGATCTTCTCCTCCAGGCAGACCCTGAGCCCCCTCGTCTTTAGTGGCTGACAGGTGCTTTCTTCTCTCCCACCCCCCCTCCTTCCCTTCCAGGTGGACGCTGGAGCCAATGGCTCCCAGAACCAAGGGAGGCAATGGGCCGGTTCAGCTTCTCTCCACGGTGGCCCAAGTGTAGGTTGAGCCCCTCCAGACGGGTCCCCTATGACTGGCGTTGAGCAGGTAAGACAGCCGCCCCCTCCCCCCAGAGCCCGATGGAAGGAAAGCCGGCCACTGCTCCCGGAGCCACAAAGGCACTTGAGGACATCAAGAGGCCATCCAGTCCACTCCATTGTCCAGGGCAGGATCTAGCCTCCAAGGCAGGGGACATGCCCTGCACATCCGGGTCCCGAGTTCCAGTTCAAACGGCTCTTGGAACTTTAAAAAAAAAAACCCTTTCAGCTGGAATCGGTTCTTTTTCCCCCTGGAGTCCCGCCTTGCTCTTCCTCCTAAACAGGAAGGGCCAGCTGGTCGCCTCAGGGCGGGGCCTCCCTCCAGGGACTCCAGCGGGGGACCCCCTCCCTCCCAAGGACCAATCCTGCCCCCTCCTTTGGGACAGGGCTGGGCACAGCTGCCCCTCTTCCCGGGAGGCTCTCTGGCAAGACCTCAGCCAAGCTGCCCTCCTCTAGATTTTGAAAGCTTTGAGGTGGGCACAGTGGGCAGCCGCATGCCAGGCCCTGGGACCGCCTGTTCTCTGGGGAACGCCAGGGCCGGTGCAGAAATGACGAAAGCAGAGACACCGTTGCCAAGTGGGGCTGTGGGGGGCTCAGAGGGCCTTCAGGGGGGTTGCTTCTTCTAGGGAGCTGGTCTTGTGGTGGTCCCTGCACGCTGGCCTTGTTTGAGCTTCAGAGTTAAGCTTTGCTTTTGGTCACCAACATCAGAACATCAGAGCCTAAGAAGAGCCTTGCTGGAAGAGGCCACAGCCCATCCGGTCCAGCCTTCTGTCTCCCACAGTGGCTCCCCATTGGCTTCAGGGTCTTCCCAAGCAGACGCCTTCACCTGATGAAGACATGATAAAGCCAAACCCCAGATAAAGCCTTCTCCTTCCTTGTGAATTGCTGAGTGGGGGTGGGGGCGGAGGGGAGGTGGTAGCCAAAGGAGGAATTCTGTTTGTGGGAGAGAGACACTCCCCCCCCCTCCCCAGGCTGAGGCTGAGGCTTGGGGGCGACCTTAGCTGCCCACCTGGGTGGACCCCCAACCTCAGAGGGAGCAGCAGAGGGGAACAACAGGGGCCGCCCCTCCCACCCAGGGAGATGTGCAAAGGGGGTCTCCAAGGTGCAGCAGGGGAGGGGGCAGCCCTGCGTTTCAGGCTCTCTCTGAGCGACCCCCAGGGAAGGCCCAGGCCCTTTGCAAAGGAAGCCCCCCCCCCTTCCCTTGGGCTCTGGACCTTACAAGGGATACCCAGAGCAAAAGGGGGGGGGGGCAGGGCCACCCCAAGGGAGCAGCAAAGAGGGGGGAGACCAGGGGGCCCCAGGCACCAAGAGCATCTGAGTGGGGGAAGCCCTTCTCCCTCCCTCCCTCCCTGGCCCCACACCAGAGTGAAAGGGGAGCCCCCGAAAGCCAACACTGGGGAATTCAGGCCGGCCGGAGCCCCCCCCCCCCCTCAGCCAGGCTGGCAAAGCCTGCGTGCCACGAGGGTCTTTCTCCCTCGATTCCAACGTCCTGCAAGTGGAAGGGGGGGTCATGGGTGGGAAGGAAGAGCCCAGAAGCCCCCAGGGGGCCACGGGAGGAGAATAGCTGTCAAGGGGGGGGGGGTCCTTGAGGCCTCCGGAGAGCTCCTCCTCGCAAAGGGGGGCCGCTCTCATGGAGGGGGCTCCTCAGCGCTCGGCGGGGCGGGCGGGGCTGCGGCGGGCGCGGGTCCGGTTGGGGGGGGGGAGGGAGGCGGGGCGGGGGGAGGGAGGGAGGCAGGAGGGGAGGCGGCGCCCCGTCCGCCAATCCGAAGCGCTGCCGCCGAGCGGCCGGACTCCAGCGGGGCCTCCGGAGCGACGGGCCGGCCGGGCGGGGCGCAGCGAGGCCGGGGATGCCGTGGCGAGCGCCCGCCGTCGCCCTCCTCCCGCCGCCGCTGCCGCTGCCGCCGCCGCCTCCTCCCCGCGCCCGCAGCGCCCAGCCCGCCGCGCCGGACCAGCAGCCCCCCGGCCGGCTCCGGCTGCCCGCCCGCCCCCGGCCCGCCCCGGCCCGCCCCGCGCCCGGCCACCTGGTCTACCTGTCGCTGCAGGCGCTCTGCGGGGGGGCCCTCCCGCTCGGACGCCCCCCCGCCAGCTGGCCCCCCGCCCGGCGCCCCCCCGAGCCCCGCCCGCCCCGGCGCCCCGCCCCGCAGGTGAGGAGGGGGCCCCGGGAGCCTCGGCGCGAAGGGAGGGGAGGGAGGCCGGGTCTTTCCCCCCCCTCTTGCGCTCCCCTCGGCCCGCCTGGGCAGCCGCAGAGCCCGGAGAGCGGCTGGGGGGGGGGGTCGGGGGCTGCGTCGTCCGGGCCTCTGGGCCGCCCCTCCCTCTCTGGGCCCCCCGCCGCCGAACCCGCGCCGCACACGGGGCCGCTGCGCCTCCGGGGCTCAGGTGCCGAAGGGGAGCTTGGGAGATGCGTGCCGCCGCCGAGCCCCCAGGTAGACTGCCCTTGGCCAAGGAGGCTCCCCGACTAAGGTGGCTGATGAGAAGAGCCCCCCTCCCCCTTTCACCCCCAAGAGATGATGGACGGCTTCTGTCTATAAACGCTTTCTGTGCCTCCCAGTCCTTCTCTCCATCTGCTTCCCTGCTGGACCAGCTGGATGCCCTCTTGGGGACCCACAGCTGCGGGGTGCTGCTGGGGGAGCCCCGAGCCAGGCTGGAGCAGCCTTCCCTGGTACCGTCCTGCCCTGAGGCAGAGAGCAGTCGGGCCTCCCTTGAGTGCCGCTGCTGGGGAAGGGGAGGTCAAGATGCCCTTGGAGGTGGAAAAGTGGGGAGGGGGTCAATCTGCCCGTCTCCCCCTCAGGCCGCCCAGGGACCCTCTTCTCTGGCTTCACCTGCCCCACCAGTGCCCCCCTCAAACCTTTCCACTGGGGCTGGGCAGCCTTCAAAGCCCCCTCCCCAGCCCTGGGTGCAAGCAAGCCAGTTGGCCTGGGCTGGGGGGAGGGGGTCCCAATGCCCCAGACCCCCCAAGGCGGTGGAATCTGGGGGACGGGGGGGGGGCAGGCCTGGAGCCGCTTCCACAACATCCAGGGCGCTGGGCCAGGGGCGCTTCTGGCACTCTGGCTGCGGAAGAGGCAGCCTCCAGGCCTCCCTGGCGCATTTTAGGAAGTGATGGTCTTCCCTGGCCTGGCGGACTACAACGTCCAGCGTTCCCAGCCATCGTGGTGTGTTGAGAGCCGGTTGAGGCCAGTGGTGGCCGGAGTGAGCTGCCCCATTTCGCAGCCCTGGCCAAGAGGGCTGCCCTTGGGATGGGCAGGTGGGATGCAGAGCCCCCCCCCTCCCCCTTGGTCCCAAAGAGGGTCCTTCGTCCTCATCAGTGCTGCCCCCTCCCCAGCCAGGACTGTCCTGGGATCCCCTCCCCCCCTTGAATCCTTTCTGGATCGGCCTTCTTTAGATCCAATTTCCCCCTTTAAGTCAAGGAAGGCCTTTGTCCTGGAGGGGGTCTACCCCCCCCCCCCCAATTTCCTCTGCTCCATTAGTGCCACACCTGCCCCCTCCTTTGGCCCAGTGGAGGAAACCCCCCAAGACCCTCCTCAAAATCTGCACTAGCAGCCAGGAGGGGTGGGGGCTCAAGGCACCTTCTCCCCTCTCCCCATGCCAGCTCCAGCACGATGGAAGGAAGGGTAGGAAGGCTTGGGGGCCGTTTGTACAAGGAGGGGGGGGGGCATCCTCAGCCCCTCCCCCCTTCTTTCCCAGACTCCCAGTGCCCCCCTTCCTTTCCCTCCACTGGGGCTCTTCAGAGCGAGGGCCTGGCACAAGCCGGATGCCCTCTTGCGTTCCCTGGTGCCTAGACTAGGTGCCTCCCCCCTCTGCAGCCCCCTCCCTGGCCTGGCTGGCACAGCGGGCCCTTTGCTGTCAGTGGGGGAGGGCTCCTCTTCCTCCCAGCTGCCTTCCCTTCCACACCAGTGCCCTTGAGCAGCCTTGGAGGGGGCCCTGGAGGTCTTCTAGTCCAACCCCTCCTCAAACAGACCATGGTCCCTGGGGTGGGGTGGGGGGAGCAGTGTGGGGCAGTTGTGGGGAGCCTTAACCTGCTTCCTGCTTTGGGCAACCCGATTGGTCAGGATGCGGCATTGCAGGCTGACTCTGCCCACAGCCAGCAGCTCGATCCTGAGCAGCTCAAGGTCGACTCAGCCTTCTGACCTTCCGAGGTCAGTCAAGTGAGGACCCAGGTGGGGGGGGGGGGGCAAGAGGCTGCCTCTGTCGAGCGCTGAGAGGGGGCTGGAAAGCACCAGGAAGCCAGGAGGTGTCAGGCAACCCCTGCCCATTGCTCCCCTGGAGTCTGTGTGAACCCCAGGAAAGGCAGATGGGGAGGGGGCTCACGCCAAGGACCCTCGTTTGCTCACAGGAGGCTCCGGGTTCAGGTTTTGTCAGTAAGCCTGCATGCCCCCCCCCCCACCCCCCCGGAGGCTTTGGGAGCTTCAGAGGGTCTCAGTGAATCTGGGAGGCGTTTTGGCAAACGAAGGGGAGGCAGGATCTTCAGAGCACCCGGCCTTCTTTGGCATGCCAGCTTAATCCTGCCCTTCTCCTCCCTCCCCTCCCTCTGCTTTTTGGGCGGCCCAAAGACCCTCAAAGGCGGGGGGGGGGGGCGTTTGGTTCCCTGGCAGGACAGCCTGGGGACCGAAGCTTCAGGCCCTGCAGAGGCCCTGCCAGGAGGGCAAAGGAAGAAGGTCGCCAACTGTGGGGGTGGGCAAGGAGGGGCTACCTGGCACAAGGGGTGCCAGGCTCAGGTGGCATGTAGGTCCCACCCAGGAGGCCTGAGTGAGATTTGTGGAGCAGGAGGGGGGAAGGGGGGCGAAACCGATCCCATTTTGGGCTCACTGGCACTTTTGGGGCACTGGGCACAATGTGGGCAAGGCAAAGGGCAGGCTGGGGTCGGTGGGCAAAGTCACCTGGAGCTCAGAAACACCTTGGTGACCCTCGGGGGGGGGGGCAGGTTCTGGCAGTCCCCAGGAGGAGGGGCTGGCCCTGGTTTTCTGCCCCTGGTCCTCCCTCCCACTGGCTGCCCACAGGCCGGCTGAAGGGTGGGAGAAAGGCAGGTTAAGAACCCACAAAATCCGCCCAGTGCCAGGTCCTCTGCACCCGGAACAGCCTGGATCCCACCCGCGTGGCTGCCACCTTCTCTTTTTTGGACCAGGTGCTGCTGGCACCCAGGGACCCAGGGCATCTGGGCAGCCGAGGGCCGGCACGCTGGCTGGCAGCAGTTCTGCGGGTTGGCTGGGGCACTTGGAAAACCTGTGGGTGCCCTGCCAGTGGTGGGAGCCCCCTGGCCTTGCAGGAGAGGGAGTGGCCCTTGGGGGACCTTGCACTGGCAAAGCCCAACCTTGGCAGAGGGTGGCCCAGCAGGGTGGGTGGGGCAAAGGGCTTCGACTGCTGGGCTGCTCAGGAGAGGAGGCTGGTCAGGGGTTGCGCCAGGGGGCTCTCGGCTGCCCCTCTGCTTTCCGTGGATCCGTAGGTGGAATCTGGACGGGGGGGGGGGAGGTGGGGGGGGCTTCTCCCAAAGGCCAGAGCTGGGGAGGTTCCTGGGGGGAAGGGAGGGGCCTTCTGCCAAGACAGACCCCGGGACACAGGATGGGGGGTTGTCTCCCAGTCCCAGGACAGGGAAGGCCCAAGTGGATGCTTGGCCCCTGACTCGTACTTATGACGGTCGCAGTCTCTGGGGGGTGTCTCACGTGATCCCCATTTGCGACCTCCTGACAAGCGGTGGGGAAACCAGATTCACTTAACAACCGTCTTACTAACTTAACGACTGCACTGAACAAGGAGGAGCGAGGCTCCCTCAGCCACCCGCGTTTTGTGCTCGGCTGTCGAGGGCTGCCTGTGTTGGGTTGGTTGGTGGGGGGGTCGTGGGGCCTTCCTGACGGGCTCTCCCTCCTCCTGCCCCCCCAGGTGAGCGAGAGCTTCCCCCCCCTGAGCCATGCGGGGTCCAGGCGCACGGCGGCCCCGGGCGACTGCAGCCCCTTCACCGAGATAGCCATGAACAGCTGCCGGCACAACGGGGGGGCCATGGGGCCGCTGGGCCGCCTGGGCATCTCCCCCCGGCACCTGCGGGAGCTGGACGCCGAGACGCAGCCCCTGCAGACCTTCCCGGACTCCGACCTGGAGGTGGTGGTCTCCAAGGGCTCGGAGGCCCCGCCGGACGGACGGGCAGAGGAGGAGGAGGAAGCGGTGGACGGGGCCCCCCAGCGGCCCCAGAGGAGGAATCCGAACGTGGGGCACCGGCTGGGCCACCGAAGGGCGCTCTTCGAGAAGCGCAAGCGCCTGAGCGACTACGCCCTCATCTTCGGCATGTTCGGCATCGTGGTGATGGTGACCGAGACGGAGCTCTCCTGGGGCATCTACTCCAAGGTAGCCCCCCCTCCCCCCTCCCCCCCTGACGGGGCTCCCCTGCAGGAGGAGACCAAAGCCTCCCCTGCCCCACCCCCCAAATGCCCCCCTCTCCTCCTGGTTCCTGCCTGGCTCTGCCGCTCCCTTCGGTCTTGGGGGACAAAACCCACCAGGATCCCCCCCCCCTCCAGCCTGGGAGCTCCAATCTCTATTTGAAGCCCCCCCCCATCCCTTCCTGGCCCTTGACCCAGGCTCTGCCCCTCTGCTCCTTAACAGAAGAGCCCCCTCCCCCCTTCACTTGGACCCATGGCCTCCCCTCCCTCCTGCAGGCCCCTCCCTCTTTCCCCTTCCTCTTAAGCTCCTCCCCACGAGGCCTCCAGAGCCCCCTGGCTTTACTAATCAAACGTTTTATGATAGCCCAGCAGCCTTGATTGACAGCGCCTGTCAGCTTGGCATGTCTGTGTCCCCCCATCTGACTGATTGCCCTGAATTCCCTCCCACCCATGGAGCTAAGGCATGGGGTGGGGGGTGGGGTGGGGGGTGGAGGGGAGGCCAATTTGTATCCCTCCTTTGTGAGACGGTCCAAGGTTTCCGAGGGGAGGGGGGCCCAGAACTGAATCCCCAAGGAAGGCTGATCGATTGTAAGAATAAATAACCTAAAACAATGTCTGGAAGAGCGGAGGGTTGACTAGGCTCCCCTGCCCTCCGTTTGGGGTTGGACTCGATGACCTTTGGGTTCCCTTCCAACTTCTCCTTGGTGGGGAGGGGCTGTCAGGCTCCCCCCCAGCTGGGCCATGGAGGGAAGAAAGACCCTCGACTCCACGGGTGGCAGAAAAGATGCGCCGAGCGGAAACAAAGCCCCATCTGAAGAATCCCTCCCCTCTCCCAATCCCCCCCCCCCCACTTCGTAAACGTCCAGTGGTATTCCAATCGGATGGTCTGGTTGGTGCCCCTTTGGTGGGCCTTGGCATTCCGTCCCCATGGCCGTGTCCTTGGATCTGCCAGGCTCTGTTCTCGGCTGGCACCTCTGGGGGGCCCCCCCCTGCCCCCCCGGCTGCTTCCTCCCTCCTTTCAGGGCTGCAACCCCCCCCCCCGAATGCCTCCGCTCACCCCCCCCCTCTGACTGCCTTGGCTTCAGCCCCTTCCCATCACCCCCCAAATGTTATGGGGCCCCAGGCACAGGATGGGGAGGCTGTGTGGCTCCCCCCTCCCTCCCCCCCTCCCATCCCTCTTTCTCTCCTGCCAGGACTCCTCCTACTCCTTTGCCCTGAAGTGCCTCATCAGCCTCTCCACGGCCATCCTGTTGGGACTCATCATCATGTACCACGCCCGGGAGATCCAGGTGAGGCAGCAAGGGGCAGCCCCCCCCCCGCCCATGCCCTTGCGGCCCCTGACCTCTGCGGGGAGGGGGGAGGAGGAGGAGGAGGGGGCGAGGGCTGGGCTCCAGGACTGGAATGGGGGGAGGCTGGTCCAGGGAGAGGCGGAGGGTCCAGCAGGGCTGTCCCTGCCTTCCTTGCCCCAGATGGGGGCTGGGGGGGCCCCTGGAGGCTTCTGCGGGGGGGGGGGGGATTCCCAGAGACCGTAAGCAGAAGGAGCAGCATCGTCGCCTCTTAAAAGAAACCAGCTTTCAGCTCCCCTCCCTGGGCTCCCTGGGTGCGACTCTGGGGGGCAGCAGAGGATGATTCGGCCCAGCTGTTGTCCTGGCTCCGCCTGCCCCCCCACCTGGGCCTGAACCGCTGTGTGGGTGGGGCTCCTTTCGGCTTTCCAAGTCCCCCCATCTCTGAACCCCCAAATGCCTCATTGTTTGGTGAGCTTTGTCCCACTTTACGACCTCTCTCGCCACCACGTTTGTTCAGTGAATCACTGGCGTTGTTAAATTAATCACAGCGTCGTTAAGTGGATCCAGCTTCCCCCTGAGCTTTTCCCCTCAGAAAGTTGCAAGGAGGGGGGGGTGTCACGTGACCCTGGGATAATGCGACCATCATAAATGCCAGCCAGTTGCTAAGAGTGAATGTCAAACGCGAGAACAACGGTCGTAAGTGTGAATAACAGCCATCAGTTCCAATGTAACTTTGAACGGTCCCCGAGTGACTGGTTGTAAGTGGAGGACTCCTCCTCCTCCTCCCCGCAGCCTTGATGTGTGTGGGGGTCAGAGGAGGGTGGGGGTCGGGGGCAGAGGCTGGTCCCCCCTCCCCCCCTGACCGCCCCCTGTGCCCCCCCCTCCCAGCTCTTCATGGTGGACAACGGGGCGGACGACTGGCGCATCGCCATGACCTCCGAGCGCATCTTCTTCATCGGGCTGGAGCTGCTGGTGTGCGCCATCCACCCCATCCCCGGCCAGTACGTCTTCACCTGGACCACGCGGCTGGCCTTCACCTACGCCACCTCGGAGGCCAGCACCGACGTCGACATCACCCTCTCCATCCCCATGTTCCTGCGCCTCTACCTGATCGGGCGGGTGATGCTCCTGCACAGCAAGCTCTTCACGGACGCCTCTTCGCGCAGCATCGGCGCCCTCAACAAGATCAACTTCAACACCCGCTTCGTCATGAAGACCCTCATGACCATCTGCCCCGGCACAGTCCTCCTCGTCTTCAGCGTCTCCTCCTGGATCATCGCCGCCTGGACCGTGCGCGTCTGCGAGAGGTAGGGGCCCTCCCGGGGGGGGGGGGGGGGAAACCAGGAAGCTCCTCCGGGAAGCTCCTTGTCCAGCGAGGTTGGGAAGCGCTCCGGACTGGCTGGAGGAGCAGAGGCCATATGAAACGAAAAGGACGGCACTCGGACTCTGGAACAAGGGTGTCCAAGGGAAGGCCCTCAGGTGGGGTGCGGCCCCTGGGGTCCTTAGATCCGGCCTGCCCTGGAGACAGGGAAGGAGCAGCCTGCGGTGCCTCTGCTGGCGGAAGCAGGGCTCGGGTGGGGTGTCGTGGGGGTCCCTCTCCAGCTCTGTCTCGGCTGGCGGTTGGCTGCCGGAGGCCGCGGAAGCTGAAAACGGAGCTTGAGAGCCTGTTTTCGCTGGCAGAGCGCTCAGCCCCCACCTGGGCCCTCGATCCCGAGGGATGAGCTGGCCACGGCCCCCCCTGCCCCCCCCAAAGTCCCCCCCCACCCTGGTGTGGCCCTCAGCAGCATGGCGTTAGAGACACCTGCTCCCGAAAAAGTGCCGAGGAGAGCAGCCTGTCGTGGTCAGATCACTCCTCCGGCTTGACTTTCCAACCGCTGCACCTTCTGCGGGGAGGCGGAACCAGAACCGATGAGATGGTTCCGCCCTAGGCGGAACCCTGAGAGGTTCCAGATGGAGCTTGCGCCGATAGCTGAGACCCTGACCCACGACTCGACTGAGGACCTGGTGGCCGCCTGGAACATTGTGGCCACGGGGGCCCTGGACCGAGTCGTGCCCTTGCGGCCTTTCACCTGGCGCCGAACCACCTTAGCTCCTTGGTTCTCCGAGTAGCTGAGGGCGATGAAGCGTCGGAAGAGGCGCCTAGAGAGCGGTTGGAGGGCACCCGCTCCGAGTCTGACCAGACACTGGTAAGGTCCTATTTAAGGACCTACCTAGTGGCGATAAGAGCGGCGAAACGCAATTATCTCTCCGCTCTTGTCGCGTCTGCAGATAACCGAGCAGCCGCCCTGTTTTGGGTGACCCGCTCCCTTCTCCACCTGAGGGTGCGGGATGCTCCCTTGCAGGGTCGAGCAGAGGATTTTGGGCATTATCTGCACGATAAAATCGATCAGATTCGGGACGGGTTGGCCTCCGACTGGACTAGTTCTGACAGGCTGACGGAGGCAGACCTTGAGAATGTCATCTGGGAGGGGTTCGATCCTGTGACTCCTGAGGACATGGACAGGATGCTGGGGCGGCTGAACACCACCACATGTTTATTGGACCCGTGTCCCTCCTGGTTGGTACTGGCCTCCCGGGAGGTGACACGAGGCTGGCTCCAGGGAATTACTAAAGCTTCTCTGAGTGAGGGGTTTCTGCCTTGAAAGAGGCGGTGGTGAGGCCCCTCCTCAAGAAGCCCTCTCTGGGCCCGGCTCTTTTGGCCAACTACTGTCCTGTCTCCAACCTTCGTTTCATCGCGAAGGTTGTTGAGAGTGTGGTGGCGCGACAGCTCCCTCAGCACCTGGAGGAAACTGTCTATCTGGACTCGCGCCAGTCCGGCTTTCGGCCTGGGCACAGCACGGAGACGGCATTGGTCGCGTTGGTGGATGATCTCTGGAGGGCCAGAGATGGGGGTTGTTCCTCTATCCTGGTCCTGTTAGACCTCTCAGCGGCTTTTGATACCATCGACCATGGTATCATGATGCACCGGTTGAAGGGGTTGGGAGTGGGGGGGCACCGTTTTACGGTGGTTTTCCTCCTATCTCTCTGACCGGTCGCAGTTCGTGTTGGCAGGGGGACAGAGGTCGACATCAAGGGGCCTCACTTGTGGGGTCCCACAGGGGTCGGTCCTCTCACCCCTCCTGTTCAACATCTATATGAAGCCGCTGGGTGAGATCATCCGTGGTTTCGGGGTAGAGTTCCATCAGTACGCTGATGACACTCAGCTGTACATCTCTACCCCGTGCCATCCCAGCGATGGCGTGGAAGTGATGTCCCGGTGTCTGGAGGCCGTGCGAGTCTGGATGGGGAGGAACAGGCTCTGACTCAACCCGTCCAAGACCGAGTGGCTGTGGCTTCTGGCGTCACGGTATAGTCAGTTGATGCATGGCCCTCAGCAGCATGGCGTTAGAGCCCCCTGCTCCCGAAAAAGTGCGGAGGAGAGCAGCCGAGAGGTCCCGGCCTTGGAAGGACAGGGGCTGGGATTGGGAAGGATCCGGGGTGGCATGATTGCAGTCTGGAGGGGCTGCCCCAAAGAAGAGGAGGAGGAGGAGGGGGCCGAACGATTCCCCAAGGAACCAGAAGGCTGGACAAGAAAGGACGGGTGGAAACCAGCCAAGGAGAGAAGCAACCTAGAAGTAAGGAGAAGTTTCTTGGCAGGGAGGCCAATTCACCCGTGGAACTGCTTGCCACCAGGCGTCGTGGGTGCGCCAACACTGGAGGCTTTTAAGAAGAGGCTTCACAGACCCTTGTCTGAACTGCTCCTCCCACCTGAGCAGGGGGTGGGACTAGAAGACCTCCAAGGGCCCTTCCAACTCTGTGGCTCTGTTACCTGAATGTCTGGGCCGCCCAGCCAGCATGCCCAGATCATAGGCACCCAGGGGGTGGCCTACAGCAGGCAGGGGCAGTTCCACCCAGGGAAGCCCCCCCCCCCCCCGGGGCCCTGTGTGCTGGGGGTGGGGGGCAGATGAGACCTGACCCCTCCCCCCTTTACCTCCCTCCCTCCCCCCACAGGTACCACGACAAGCAGGACGTGACCAGCAACTTCCTGGGTGCCATGTGGCTCATCTCCATCACCTTCCTCTCCATCGGCTACGGGGACATGGTCCCCCACACCTACTGCGGGAAAGGGGTCTGCCTGCTCACCGGGATCATGGTAAGGCTCCCCTCCGGAGGCCCTGGGCTGGGTGGGGCCCTAAGAGGCCATCTAGGCCAACCCAGACTTTCCAGGAGGGGCGATTTTTAAAAAGTGCCCCTTCCGCTTTAGAGGATCCTGGTAGACAGGGGTGTGTGTGTGTGTGTGTGTGTGTGTGTGCGTGTGTGTGAGAGAGAGATCTGGACAGCCAAAGTTTGTTTCTCAAAACTCTGATTTTTCCACCTGCACTTTGAAATGGGGCATTCAGCCCCCTGCAGCCCCCCATCCCCAGCCTCTTCCCCCCCCCCCCTGAGAAGTTCACCCCAGATGCCCACAGAGTCTTGGGGGGGGGTCCCGTAAAGAGTGGGGGGGGGCACTGCAGTCTTCAACCTTCACGTTGAAGTTTTCTCCACCTTACAAGGATATCAACCTGACCTTCAGGGTTTGAATGTCCTCACATGTATGTATGTATGTATGTATGTATGTATGTATGTATGTATGTATGTATGTATGTATGCATTGCTTCCCCCCCCTTCAAGCCAAGCCAGTGGGGAGGCCAGTTTCACTTAACAACCGTGTGACTAACTTAACAACTGCAGAGATTCATTTAACGACTGTGGCAAGACAGGTCGTAAAACGGGGCAAAACTCACTTAAGAACAGTCTCGCTCAGCAGGGCTCCAATGTGGTCGTACGTTGAGGACTCCCTGTGCAAAGGGAGCTTCCCAAATGCCCCCCCCCCCTCACCTCTGCTGGAGTCTGCTTGGTGTCCCTGAGCTGCTAGATTTTTCCTTGCAAGGAACTTCAGAAATTCTTGAATCCTCCACCCACCCAGAACTGGAACAAAAGGGACCCAGCCCCGGAGGGCCTTCTCGGCCGGGAGGGTGGGTGGGCTTGGCTCTCTCCGTGGGGAGAGGGACTCTACACACCCACCCACCTCCGGGGGTTGTGTCTCAGGGCGCAGGGTGCACAGCGCTGGTGGTGGCCGTGGTGGCCCGGAAGCTGGAGCTGACCAAGGCTGAGAAACACGTCCACAACTTCATGATGGACACACAACTGACAAAGCGGGTGAGATTCCCCCTCCCTTGAGCCCTCCGAAGCCCTCCCTCCCTCCCCGGGATCTTCCGGATCCCTCCTGGCTTTGGGACGGTGGGGCTGGACTGCCAGCATGGGCTTTCCTTGGGGCCACTCAGAGGCTCAACAGCCGGACTCCCCTCCCCACGCCTCCCTGGAGGCCCCCTTGGCCTGCCTCTTGGGGGAGGGGGAGAGCGGTGCCCCCGTTGCCCCTCCCCGCTTCTGCTTTTAAGGGGGGCGTCTGCACAAAGCCCCTCCTGGGATTCTCCCCCCCCAAGAGCTGCATGGGTGGGGGCCGAGGGAAGGCCCGTGGGGGGGGGGCTTTCCCTTCTCACCTGTGCCCCCCCTCCCTCCCTCCCTCCCTCCCCAGGTGAAGAACTCCGCGGCCAACGTGCTCAGGGAGACGTGGCTCATCTACAAACACACCAAGCTGGTGAAGAAGCTCGACCACTCCAGAGTGCGGAAACACCAGCGTAAGTTCCTCCAAGCCATCCATCAGTAAGTCCTCCTGTTTACCTGCTTCCTCCCCCCCTCCCCCCTCCGTAAGCCCCCGTCCTCTGAAGGGCCCGTGGGATTGGGTCCATCCGGTGCCCCCCCCCCATTCAAGGCAGGTGCTGGGACCCCCCCCCCCCAGCCTCTGAGTCCATCGTCCCTGGAGGCCTTAAAAGAAGAGCCTGGGATGGCAGAGGGTCTCCTGCTTGAGCTGGGGGCTGGACTAGAAGACCTCCAAGGTCCCTTCCAGCTCTCTTCTGATTGACTTTAAGTGGAAACGTGCCTAGCAGTAGGAGTAGACCCTCATGCTGAGTTTCCAGTCCTCATGGCTGCGAGGGAAAGGCTGCTCTCGGGAGAAGCCTTTTGGGGCCAGGGGGAGGGCAGGGCCAGCTGGCCGGTGGGGCCTGGCCTGGGGTGGAGGGGCGGAGGAGTGGGAGGGCTGAGGGCTGCTTCTTCAGTGGGCAGGGAGGCCCCTTGGCTGGCCTTGACCTCTCAAGGAGCACCAGGCGCATGGATGGCAGGGCTGGGTGGCTGCTCCCCCCTGGACACTGTCTGCCACGTGGCTTAATCTCCCCTGGGACCCTCCGAGGGGGCGAGGGGTCTGCAAAGTGTTTCTTGAATGGTCAGCTGGGGCCATGGAGGACTCCGCTGCCCCCTCCCCCAGGAGAAGGCTGCCCTGGGCGATTCTCCCCCTTGAAGGGGGGCTCCTGGTGGGCAGCATTCTGGGTGGGCAGGAGGGCCAATCCCAGCCCACCCACCCTTCCATCGTCCACCTGCACGACCCAGAGGTTCCGGCTGCCTTGGTAGAGGCTCCACCGGCTCTGTGGCCTGGAGGGGGGGGGGGGGATCGGGGGAAGGACCCCCAAGGGGAATGGAGGGAAAGCAGAAAGGCAGATGAGGGGGGGCTCTCCCCCCTGCCCTCCCCAGAGAGAAGAGGGGGGGGGTGTCCCAGGGAAGCTTCTGAGCCCAAGGAGGGAGTGGATGTGTCTTCAGGGGAGGGGGAAGCCGCTCCTCCCCCCCTCCCCCCCCCACCTGGTCTTCTTCTAGGGGGGAGGGAGAGGAGGCTGACCCTGGATTTGGCCTTCCAGGCTCAGAAGCGTCAAGATGGAGCAGAGGAAACTGAGCGACCAGGCCAACATGCTGGTGGATCTGTCCAAGGTTTGTGGGGGAACCGGAAAAGCAAGAGGGGGGGGGTCTTTCCCCCTCCCCCGAGTTGTGGTGGTGGGGAGGCCTCCCCCATCCTCCCGTGTCTGAGTCCCTGGGGGCCCACAGAGTGACGTGGCCACGGAGGGGGGGGGGTTGGTGCTGGGCCTGGGCCTGGGGGAGGAGTCAAATGGGGGCCCGGCGATGGCTGGTGAGACTGGGCACCACTTGGCAAGCCGGCTGCTGCTCCCGCCCGTCCTCCGCCCATCGCCTGCTGAGGAACTGTCTGCTCACAAGGGGAGCCCCCAAAGAAAGCCGTGTGGGAGTCTAGCCGAGGCCTTTTCCCTTCCTCCGCAGACCCAGAACATCATGTACGACATGGTGTCCGAACTGCAGGAGCGCAACGAAGACCTGGAGAAGCGCATCAGTGCCCTGGAGGGCAAAATCGACACCTTGGGCTTCACCCTGCATGCGCTGCCCGGCCTCGTCAGCCAAGCCCTTTGGCAGCAGCAGCAGCACCGGCAGCCGCACCGGCCCCTCCCAAGGCCCCCCGGGGGCCCCCACGGCTCGGAGCGCTCTCTGTGGACCCCAACGCAGCAGCGGCAGAAGTCCCCCTCCACCGCCCCCCACACGTCCTCCAACAGCGGGTGACGACCGAGCGGCTCTGCTCCCTATGGCCATCGTGTGGCCGGTTCCCCTCGGAGCTTTTTTCTGGAAAGCCCCGGAAGCACAGCCGCCTCCCCCACCCCCCCAGAGGGAGGCTGGTCTTTGGCTCAGCCCGGAGAAGAGGCCACCGTGCCAGGCCAGTTCCCGCTCAACCCTTGGCAAAGCTTTGGGGCAGGGAAGGGCGGTCTTGGTAGAACCAATGCATGTTCTGGGAAGGAAAGGAAGGAAGGAAGGAAGGAAGGAAGGAAGGAAGGAAGGAAGGAAGGAAGGAAGGAAGGAAGGAAGGAAAGGGGGGAGGGGGGCTTCAGGTTTTCAGCTTGAAGAAGGAAGGAAACATCTCAGCACTCTCAGGAAGTGGGGGGCTGCCCCCTTCCCCGTGGGCACTGCAGGGAGCGGGTCACAGCCTGTGGGGATGGCATCGCTGTTTGAGCCCCGGAGAACTTTACTTTTTGTAATAAATTGGAAGGAATCCCTTTTGGGTCAGCCTCGAAGTGCATCGCATCACTTGGCACGGTTAATTAGTTAGTTTGGTTGCCCCAAACGCCCCCCACGACGGGCGAGTCCTTCAGCAGCACGAAAAGAGGCGGCAGCCCTGGCCGAGTTGGGCGATTCGTGGCCGGGAGGAGGAACCGGCGGGGGCTTCTTGCTCGTCCGTCGTGGTTGGTGTAGAGCTCAACCCTATTAGGCACGGGGAGACAACGGGGGGGAGGGGGGTGTCCAGGCTGCCAGGAACGTCTTGGCACAGGGTTCCCCAACGTTTCTGGCCTGGTGGCCTGGCGGGAGTGGCTGGGATGGGGGGAGGGATGGTCACGCACCTGTGGGTCACCTTCACCAACGCAGCTTTGTGCTCGTGCTCTCGGCCACCCCTTCCACGGCCCGGTTCCGAACAGACGGGGGTCCGTCACTGGGCGGCAGACCTTTGCCCTGGCAGACGGTGGGCAAGGGGGAAATGCGCAGGCACCACAGGGGTTTCCTGGCTGGCTCTGGGCGGCTCCCCTGCTGCCCTTCCACTCTGTAGGCTCAGCAGGCCTTGTGGGTGAGTCCCCTGTGGGGAGGGGGCTTCTGTGCCAGCGCTTCCCAGGTGGTGGCGCCTGTGGCCCAGCCACACTTGAGGGTGTCCTTGGGGGGTTTCCCCTCTGTCTGAATGTTCCCCCCCCCAAAGAATCCTGCTTGGGTGTCTGCTCTCCTGGCACGTGGGTGGCATGTGCTGACCAACAGCCTGTGCCCCCTTCAGCCCCACGTGGGCAGAGGGTAGACGTGTCCGGTCCTTCGTCTCCCCACCGGATGCCCCGTGCCCTCCAGAGACCGGCCCCCGTGGAAGGGTTGGGCCGCCTGGCGTGCCTGACACACAATCCGCCTCCCAGGGACCCACAGCAGGGAAAGGGCCCCCACAGCCCTGCAGACCTTCCGTTTGGGAGCTGTGGGGCACCGTCTGCGGAAAGCACAACTTTCCTCTTCTGCCATTGAGGTCGGTCCGAGCGGTCAGTGCTCCGGACAGGAGTAGCCAAGGGACCCGGAGTGGCCTCACTGGCCCTTGGATTGTGACTGTGAGCTGCGTGTGCGTTGCAGGAGGAGGAGCAGGCTGGCGCAGGGTCTTTGAGTCCAAAGTTGGCACAAGCCGTAGAGAATTGCCCGTACTTAAGGGGCATCTCTGGCTCTGGGACAGCCTTTGGGGCACAATCGCTGGCAGAGAGGAAGCTGCCTGGGAGAGTTTCCTGCCCTTTGGGGATAGTCTGAGGCCTCCTGGGCTGAAGAGCTGGAGGCCCTCAAAGCTGACACCAGCACGGAGCCATGGAAAACTCCAGCAGTGCTGGGTCGGAAGGCGAGGAGGGTCCTGGCCCATCAAACCGCCCAAGAGTCGGACGCGACAGAAGGAATCCATCCCATCATCAGGAACGTCCTCAGGCTGACCAGCTTCCCGTCCACTCTGGAGTGGAGGCCAATTCCTGATGGGCACCACAAGACGTGGAACTGAACCCCCCGCGGAAGGGTGTGTGGGTGCCAGCACAGCGCCCAGTTAACGGCCCTGGGGAATGGGTGCGCCTGGGAGGATTCTCCACCATCTGGCGCCTCCCGCCTGAAGGAACAGGTGGGGCAGCAACCGATATTCTGGCATGACCTTCCGTGTGCCTTGTGGGGTGACACAACGGAGGCTTTTGGGAGGCCACCCAAGGTTGGGCAGAGGTGACAATTCTGCTCCCGAGAGTTCTGAAGATGGCAAAAATCACCCCAGGGGTCCCACAGTGTTTGTGGGGGCCACACGGTGACTCAGATGCAGCTCCGGGTGCAGGAGCAGAAAAAACAACCACCCAGCCATGATCTTTCCTGGGTTGGAGAGCAGCGAGATTCCCGGGTGGTGGTTGCAGGCAGGTTGTGTTCCTTTCCTGCTGAGGAAGGTTCCATGGACTCTTAGGTTCCCCTGGACGGCACCCCTGCTTTTAGGAAAAGGGGGGAAACTCAGGTACGCTTCTCCACAAATACACGGCCACCGGAGGTCTGTGCAGACGTGGCATCTGCCCCCCAGGCTTTGCCACTGGAGAAGCTGGCTGGCAGTTTTCATGACTGCTACAAGGGCGCTGATGGCGCCAGCCTGCGCAGCCCCGTCTGCCGCCTCATCGTGAATGTCAAGGCAGTTGAGGATTGGGAGGGTCCGGCCCTCCTCTGCAGGGTCTCAGGCTTGTCTCTCACGGGAGCTGTGCCATCTGCACCGGAGCTGGGCACCTCATGGCCTGCAGGCGGCCCCAGCCTGGCCTTCAGCGTTGGCATTGGTGCGTCAGTAGCGACAGGGTTTCAGCCGGGGGCTTTGAGACCTCTGCAGAAGGCAGGGCAGGGGGGCTGCAGAATAGGGGTGGGTGGCATTGATGGAAGTGGGGCGCTGGCTGTGGGGCAGCAGTGGGTGGCAGGGAGATGCCAGCATGTGGGGGGGAGGGGGAATCCGGTTTCTCATGTGGCCCCTTGGGAAAATTAACTGCCCACCCCCTGATCTATGCCCAGGAGGGGGGAAGTCCTGAGAGAGGGTTAAAAGTGGCTCTCCAAACTTGGCCAGGTAACATTGAATTATGAATAGGTCAAAACAGTTGAAGCCAACCCTCCCCTCCCAAGTGCCCCTTTTAAGGCGAGATGCTAGAGAGCCGTGCCAGGGTGGCATGGCCCGGTGTCTTCAGGGTGAGGGGCTGCGTGTGACCTGGCGTGACCTTGTGGGGGTGTATCTGGGCACCAGGTACACCTTCCGTGGCTTCAGCGGTGCCTCTAAGGGTTTTGTGGGAGCCCCTCCGGCTGTGTCCAGGGGCCCCTCCTGCCTAGGGTGGTGCAGAGAGAAGCAGGGAGTCCGAAGGCAACCCTGGTGTTTATGGGAAATTATTTGCAGGGTTCAGAAGAGGAAATCTGGTCTGGGGGCTACAGGAAGCCCACCCATCCCTGCCGAGAACCCGCGGAAACCTTTGCTGCCCCTGGAGTCCTTCCCTCCTGGCCCACAGCTCAGCCCTTGCTTAGCCCAAGGAAAGCCCCTTCCCCTCTGCCTTTGCCCCAAGGGACACCAAGGGGAGCCCCCGGGGGCCTGGCCTACTTTGGACCACACAGCCCAAACTCCTCCCTTGCAGTGGAGCAGGATGCTTTTGGGGGGGGGGGAGGATCAAGGGGGGGGGGGAAGGCATGGGAAAAAAGAGCCCCCCACCAACGTTTTAAGAAGGGGGGGTTGTGTGCAGCCTGTGGCCCAGGAAATGCTGTGCAGGGGGAAGGGAGAAGGGAGCCCCCTCCATGCCCTCCTCCCCTGGAAGCCCAGGAAGCCTGATAAGAGACCTGGTGGCTCACAAGGAAGACCCCCCCCCCCTCCAAGGACCTCCAGATCAGCCACAGGAGGCTTGGAGGGGCTTCCAGCCCCATGGAGACTCTGCGGAAGAACTCCAGCGTGGACAGAGAGCCCAGCATGTGTCTCAGCTGGGAAAGCTCTGCAGGGGAAGGGGGGGGGGGAGAGCCGAGCCTAGAAGAGCCGGAGCCTCCGTCGCCCCAGGAGATGGGAGGAGCCGCCATTCCTGCCTCGGGGGAGGGGGGGCGCTGGATCTGCTCCCCCCGCCCCGTGATGCTCCCTGCTTGGCTTCTGACTTCTCCCGCTGCGCTCAGGTGGGCCGACGGGGGGGGGGGGCTGCGTTGTCTCGGCTTCTGCTCACTTTGGCTTACTTTGAAAGGGGGGGGGGCTAAAGCTTTGGAGGCCACCGGAGACCCCCGAGGGTGGGAAGCCTCCAGTTTGTAGGGGGGGCTGAAGGTTCCACGCACAGGTGGGCTGAACCCCCCCGCCCCCCCGCCTCTCTTCCTGGGGTTCCTCCTCCCGACCCCTAAGCCCCTTGGCCGGCCCTCCCCTGCCCGCTTTCCCTCGGGGACCCTCCTGGGCCGCCCCCCTTCCCCCTTCCCCCAGCGCTGCCTCCCGGAGACAACTCCCCCCTTGGCCTTTGGGGCGCGCCCAAATCCCCCGCGGCTTCCCTGTGCAGCCGCCCTTGTCTTCGGCCTTCCAAAGCCCCCTCCAAGGTTGCATGGGGGGGGGGGGAGGAGGAGACCCCTCCCTGGGCTTTGCGTGGCATCCACGTGTTGCATTGGAAGGGGCCCTGCGGCTGGAGAGGCATTGGGGGGAGGGGGCTCCTGCTGGGGGCTCTTAGCCAGACTATGACGAGAGCCCCCTCCCTCTCTGTCCGTCTCCCTCCCCCACATCCATCCTTCTTCCTCACTCGGAGGGCTTCCTGGGGGTCTGGCTTCCCCACCTGCACTTTTCTTACCGCCCATAAGATAACAGAGCTGGAAGGGAGCCTGGAGGTCATCTAGTCCACCTCCCTGTATAAGCCAGCAGGAGAGTCTGTTCCATTGCAGATCTTGAAAGCCTCCAGCGCTGGGCCTCCCTCCTCCCCACCACTGGCCAGGCCGAAAGGAGGGGGGGAACTGTCTGTATGTGAACCAAACCATCAATGTAAGCCAGAGCAGGGTTTATTCCTAGGGCGTTGCACATGAGGGAAAGGCAGCAATTCAGGTTTCATCACCCGGGTTAAGGCTGTGGACGTATTGTGAGAATCGGCCCCTGTGCTTGGTGGAGGTTAAAAGAAAACGCAAAGCTAAAACTTTTTAAAAAGTGGGACACGATTGTCTCTTTCCCCAGCTGAGCTAGAGGGTCTTCCTGCTTCAGAGACGGGATGGGCCCCTACGCGCGCCCCCCCCCCCCAGTCCTCCAGACCCCAATTCAATCCTAGCCCCCCCCCCCGCCCTCCCCAAAACCCAGCTACAGGGGAAGCGTGGGGGCTGCAGGCTATGCTAATCCCACCCTTCCCCTTACCTCTAAGGGGTCTCCCATCAAGCGGGGGGGGGGGGGGCAGATAGGGACTCTGCAAAAGGAAGCTCTGTTGAAGCCAGGTGAAGGGGGGGGGAGGGGGCTTTCTGGCCCTCTGGAGCCCAAGGCCGAAGCTGCCTCCATCCCACCCAAGATGCCAAGGACAGAGGAAGCCCACCAAAGGCAGCCAGGCTATTCCATTAGGAGAGGCCCTGGGGAGCTGGGGGGGAATCAAAGGGTTGGGGTCTCCCTGTTCTCAGCTGGGGTTTTTTTCTTTTCCCTGCAAACAAACATCAGCAGAACCCAGTGTGTGTGTGTGTGTGTTGGGGGGGGGGGGGGGCAGGACCAAATTCAAACTGTAGGCCTTTGCTGCCCTCTAGTGGGTGACCCATTACAAGCCCTCATCACAATTGGCTTCTAGCATCCATCAAGGTCTCTATGGCAGGGGTCTCCAACCTTTGCAATTTTAAGTCTGAAGGACTTCAGCTCCCAGAATTCTCCAGCCAGCTGGCTGGAGTATTCTGGGAGCTGAAGTCCTTCAGACTTAAAGTTGCAAAGGTTGGAGACCCCTGCTCTATGGATCTCAGCAACTTGGGCAACCGCAGACTTCAATCCCCAGAATCCCCCAACCTGGGAGCTGAAGTCCACATGTCTTCAAGATGCTGCGGTCAAGAAACGCTGGTCTGGATTGTCATTGGCAGCTCCGATTCCTCCTTCAAAGAGCTGTGGGGCTGTGGGGTTTCTGAGGGGGCCTCACTCGAATCGGCTCACAAGCCGCCCACAGTGGTCCCTTTTCAGGAAAGGCTGTCCTGAGTCAGGTGGCCTCCACAGTTTTGGGGAAGGCACCATTTAAGTGATCCTTGAAGGGGGCCTTGGGGGGAAGGAGACCCCCAGATTCTGGCTCAGTGTAACTTTCAGCAGGGAGAGAAACCTCCGGGAAGGATTTCCATTGGAAAGAGAGGATCTGCCGTCTCAAAGTCACCGTTACGGTTTCTCAGCTCCTGCAATTCGGCGGAAGCAGGAGGGGGGGGGGCTGCGTTCCTCTGGGCTGGGGGGAGAAATCGGAGCAGGCCTGGGGGAGTCAGATAATCCACTCCGGCTCAATGAAAACAAAAGTCTCAGCCGCCTCAAATGGCCGGAGACACAGAGCCCTTCCTTCCTTCCACTTGGGATATTTATTCCCATCTGCCGAGGGAGCCGCTGGGCCTTGGCAGGAAAGGAGCCCTTCCTTAGTCTCCAAGCGGGGGTCCTGAGTGGGGGCAGGGGTGGGGAAGGGGCTGGGAGCCTTGGATTGGGGATGGGGGTGGGTGGGTGGGTGGGTGGCCAGCCTCAGGGTGATGGGCTGGGGCCGGAGGGAGCAAGAGGGCATTGGTTTGCCCAGGTGTTCAGAATCACAGGGTCCTTTGTGTGTGTTGTGTGTTGTGTTGTGTTATTGTCTAAGCCGAGTTGGTGACAGGAGTGAAGCTGCCTGAGGAGAGAGCGAGGCTGGGCAACCAAATCTCTTGGAGGTCACCTGGGAAAGGCCTCTCACTGTCTGAAGGCCCCAGGTGGGCTTGCCTGGGCTAAGGCAGGGCCAGGGGAGGGGTCCTTGCTCTGGCTGGGTTGGTGGGTCCTCTGGAGGGTCTCCCTGCTCTGGGCACCTTGCACCCCCCCAAGCCACCCCCTGACCCTCCTTCACTGGCTGATGGGACTTAGAAGAACTGCACGTTGGGAACCCCCTGGGAGACCCACAAGGATCTCAGGAGAGGCAGCTCTGGTGCTGAAGGGGCCGCTTGGTCGGCTGCCCACAGGATGGAGGGCAGCCAGGAGCTCCTTCACAGCAGCCTCTGGCCACCAGCTGGAGTGGGAGGGCCCAGGGAGGAGGCGGAGAAGCCCCCGGGCAGTATTGCTCCCAAGACTCCCCGGAAGAGAAATGCAGGCGGGGGGCGGGGGGGGCAGCCGATTAGACCCAGAGGCCCCTCCAGGCTCCTTCCTGTGTCCCAATTTCCCCCAGTGGAATGAACTGGTGTCTTCCCAGTTTGAGCCATGGGCTGCGTTCACCTCCCTCCCCAAGCAAGATGCAAGGATGCAGCTTGCTTGGAGACCCCCCTGTTTGAACCCGATAATAATAATAATAATAATAATAATAATTTTAATTTATAACCCGCTCTCTCTCCCCGAAGGGACTCGATGCCATTCCTGACCCCCTCAAGGTCTCCCCTCCCTCCCTGGTCCTTCCGTGGCTCTTTTGCCAGCCTTCCGCCTCGTTTTATAAAATCACACTGAAATGTTTTTACAGGCTTATTTTAAATTTTCCCATGAATGCTCCAATTTTATATGCATTGGATTCTGACAGACACTTTGGGGGCCTCGGAGGCTTTGCCTAAATGGGAAGCCCCTGACCGGAAACCCGGCAGCCGTGTTCCATCCACACCCCAGCCTGGAAAACGGGGATTGGGGTGAAATCCCTTTGAGATCCTGGCTAAGCCAAGGCGGCTCCCTCGGCATCCTGGCCAACCGCAGGCTTAAGGAATGACGGTGGTGGTGGTGGTGGTGGGGCTTCTCTTGGCTTGAATGGGGCTTCCGGTGCCTAGACTCTCTTTCTTCCCTCCCTGATGTGCTGAGGCCCCCACCCTCCCCCCATCTGGTGTTGGTCACGCAGAGACCCAGAGGCTCTCAGCAAAGTCAGTTGTAACCGTTACCCCAAGACGATGCTGGGAATTATTTGTTAGTCTTGGGGCAGGGGTCTGCAAAGTCGACTCTTTTAAGACTGGTGGACTTCAGCTATGCTGGCTGAGGAACTCTGGGAGTTGAAGTCCACGAGTCTTAAAAGAGCCAACTTTGCAGACCCCTGGCCTGGGGGGAAACGCCCTCAGCCAAGACAGCCACACCTTCAACCTTTCTGCCATGGCTGCGAATGTTGGTTCCTTTGTCCCTGCAGGGTTTTATGTCCTCTGCCTCGGGAGAGCTTCATTACACTCAGAAACCATTGCAATGTGGGCGTCACTGGGAGTTGATTCATGCCCAGGCAGTCCTCCGCCTTCCTTCGGCAATGGGCCCTGACTTACAACTGGTTCTCACTCAATGACCCTCAAAACCCGGGCCCTTGGCAACCGGCATGTATTGGTGACAGTGGTGGTATCCTAAAGTCTCGTGATCATCGCTTGGGACCTTCCCAGCTGCCTTGCCACAAGCAGAGCTCCTGGGGGGAGCCGTATTCACTTAACGACCATGTCATTTGCTTAGTAACTGCAGTGATTGGCAAAAAAAATTGTAAAATCAAAAGTATCTTTTTTGGTTTTTTAAACAGTTTATAAGTTTTCACATTACATAGATAAGAACATCAGAACCTAAGAACAGCCTTGCTGGAAGAGGCCACAGCCCATCCAGTCCAGCCTTCTGTCTCCCACAGTGGCTCCCCATTGGCTTCAGGGTCTTCCCAAGCAGATGTCTTCACCTGCTTGTGATTCCCTGCAAATGGCATTGAGAGACATCCTGCCTCTCTCTCCAACCCAGAGGGTGTCCTTAGGCATCCATCATGATAGCCATGGATAGCCTTGTTCTCCATGAACTCCTCTCATCCTTCCTTAAAGGTGAGGCTGACAGCTGTCACCACTTTTCCTGGCAGGGAGTTCCATAGACCAGGGATCCTCTGGGTGAAAAAGTCCTTCCACTTATTTGTTTGAGGTCTAGCTTCCAAAAGTTTCATGGAGGGCCCCCTAGTTCTAGTGTTATGCGATAGGGAAAACAGTTTTTCCTTTTCTACTTTGTCCACACCGTGCATGATTTTATAGACTTCAATCAGGTAACCTCTCAGGTGCCGTTGTTCTAGAGGGAAGAGGCCCAGCCGTTGCAGCCTCAGATGGTAAGGAAGGTGTTCCAGCCCCGAAATCATTCTGGTTGCCCTCCTCTGCCCCTTTTCCATTTCCATCATATCCTTCTGAAGGTCTGGTGACCAGAACTGTACACAATACTCCAGATGGGGCCTCACCATAGATTTATAAAGAGGCAAAATGACACTTGCTGGCTTATTTTCTATACCCTTCCTAAGGATCCCTAGCAATGAGTTTGCTTTTTTCACTGCTGCGGCACACTGGGTTGACACCTTCATTGAGCTGTCCACCAGGACACCAAGGTCCCTTTCCTGGTTAGTTGCAAGGAGTTCAGACCCCATCAGTTTATAGATATAGTTGGGGTTTTTTGCCCCAACGTGCATCACTCTGCACTTACTAATGTTGAAGCTCATTTGCCACTGGTTTGCCCACTCCCCCAGTGTCAAGAGATCCCTCTGGAGCTCCTCACACTCTCTCTCTGTTTTTACTACCCTGTATAATTTAGTGTCGTCGGCGAATTTGGCTACCTTGCTATTTACTCCTACTTCTAGATCATTTATGAAGAGGTTGAAGAGCAGGGGTCCCAGTACCGAACCTTGGGGGACCCCACTCTATCTCACTCCACCTGGAGAAGTGTCCATTTAATGCTACTCTCTGTTTCCTGTCCCTTAGCCAGTTGCTAATCCAGGATAAGGCCTGTCCCTTTATTCCATGACTGGCAAGTTTATTTAAGAGCCTTTGGTGTGGGACCTTGTCAAAGGCCTTCTGAAAATCTCCCTTGTCCACGTGCTTGTTGACACTCTCAAAAAATTCCAGCAGATTAGTGAGGCATGATTTGCCCTTGCAAAAGCCATGTTGGCTCTCCTTCAGCAGCGCCTTCTCTTCTACGTGCCTATTAATTTTATCTTTTAAGATGGTTTCCATCACTTTACCTAGGACATTTGTCAAGCTGACCGGTCGGTAATTTCCTGGATCACCTCTGGATCCTTTTTTGAAGATTGGTGTTACATTCGCTACCTTCCAGTCATCCCGCACAAGGCCTGATTTGAGGGAAAGATTATATATTTTGGCAAGGACATCAGCAATTTCATCTTTAAGTTTCTTGAGAACTTGTGGGTTGATGCCATCTGGTCCTGGTGATTTGTTAGTGTTTAGTTTAACAAGACATGCAAGGACCTCCTCCCTGGTTATTTCTATCTGAGTTAATTCCTCAGTTTCCCTCCCTACAAAGATAGGCTCTGTTTTAGGCATGTGATCTCTGTCTTCTTCAGTGAATACTGAAGCAAAGAATTCATTGAGTGTCTCTGCAATCTCTGTTTCCTCCTTAATAATCCCTTGCCTTCCATTGTCATCTAATGGTCCAATGGCCTTCCCAGTTGGGTTCTTACTTCTTTTTTTTTTATTGCAAAAGTTTTATTCAGACAAGTTTTCCCCCCTTTTGCCCCCCCGACATATAATATAAAATCACATACAAAAAATATACCCCTCACCTCCCCCCATCTTAAAATAAAGTTCTCATTCAAATATTGAGTATTATACCCCCAACCAACATGATATAAATTTAGTGTAAGATACATCAATCTCTCCCTGACACCCTCTTCTAAGTTAATTCAGCATATATACATCATAACATAACCATATCCCATTATACCTATCTCTATATTGCTTATCCTCTTATATTTCCCCACCCTCCACCCTAACCCACCCCCACCTCCCAGTCAATCCCACCCCCCCTGAGTTCCGCTGTACCCCACTTTAAACATTCCAAACATCCCAGATATTGTTTAATCTATTCACCTATCAATCCAAACATTCCTACCTAAAAGCTACATGGTATTTCCCAGTCTGATATTTATTCTGTATATAATTAATCCATTTTGCCCATTCCTGTGTGTAGCTCTCCTGCTTCTGGTCTTTTAGGAAAGCTGAAAGTTTTGCCATTTCCGCAAACCCCGCCACTTTTTGAATCCATTGAGCAGTTGTCGGTACAAAATCTTTCTTCCAATGTTGAGCAATCAACAACCTAGCTGCTGTAACCATATACAAAAACAATTTTGTTTCCCCTTTACGAAAATCCTTAGTTATGCCCAATAGAAACATTTGCGGGGTAAATTCTAATCTTTTCTTAAATACGTTTTGCATAACCCACCATATTTTTATCCAAAAAGCTTTGACCTTATTGCAAGTCCACCATACATGGAAGAAAGTAGCATCTAAACACCCGCATCTCCAGCATTTAGGTTGAAAATTAGGATACATACATGATAATTTCTTAGGATCCAAATACCATCTATAAAACATTTTATAAAAATTCTCCCTTAAACTTTGTGACTGTGTAAATTTAATATTTTGAACCCATATTTTTTCCCACGTATCCAACATAACGGGTTCATCAAAATTCTGAGCCCATTTAATCATACAATCCTTGACCAACTCACTTTCTGAATCCCTTTCTAACAGTACATTATATATTCTTTTAACATGTTTTGGGCCAGTCTCTTTTATCTGCTTGATCAACTCCACTTCTTTATCCATAAAACCAATCCTGCGATCTTCTTTCCATCTCTTCTGTAACTGTGTGTAATGTAACCAATTTAAAGTAATTCCTGCCTCCAACAGTTGTTCCAAAGTTTTCATCTGCCATTCGCCCCTGTCAAAAGTAAGCACATCTTTATATAAACACCCCCCCGAGTGACTTAGTATTTGTAATCCACATGGTGTCTGCAAGATCCAACCAAAGCGGTATTTTATAATCCCAATTAGGCCGGTGCTTCCTCCAAATTCTCATCAGGGCACTTCGGAGAGCATGATTGTTAAATACTTTATCCACCTTTTCTTCATAAAACAGATATGCATGCCAACCCAACACAAGATCATGACCTTCTATATTCAATAGTTCAGATTTTGTTTTCCCAAACCAATCTGCCACACACGTCAATGCCGCCGCTTCATAATACAATCGAAGGTTTGGGAGTCTAAGGCCACCTCTTTCACGAGTATCTTGCATAATCTTCATCTTTACTCTCGGCTTTTTCTCCTTCCAAACAAATTTATTTAATGTTGCTTGCCATTCTGACAAGATTTTATCTGATTTAAGCACCGGTATCATCTGAAATAAAAAAATGAATCTAGGTAGAATATTCATTTTAATTGCTGAAATCCTTCCAAGCAGAGATAGTTGTAGCTTATTCCAAGCTTGAAGATCCTTCTGTATCTGTTGCCACAACACTTCATAATTATTTGAAAAAAGTTTTGTATTTATTTCTGCAATTTGTATTCCTAAATATTTAACTTTAGAAACTGTTTCAAAACCTGCCAAGCTTTCAAGTGACTTCCTCTGAGTCTCTGACATATTTTTAACCATCATTTTCGTTTTGCCTTGATTCAGTTTAAACCCAGACACCACACCAAATTCTACTATGATATTTTTCATCTGAATTACTGAGTTCATAGGATGTGAGAGGGTAACAACCAGATCATCGGCAAATGCCCTAGTTCTGTATTCTTTTTGCCTAATAATTATACCACTTAAAGAGTTAGAATCCCGAATTGTATTCAACAAGACTTCCAGGGTTAAGATAAATAACAATGGAGATAATGGGCACCCTTGTCTTGTACCTTTTTGTATTTCAAAAGTTGTAGTCAAACTTCCATTAATAATAAGTTGTGCATATTGCTGCTGATAAATTGCACCAATCGCTTGTCTCATTCGTGGTCCCATATCCATCTTTTCCAAAGTCTTGGTTAGAAAGTTCCAGTTCACTCGATCGAAGGCCTTCTCCGCGTCCAAAAAGACCAGCACTGCAGAGATCTGCTTATTCTTATCAAGATAGTCAATTAAATCTATAATTTGTCTTACATTCTCCTTCATATGTCTCCCTTCAATAAATCCTGCTTGGTCATCATGAATAACCTCTTGGATAACTGGCATCAATCTGTTGGCAAGTACTTTAGCATATATTTATTTTTTAACCTGGGGTGAAACGCCCTCAGCCAAGACAGCCACACCTTCAACCTTTCTGCCATGGCTGCGAATGTTGGTTCCTTTGTCCCTGCAGGGTTTTATGTCCTCTGCCTCGGGAGAGCTTCATTACACTCAGAAACCATTGCAATGTGGGCGTCACTGGGAGTTGATTCATGCCCAGGCAGTCCTCCGCCTTCCTTCGGCAATGGGCCCTGACTTACGACTGGTTCTCACTCAATGACCCTCAAAACCCGGGCCCTTGGCAACCGGCATGTATTGGTGACGGTGGTGGTATCCTAAAGTCTCGTGATCATCGCTTGCGACCTTCCCAGCTGCCTTGCCACAAGCAGAGCTCCTGGGGGGAGCCGTATTCACTTAACGACCATGTCATTTGCTTAGTAACTGCAGTGATTGGCAAAAAAGATTGTAAAATCAAAAGTACCTTTTTTGGTTTTATAAACAGTTTATACGTTTTCACATTACATACATAAGAACATAAGAACCTAAGAAGAGCCTTGCTGGAAGAGGCCACAGCCCATCCAGTCCAGCCTTCTGTCTCCCACAGTGGCTCCCCATTGGCTTCAGGGTCTTCCCAAGCAGATGTCTTCACCTGCTTAGGATTCCCTGCAAATGGCATTGAGAAATATCCTGCCTATCTCTCCAACCCAGAGGGTGTCCTTAGGCATCCATCATGATAGCCATGGATAGCCTTGTTCTCCATGAACTCCTCTCATCCTTCCTTAAAGGTGAGGCTGACAGCTGTCACCACTTTTCCTGGCAGGGAGTTCCATAGACCAGGGATCCTCTGGGTGAAAAAGTCCTTCCACTTATTTGTTTGAGGTCTAGCTTCCAAAAGTTTCATGGAGGGCCCCCTAGTTCTAGTGTTGTGCTGGACACAATACTCCAGATGGGGCCTCACCATAGATTTATAAAGAGGCAAAATGACACTTGCTGACTTATTTTCTATACCCTTCCTAAGGATCCCTAGCAATGAGTTTGCTTTTTTCACTGCTGCAGCACACTGGGTTGACACCTTCATTGAGCTTTCCTGGTTAGTTGCAAGGAGTTCAGACCCCATCAGTTAATAGATATAGTTGGGTTTTTTTGCCCCAACGTGCATCACTCTGCACTTACTAATGTTGGAGCTCATTTGTCACTGGTTTGCCCACTCCCCCAGTGTCAAGAGATCCCTCTGGAGCTCCTCACACTCTAAGTTTTTACTACCCTGTATAATTTAGTATCGTTGGCGAATTTGGCTACCTTGCTGTTTACTCCTACTTCTAGATCATTTATGAAAAGGTTGAAGAGCAGGGGTCCCAGTACTGAACCTTGGGGGACCCCACTCTTTACCTCCCTCCACCTGGAGAAGTGTCCATTTAATGCTACTCTCTGTTTTCTGTCCCTTAGCCAGTTGCTAGTCCAGGACAAGGCCTGTCCCTTTATTCCATGACTGGCAAGTTTATTTAAGAGCCTTTGGTGCGGGACCTTGTCAAAGGCCTTCTGAAAGTCCAGATAAACAATGTCAACTGGATCTCCCTTGTCCACGTGCTTGTTGACACTCTCCAAAAAATTCCAGCAGATTAGTGAGGCATGATTTGCCCTTGCAAAAGCCATGTTGGCTCTCCTTCAGCAGCGCCTTCTCTTCTACGTGCCTATTAATTTTATCTTTTAAGATGGTTTCCATCACTTTACCTGGGACACTTGTCAAGCTGACCGGTCGGTAATTTCCTGATCACCTCTGGGTCCTTTTTTGAAGATAGGTGTTATATTCGCTACCTTCCAGTCATCCGGCACAAGGCCTGATTTGAGGGAAAGATTATATATTTTGGCAAGGACATCAGCAATTTCATCTTTAAGTTCCTTGAGAACTTGTGGATGGATGCCATCTTGTCCTGGTGATTTGTTAGTGTTTAGTTTAACAAGACATGCAAGGACCTCCTCCCTGGTTATTTCTATCTCGGTTACTTCCTCAGTTTCCCTCCCTACAAAGATCGGCTCTGTTTTAGGCATGTGATCTCTGTCTTCTTCAGTGAATACTGAAGCAAAGAATTCATTGAGTCTCTCTGCAATCTCTGTTTCCTCCTTAATAATCCCTTGCCTTCCATTGTCATCTAATGGTCCAATGGCCTTCCCAGTTGGGTTCTTACTTCTAATGTACTTAAAGAAGTCCTTGTTATTTCTTTGAGTGTTTTTAGCTAAACGCTCCTCAAAGTCTTGCTTTGCTTTCCTGATTGTTGCCTTGCATTTGTTCTGCCAGAATGTATGTTTCTGCCTGTTGTCCTCGTTTGGAGAAGCCTTCCATCTTTTAAATGAGCTTTTCTTGTTTTTGATCACTTCCTGTAAGCCACATCGGAGTCCTCTTGAACCTGCCGGTGCCCTTTTTCCTTTTAGGTATACATTCTGTTATTGTTTTTGTGAGCAGCCTCCATGCCTCATGGAGTGTTTGGACTTTCTCAGTTCTCCCTTTCAGCTTCTTTTTTAATAGTTTCCTCATCTTCGGGAAATTTCCTTTATGAAAATTTAAGATCTCTGTGTTAGATTTTATCAGTGATTTGCAGTCTATGATTAAGTTAAAAATAATTGTGTTGTGGTCACTGTTCCCTATTGGATCAGTCACATTAGCATTTTGCACCAGATCCTGTATCTTGCTCAGAACCAAGTCAAGGATTCTTGTACCTCTAGTTGGGTCTTCAACCATCTGTTCCAGGGAACAATCATTTAGCATATCTAGGAACTTTATCTCTTTGTCATGTGCTGAACAACAGTTCACCCAGTCTATGTGAGGGTAATTGAAATCCCCCATTATAACCAGGCTTCCCTCCTTTACAACATTCTCCAACTGCCAGTCTCTCTCGGAGGCTTCGGTCGGAGGCCGATAACATATGCCTACTGTTAGACCATTCTTTTGGCCTGATAGTCTTACCCACAGAGTTTCTATTGGTGACTCTAAATCACCTCGATATGCCAATTCGTATGACTTTATCTCTTCTTTGACATACAAGGCTACACCACCTCCCGTTTGCCCCTTCCTGTCCTTCCTATACAGTTTGTAGCCTGGGACGACTGTATCCCATTGGTTATCATCCGTCCACCAGGTTTCAGTGATACCAATAATATCAATATTTTTGTCTATTGCTAAGTATTCCAGCTCCCCTATTTTGTTCCGGAGGCTTCTGGCATTTGCATACAGGCATTTATAGATACTTTTCTGATGCAGTCTTTTGAGTCCAGTTGCATCCTTAGACTGCTTCTTGCATCCTTCTGCTAGAGTGCTGGTGACTGGCTCCTCGCTCTGCTCAGTAATTATTGCAACCTCCTCACTACTCAAGTAAACACTTTCCCGAACCGGATGCTGCCCAGCTCCTGTCGGCTTTCCCCCAGTTATCAGTTTAAAAGTTGTTCTGCAGCCTTTTTGATGTTGAGTGCCAGCAACCTTGTCCCATCATGGTTCAAGTGCAACCCATCCCACCTGAAGAGGTTTCACTGAGCACACGAGGGCTTAGTGAAGAGCATATTGCCTGGGTCAATTTATTTTAATACAACAATGCTCTAATTTCTACCTCTGCTGTCCAACCATTTAAAAAACAAGGTTAGAGAATCCTCCGAACCTTCTTTCTCTTTTAAGGTCAGTCTGTCCATTTCTGTGCAATCTAAAGTGGTGTGAATTGAATCTCCCTCTGGAGGAATCCAAGAGGCAAAAGGTGGGACTATTTTCTCAGGGCTCCTCAAATGGAAATTCTTGCTGGTGTGAAGATGAGGACTACCTTATATAAGCCCACCCTATGAATAATTAGTGCATTGATTTCCCTCGGCATCCAAGAGGGGGTCTCTCTCTGGGAGTCACGGCTGAAGGACGAGTCCCACCCAACCCACCACCCAGGTGGAGCCCCCCACCAAGCATTCATAAACCGTCTTAAAGCGAGCCACGGTCTCTCTCCCTCCCCCCACGAAAACGATGGGCACTAAGCAAAACAGCCTCCCTGGTATAGTTGTAGATCTGAAGCACCGAAAAAGAGTCTCTTGTTTTATTTTGCACTTTGATCTTTTGCACTTTGAATGCCCCAACACTGGAAGTCTTCAAGAAGATGTTGGGCAGCCATTTGTCTGAAACGGTAGAGGGCTTCCTGCCTAGGCTAGGCAGGGGGTTGGACTAGATGACCTCCAATGTACCTTCCAACTCTGCTATTGTCTTATTGTATTATTATATCTATGATTTGGGAGTCAGTTTTGTTTGTTAATTTTTTTTATGCCCTTTTAAGGCTCCAGGACAGGATTTCCTTTGAAAATAAACACTTGGAAGTGCGGTGTGGTTTTCTTTGTCCTTACTCCGAGCGCAGGATTTGAGTTCTTTCGATTGCTTGCTTTGACTTACGATGGCTGTTTACCCCAAACACTTGAAGAATGGTTTTTAAAATAGTAGCATTGAGGTCCTGTGTGGGAGCATTTCTCTTTTCTTTTGGTCCACTGCCCGTTCCTCGGTCTCAGGCCTTGCCAGCCGCTGGGCGCTTTCCCTGGGGGGGGGGAGGGGGGGGGCTGGTCAGCCCTTTGGAAAGATTTCCACAAAGCCTCTTTGCATAGAAAATGGCAGGCAAACAAGGTGCCTGCTGGTCATTTCTTCCTTGACTTCCGGCAATGGGCCGGTTCTGGGTTCAAGTTCTCAATCAGCCTCTGCACTGCTTCCCATGCTCAGAGCCCGGGCTCATCCAGCAGATTTAAGCGCTTCCCTCGGGCGCCAAAGGGAAAGGGCACCACCAGGTGGGGAAATCCTAGCTCTTGTGCCCTTAAATCTCTGACAGCTGTTTTTGGAGTCCTGGGGGTTGATCCGTGGAGGGGGCCGCATCCCACTGGGCTGCCCTCAGGGGTGGGGCTGGGCTGGGGCCTCCCGTCCCCATGTATGGAACTGGGCCTCGCAGCTTTCCATGCACTTCACACCTGGGGTGAGGAGGGGGGGGGGTTGTGTCCTTGCCAACTCCAGCCTTCCTGCCCCTCAGCTGCCAAGGGACCCAATGCAGAGAGGGGGAGGGAGGGAGGGAGGGGTGGCAAGTGCTCTTCCAAGCAGCCAGCTGAGCGACCCACACGCGCCCCGCGCTGGGCAGCAGCCCCTGTCCAGGGGGGGGTCAGGCGGGGATCCTTGGAGCCTCCCGTAGCCCCTCCACCCCCGGGGAGGCGCCCTCCGGCAGCTGCTGACCGGGCCGGGTTCAACCGCAGGCGCCCCTTGGGAGCGGGCCTCCTGCGCCGCCTCTCCTGCCCCCCCGCCAGAAGCGGCCGGGCCCTTTGCCGAGGGAGGCTCCGGCAAGGACGCTCCGCTCCCGCCCAGACCCTGCCCGGCTTCTCCCCTTCTGGCCCGGACCGCTTCTCTCTGCGGCCCGACCTGGGTCCGTGCGGGGGGGGGGGGGAGAGTGGGCGCCCCCTTCGCCTTTTTCTTTCCTGGGGAGGAAATAAACCCCGTGGATTCCCCTCCCTCCTCTTTCTTTCTTTCTTTCTTTCTTTCTTTCTTTCTTTCTTTCTTTCCGTCTTTCTCTCTCTCCGCTGGGCCATTGGGCAGGAGGGAGGGGCAGAGGGGGCCCAGAAGAAAGGAGCTTCTGTTGACCTAATTGGGGAGAGACCTGATCCCCCCCGAAGGGAACCTTTACCTGATCCCCCTCCCTCCCTCTCTCTCTCTCTCTCTCTCTCTGGGGGGACCCAAAGGGACTCTTGGGGGTTTGATTGAGGTGCTGATCTGTGGGCCGATTTCAGGGTCAGTGATGGCCAGAGGGAAACACAGCCGGAAGGGGAGAGAAAAGGATGAAAAGAAGAGAAGGAGACAAGGGGCGGGGGCTGCAGGGAGGGCCCGATCCTGTCTCTCCCCAGCCTTAAAAGCTGCCTCTCAGCCACAGAGGCTGCAGGTGACCAGGACTCGGCACACAGTCGCACAAACACACCTGAGAGTGCAGGGCATCTGCCACTTCACTCTTCCTCCTGCCCAGTCCTCCCCCCCCCCCATGGTTAAAGCAGCAGGATTCGAACGGAAGGCCGAGCCAGAACTATGCAGAGCCCCACCCAAAGGCTGGCATTCCCATGGCTGGGGGAGGGGGCTTTGGAGTCAGGTACCCCCTAAGAGTTTCCGGGCACCCAGTTCCCTCCCCCCCCCCATGGAAAATGAGCTCTGGGGTTGGGAGAAAACTCTGGGCAGGACACGGAGCCCCTCCTGCCCCATGGGACTCAGAAGGGGGGAGAGTCAGGGGTTGGGAGGAGGCCTGTCCCTCCTCCTCCTCTTCCTCCCCCTCCCCCACCCTTTCCAGAACATGGATCCATGCAAAGTGGCTGTTGCTACGGAGACCCCTTGGGCAGTGCCCCATGGGCATCTTGGTCCTGAAGTGAAATCAGGCTCCTGCCCTCGGCCACTCAGGGCCTGGCACTTCTCTCCTGGGCTGCCTCCTGTTAATCATTAACCTCCACAAAGGCCCATGATAAGATGCCCGCTTGGGGCCCAAATCTTCGGCTGTGCCAGAGCCCTGCCAGCTGGGAGCCCTCCCCTCCCCCCCCCCCACGCCAAAGGGAGGAGGAAGTTGCGTGCTTCCTCACTGGCCTTTGAAGCGGCCCTGATCCCACCACCCTCTTCCTCTCCCTCCCTCCCTCTCTGCAGTGGGACCTGCACGCAGGCGGAAGGTATGGGGGCCACCTGGGGGGGCAGGCTCCACACATGGGGCCCTCCGGCTGTGGGGGTGGGTGGGTAAACATCTGGAGGTGGACTGAGAAGGGGCAGCCAGATGTGGCCTTGCTGGGAGGGTTTCCCTCCTCTTCCTCCCCCTCCCCTTCCTCCTCCTCCTCCTCCCTGCCTTCTTCCTTGCAGGGCTTCTGCTGGGCAGTGGGGTCTGGCAGAGGGGTCAAAGGTCAGGGGGAGAGGCATCGGAGCAGGTGGGCAAAGGCAGCGGTGGGAGGGATTCTGAGGGGTGGGACTGGAGCCCACCCTGGGCAGGCCTTGAATGGCCCTGTTCCCACTCCGTCTGCCTGGAGCTCTTCCCACCGTATCCTTTCTCAGCCCCCCCCCCACTCCCGAGCAAACGAAGGGGCTCCGGGCGGCCAGCAGAGTCGGCCTTTGCCTGATGTCCATCGGGAGATGCTGGGGCCAGAACTGGGGGGGGGGGGGCTCCCCGGCATCTTATAATGGCACGATGGGCACTGCCAACTGCCCTTCCCTCTCTGGGCCTTCGGACAGGGCTGAGTCTGGGCAGCAGGGGGAGGGGCCCCACGGCCACCCCAGAAAGAGGGCCTGTAGGTCCAGTGCTGGCTGCCCTTGGCCCCCTGCCCCCCAGTGGCAGGCGGGGGGGGGGGAGAGACAGTTGGGCAAGAGCCTCTATACTGGCTGTGCTCCTGCCCTGGCTGCCCCCCCCCCTCTGCCCTGAGGAGATGGGAGGGAGGGTGGGGCTCCCTCTTGGGGGGGGGAGATTCTCTCCTTTCCAAGCAATGGGGGGGGGGGGCTGGAGGCCCTAACCATCATGTAACTGAGCGCCATCATTCCACCGTTGAGCTCTAAGCCCGCCTATAAAAGCCTCCTTTGGAAACAGCACGTTAAAAGTCGAGAGAGTTTCTAGCCCTCATGGAGGCTGTTTCTTTTTCCTTTCTCCTTCATTGGATGTTGCTGAAGAGAAGATCTGCCTGCTGGGATCCCCCTTTCCCTTCCTTGACCTTTTCCAGATCAGCTGCTCCGGCCCTGAAGACAAGACTCCACCAGGCCGTGAGGGGAGAGAGGGACCCCTCCCCACCAGAGACCAGGGGGTGGTGCCTCCGGGGGGGATGAGATGCTGCCTGGATCCCCCGTTGGGAAGCCCCTTCCGGCTGGGGCAGAGAGGCAGCCTCGGGTGGGCCTGGGGGCAGACCCCTGGCTCCCCTCCAGCCCTCCCCCTCCAGGGCCACCAAGGACGCCGAGCTCTCCAGCCTCTGCCCCCCCCGGTCTCCCCCCCTGGGCAGCCCAGCCGGCCTTCCCTAGTGGACCTGGGGGCCCAGAAGCGACCCCTCTGGAGCCCCCCCGAGGCTTCTTTCCTCCGTCCTGGAAGAAGGCTTTTGGGAGGGCCCCCTCCTCAGCCTCCCCAAAGTCCCCACCGGGGGATCCAGGTCTGGAGGCTCCCGAGAGAGCCAGCCTGGATGGGGAGGAGGGTTCCAGCAGTAGCGAGAGGAAGGATGGGGGAGATGAAGGCAAGGAAGCCCCCTCAGATGCCACCACCACCTCTTCCACCTCTGGGAAGCCCACGGGAGCCACGAGCCACGGGGGGGCCTCCCCAGCTCCCCCGGGGTACCAGGAGAAGCTGGAGGCCCACGACCGCAAGTACAGCTACCTGAAGTCCTGGCCGGGCCTCCTGAGGCTCCTCGGGGCGCTGGAGCTCATTCTGGGAGGCATGGCCTTCGCCTGCACGGCGGCCTACGTCCAGAAGGACTCCCAGTGGTCCCAGCTGTACGGCAGCAGCTTCACCGGGACGGGCTACGGCCAATACGTCCCCATGACCCCCTTCGTGCTGGTGGTGGCCAGCCTGGCCTGGCTGCTGACGGTCATCCTGCTGGCCCTGGGGGTGACCATGCACTACCGGGCCATCCTCCTCCACTCCCACTGGTGGCCCCTGGCCGAGTTCGCCCTCAACCTCTCCATGTTCCTGCTCTACCTGGCGGCCGCCCTCGCTTACGTCCAGGACCTCAACCGGGGAGGGCTCTGCTACTCGGCCTTCGCCTACGGCCCCCTCCTGACGGCTCTGTGCCGGGTGGAAGGGGGGCAGGTGGCCGCCCTGACCTTCCTCTTCCTCGTCCCCCTGCTCTACCTGACGGGCTCCCTCGTCTGCCTCAAGATGTGGCGCCACCAAGCAGCCCGGAGGACGCTACACCCGGTAAGCCCCCCACGGGTGGGTGGGTGGGTGGTGCTGTCAGTGAAAGGGTGGCTGGAGGGCACAGATGGGGCTGGAACCTCCACCCTCTGGGAGACCCTCCTCCTCCTCCTCCTCAGGGGCCCCTGGCTGCAACCCTGGAGGTCGGCATCTTCAGGAAGGGGGAAGAGACCAAAGTGGGCAGCAGCCCTGCCCCCTCCCCCCAGGGCAGAGGCTCTGCACTTAGAGGGAGACCGGCAGAGGGTGGGGGTCAAAAGGGGGGCTGAGAAGACGCCGGCAGGCCCCTCGCATCCTGGACATCAACTTCCCCTGGGGATTCTCCTCCTCCTCTTCCTCTTCTCTTCCTCCTCCTCCTCTCTTCCTCCTCCTCCTCCTGTCTTCCTCTCTTCCTCCTCTCCTCCCCCTCCTCTCCTCTCCCTCCTCCTCCTGTCTTCCTCCTCTCCTCTCCCTCCTCCTCCTGTCTTCCTCCTCTCCTCCCCCTCCTCTCTTCTCCCTCCTCCTCCTCTCTTCCTCCTCTCCTCTTCCTCCTCCTCCTCTCTTCCTCCTCTTCTCTCCCTCCTCCTCCTCTGCCTGTACACTGGGAGCTCCTATGCCAGAGAATGATTTATTGCTTGGGTCTCTCATCACACTTGGCCAAATAAAAGCATTCAATTCGATTAAAAAAAAACCTCCCCAGGGGTTTCAGTGCAATGGGAGGCAGGGGGAGGGGCAGGCTGTCAGTTGCCAGGAACTGGGCTCCTCCCCCCCTTTCCTCCTGAACAAAGCCCCCCCCCCTCGGCTGCAAAGGGGGCCCCTGGTGAGGAAAGGCCTGGGGCTACCAAGGGGGCAGGCCTTCTCCTGCTGATGGGGGTCTCTTGCTTCCCTCCCCAGCTGAAGCCGGTTCTCCTGCCAGGGTCTCCTCCTCAGCACCCCAGGGTCCCTCCGGGCAAGGGACGTCCAGCCGGCCGGGACTCCAGGCGCGTCCTCTTCTCCGATGAAGGAGACGCAGAAGGGCTCAGAAGCCCCATCCCGGTGGGCCACCATCACCCCAGGCCCCTCCTCCTCCCCCCCGATTACGTTGTGTAAGTCCGGGAGAGAGAAAGTTTCAGGACGGGACAGAATTCAGGAGAGGTTAGCATAGGATAGAATAAGAGAGTTGGAAGGGACCTTGGAGGTCCTCTAGTCCAGCCCCCTTCAGACAGGCAACCCTATGCCATCCCAGCCAAGTGGCTATCCAGCATCTTCTTCAAAACTTGGGGGGGGGGGTTTGCCCTTCCTTCTGTTCACTTGAGATGCCCCCCCCCCTCCCTGGAACTCTGTGAGACCCAGACCGGGACCCTTGCAGGGCTGTCCTCTGTCTCTCCCAAGCGGGGGCTGCTCCCCTGCTGACCCCCTGCCCCTTCTCTCCTCCGGACAGCAGGTACCCGGCCATCGGGAGTCCGGTCGAGCGGGAGAAGTACGCGGCCATCTTCAAGGACCAATACGCAGAGTACCAGGCCCTCCTGCGCGAAATCCAGGCCACGAGGCAGAGGTTTCGGGAGCTGGACGCCCTGATGCCCAGGCTGCCAGCCTACCCGCAGAGCAAAGAGGTTGCATGATGCCCCCCCCCCCGAGACAAGCCTCCCCTCCCCCCCTCATGAGCCTGCAGTTGTGGGGAGGGGTCTCCCTGGGCTTCTCTGGAGGAACCAACCCCCCCTTCCTCCCCCCTGCAGGAGCAGACCCGCGTCTCGGCCGTCTGGAGGGCCTACAGGGGCAAGAAGAAGGTAAGGGGGGGAGGGGAGGTTTCATGGGGAGGGGGTCTCTTTGGCGGTGGGGGAGCTGCCTGCCCCCTGAGGGGGGGCTGCAGACCCCAAATGTGTGAAAACTCAAGGGAGGGGGAGATGAGCTCCCAAGGCCACCCCAAAAGGAAGGGAGAGGAGGGGGTGCGGGTTGGGACAGCCCAGGGGAGTCGGCCAAGAGGGGGGGTGTCTGTTCCTAGGTGCCCCCCTCCCCTTCAGGGCAGATCCTCCTCACGCAAGGCTCGGTCTGAAGGAGCCTTTCATGGCCTTGGTGAACTGCATCGGCCGGCCGTCCCGCAGCCTGCAAGGATAATAAAAAGAATTCCTTACCGAATAATAAAAAACAAAGCGCCTACAGCCAGGCCTTGCAACCCTTCGTTCAGGGATCCTTCTGAGCTGCAAGGGCGTCCGTTTCCCTCACTCCCTGTGGTCACGTGATCCAAATTCAGGGACTTGGCAACCGACTCATACTTATGACGGTCGCAACGTCCCCAGGGTCACCTGATCCCCTTTTGCGACCTTCTGACTAGCAACGGGGAAGCCGGGTTCACCCAATCATTAGGGGACTAATTGAAGAATTGCAGCGATCCACTTAACAACGGTGGCAAGAAAGGTTGTAAAATGGGGCGAAGCTCACTTAAGGACCGTCTCGCTGAGCAACATAAATGTTGGGATCAATTGGGGTCGTAAATCAAGGACTGTCTGCAATGGATTCAAAGTAGGAAGGTTAAACGCTGAAGAGCCTTCCTTCTCCCTCTGCCCCCCCCCCCCCCCACAACAGGACCCCTCCTTCCTGGAGAAGCAGCACCGCTGTGGCTACCTGAGGGGGAAGCTCTCCCACCTCAAGGCTCAGATCCAGGCCTTCGAGGCTGAGCGCAGTGAGCCGTCCGTGGCCCTTTGACGAGGGGCCCGAAGGCCAGCCTGGCTGTGGAGCATGGGCTTCGGACATCCTTTGGGGAAAAGGGCAGCGGAGGAAGAGGAGGAGCAGCCGAAGGGAGGGGCTCCTTTGCAGGGGTGTCAGCCGCCCCCTGGATAAACCTCTCTAGGGGGTGGAGATGCCCCTGGTGGGGAGGTATTGAGCTGCCCCCTCTCTCCTGAGCCTCCTTCCCCGGGTTGAAGGTGGCTCTTTGGGGGACTTCATGCCTTCACACACACCCCCATCTGCTTGCTCTGCCCCCAACAGAAAAAAGGGGGGCAGAGGGGGGCTCTTCCCCTGAGCCTCAGGCCACAGAACTGCCCCCCCCCCCTCCCACCTTGTGCAGCGCCTGGCAGCAGCTTTTGAGAATAAAGAGTGCAAGATGAATTTCTGGGCGATTTAATCTTTGCTGAAAGAAAACCGGGCCCCCCAAGGGCTCCGAGGGGGGGACCCAGGCGATGGGATGGGGGGGGGGCTTGGGGGGGGCTCTTCCACATGGAGCCCTGAGGGGGCGGGGCGGGGAGGGGCTCCCACTCTTGACTGCCCCCCTTGCCCCTTCGGAGAGCGCCCCCTCCGGCCAGGCCCAACTGGGGCGCCGGGAGAGGAGACGGGCGGAGGGGGAAGAAGGCCACCTCCGTGTCCGGCCTCTCCCACCTGCTCCCGGGTCCATCCCCGAAACCGCCGCCAGCCGAGCAGCCCGAGAGCCCCAAGGACGCCGCGCCCGCTGCGCCCCCCGCCCGCTTCCTGGGCCTGAGCCGGGAGGAGCCGGAGAGCCTTCGGAAGCGGCCCCAGCTCTGCCCGCCTGACCTCGGCTGGCTTCCCCCGGGGGGCTTGGACTCCAGGGCCCCTCCTCCCCAGCCGGCCTTTGGGGCTCCTGGGCGCAGAGGCCCCAGCCTTTGGGGGGCGGGGGCGGCCGGGGGGGGCCCACCTGGCCGGGCCCTCGAGGGCTCCCGGGGCTTCCAGGGGCGGGGCGGGAGGCACGCAGGCAGGTGGAAGGGCGGGGCGGGGGGAGGGCCGGGGGCCGCCCCTTCGGCCTCAGTCCACCGCCGGCGCCGAGGCCTCCAGTCCTGCGCGAAGGGCCCGCAGGCCGCGGGCGCAGCAAGGTGAGGCCGGCGGCGCGGCAGGTGCGCGGCGGGGCGGGCGGGGAGCGCGGCGTCCCTGGAGCGGCCGGCAGGAGAGCCCCGAGGGCCGCGGCGGCCTCCGCCCTCCCTCCCTCCCGGGGGGGCTCTCCTGCCCAGCGGGGGCCTGGGGGGGGGGCGCAAGGCGGCTGAGAGGGGGGGGGGCTGCTGGGAGGAGCGGCGCCACTCCGGCTCAACAAGTCCGGAGAAGCTTTGGAGACGCTCGGCCCGCCGCCCAGGCAGCTTCGTCCGGGCAAAGGACACCGCTGCCCGCCTTGGCTCCCCTTGCTCAGCCCGCCCGCTCTTTCCCTTTCTCTTTCCCTTTCCTCCCTCCCTCTCTTTCTCCCTTCCTTCCTTCCTTCCCTCCGCTTTCCTTCTTCCTCTCTGCTATCCTCCCTCCCTCCTTCCCCCTTCCTTCTTTCCTTCTCCCCTCCCTCCCTTCTTTTCTTTCTTCGCTCCTTCCTCCCACCTGCTTTTCTTCCTTCCCTTTCCTTCCTTCCCTCCCTCATCCCACCTGCTTTCCTTCCGTCCTCCCTTCTTTTCTTCTCTCTTTCTTCCTTCCTCTCTCCTCTTTCTTCTTTCCTTTCTTCTTTGCCCCACTCCCTTTCTTCCCTCCTTCCTCCCACCTGCTTTCCTCCCGCCCTCCCTTCCCGGGCAAACTCCCAGCCGGGAGGGAGACCAGCTCAGTCTGGGAACCCAGCGCGCCGCCTCCATTCCTGGGCACGGGAGGAGAAGGGCAGCGGGAAGGGGCGCTGGGCGAAGAGGGCGCTCCCAGAGGGCGGCGGAGGGCGCTGCTCAGTCCCCGGGCCAAAAGGCGTGAGGGGAGGGGGAGAAGCCGCTCCTTTCCTCCTCCGCTGCTGGAGCCCAAGTGGCGTTGGGGGGGGTCGTGGGGGGCTCAGAAGGAAGGAAGCCCCCTCCCTCCAGCCTTCTCTTCCCTGCCCGCCCCGCCTTCTTCCCTTTCAGCCCCCGCCTGCCTGCCTGCCTGCCTGCCTGCTGGTCGTCCCAGCCGGGGCGGAGCAGAAGCTCCCGGCCCCACCAGGCATTGTGCCCCGGAGCCGCGGGGGGCTCCTAAAGACAGCCGGCCGCGCACGTCCACAGCACCGGTGTGGCTCGCAGGAATTTGGCCGGGCCCCAAGCGAGGCAGCGAGCGGCGGGAAATGTTCCCTGGCTTCGCCCATCTCCCCTCCGGAGACTCCGGGCTGGGGGGGGGGGGGAGAGAGAGGAGGGGGCTTTGCGATCCCAGCCGCCGCCGCCGCCCTTCGGGAGCCTGGCCAGGGTGGGCGCGTGGGGAGGGGAAAGGTTCCCTCTTTCCCACGGGGGAGGGGAGGGGAGGGGAGGGCTGGGGAGAGGGAAGCCCGTTGCCGCCCCCTCCCCAAATCTCTGGCTGCCTTGCAAAGGCCTTGAAGCTCCCCCAGGCCGGGTTCGGAGGGCAGCTTTTTCTGGGCTGGGAGGCTTGGCATTTCCTTTCCGGCTTTTATTGCGTGCCCAACCCAACAGAGGCCCAAGTTAAGATTATAAATACAAATCCAGGTATGAAAGAAATAACAAATCTCTCCTCCTGGGGCCATGAAAACAACACCATTCAGCTCTATGGCTATGATAGGGAGAATGCAATATAAATGGGCTTTTCCTCATCCTGAGAGAACCTTTTTCTCTAGGCAGAATTTTGCCCCCCTCCCTTAAGGCTGGCTTCTGCTCCCCTCTCACCTCTGAACGGGCCCTTTCCCCCCACAAGGCCCCAGTGGGCCTCCCCCCCTCCCCAGCCCTGCTGGCAGCCCCTGCTCTCAGGCCAGCCTTGGGCGCCCCACAGAGTTGTGTGTGCGTGGGGTCTTCTCTTTCTGGCCTCTTTCCCACCAGGCGCCCACCTCTCAGTCAACCCTCCTCCTATGGAAAAAAGAAAGCCTGGATTGTAACAATCCTGGGTTGTCTTAGTGGAGGCATAGAACCACAATCACGTGAAGTCTTAGTACCCCTGGATAAAGCCTCAGTAGGGCCACCCCTGGGATAGCTGCATCCAGTCTTGGCCCTCAGGGTACCAGAAAAGATGCTGAGGCTTTGGAAACAGTGCAGAAAAGAGCAACTGAGAGGATCAAAGGAAGAATGGCTGAAGGATTTGGGTGTGGCCAGTCTAGAGAAAAGGAGGACTAGGAGTGATATCATAGCAGCCTTCCAATATTTGAAGGGCTGCCCCAAAGAAGAGGGGATCAGATTATTCTCCAAAGCCCCTGAGGGCCGGACAAGAAGCAACGGGTGGAAATTAATCAAGGAGAGAAGCAACCTGGAACTAAGGAGAAACTTCCTGACAGTGAGGACAATTATACAAAACAATAGCAGAGTTGGAAGGGACCTTGGAGGTCTTCTAGTCCAACCCCCTCCCCAGGCAGGAAGCCCTATGCTATTTCAGACAAATGGCTATCCAACAACTTCTTAAAGACTTCCAGTGTTGGGGCATTCACAACTTCTGGAGGCAACTTCTGTTCCACTGGTTAATTGTTCTCACTGTCAGGAAATTCCTCCTCAGTTTTAAGTTGCTTCTCTCCTGGATTAGTTTCCACCCATTGCTTCTTGTTCTACCCTCGGATGCTTTGGAGAATAGTTTAACTCCCACTTCTTTGGGGAAGCCCCTGAGATATCGGAAGGCTGCTATCATGTCTCCCCTGGTCCTTCTTTTCATTAAACTAGACCTACCCAGTTCCTGCAACCGTTCTTCATATGTTTTAGCCGCCAGTCCCCTCATCCTCTTTGTTGCTCTTCTCTGCACTCTTTCCAGAGTCTCCACATCTTTTCTACATCATGGTGACCAAAACTGGATGCAGTACTCCAAGTGTGGCCTTCCCAAGGCCTTATAAAATGATATCAACCCTTCACGTGATCTTGATTCTCTCCCTCTGTTGATGCAGCCTAGAACTGGATGGGCTTTTTTGGCAGCTGCTGCCCACGGCTGGCTCCTATTTCAATGGTTGTCCACTAGAAATTAACCAGGGGACTTTCGGACAGTGGATAGTAGCCACCTGTCTGAAATGGTATACCAGGCTAGGGTCTGCTGCTTGAGGAGAGGGCTGGTCTAGAAGACCTCCAAGGTCCCTTCCAGCTCTATTCTGATTGATTGATCAGAATCGAAGGGACCCAGCTTGATGGGCTGCAACCTTGCTTGTATTTACTTGCTTGGAGCCGAGATGCTTCCTGGGGTCCCTGCAAGAGGCCCCCAGAGATGGAGACCCTGGGGGAGAAAGTGGGAAGAACAACGGCTCCCTCCCTTGGGTGGGGGTGCTTGCCTTGGGGGGTGGGGGTGGGGGGCAGAGGCCCAGATAGAGAAAGGGAGCCCTTTACTCTTGGGGAACTGCTCAGGATTGGGGGCCCAGGATAGAGTCTGGCAGGAAGAGATGCTTTGGGGGCTCACACAGGAGGCCCCCCGTGTAAATCCCAAGGCTGGGCCCCACAGAGGCGCCGGCTGGGGGGGGGGCACTAGAGGAATTAGCAAAGCCCTGCAGTGGGTCCCTGCCCTTTGGGGCTCAGGGGCCCCACCTCCTCACTTGGCTGTGGCTGTTTGTGGCTTCACCAACCTTTCTTTCTTGGCTGCCCGTCTGGCCCCAGAATAAACGGCCGTGGCTCTTGGGTTGGAACTCAGCCCACAGAGCGTTGGGGGAAGGTCAGTGGTTTGGTGGGGGTGGGGCAGAGGAAGCCCACCTCCCAGGCGTCTGGGCTGCAGGGAAGGAAGGGCTGAGGGGCTCCGGGGAAGCTGCCTGGCTGAAAAAAAAACCCTCCCTGGTTTTGGGCCGGGGAGAGGCAGGCCGGACCTTTGCCTCCCTTCTCTGCCTTCCAGGAACGGCCTTGAAATCCGGAGACAGAGTTGCAAAGGGGCCCCGAGGGATTTGGCAGGCAGGCGTTCTGGTGTGAGGCAGCTGCTGGAGCCCCTGGGAACGGCAGGCTTGGCCAGGAAGTGGAGGTGGGGCAAGCAGCCTGCCCCCCTCCCCCCCCCCCGTCCCCTCCAGCCCTGGGAAAGTGACCAAAGGGCGTCCGGAGCACTCGGGAGGAGGCGGCCGGTGGTAGAAAGGAGGGCTGGGCTCCTTCCTGGTCTCGGATATTGCAATGGGGGGGGCATGTGCCCCTGCTCGGTCTCATGGGACTGGCACTGGAGGGGGGGGGGATGCCACTAGGCAGGGTGAACCTCTGCCCCTCTTCCAATCAGGGCAGCAGGATTGAGAGCAGCGCTCAGCACACCCCTCCCCCCTCCCCCACCCAGATCGATCAATCAATCGGCATAGAGCTGAAAGGGGCCTTTGGAGGTCTTCTAGTCCAACCCCCTGCTGAAGCAGGAGACCCTGTGCCATTTCCAACAGGTGGCTGTGCCAGTCTCTGAGAGACCTCCAGTGACGGAGCCTTCACAACCTCTGGTGGCAAGCAGTTCCGCGGGTTAATTGTCCTCAGTGCTAGGAAGTTTCTTTCATTCCAGGTGGCTTCTGTCCTTGATGAGTTCCCACCCGTTGCGGCTTCCTCTCCTGCCTCCTTCGGGGCTTTGGAGAATAGCTTGGCTGCCTCTTCTTTGGGGGCAGCCCCTGAGATGTCGGAAGGCCGTTGGAGGTTTTAAAGAGAAGATTGCACAGCCGTTTATCTGAAGTGGCAAAGGGTCGCGATGGCGAACTTATGGCATTGCCCTTCTGGGTTCTGGTATGCGCATGCGCGCTGGCCAGCTGGTCTTCACCTGGGCGGGAGCGCTGGAAACTGGACAGCCAACTGGCTGGCATGCATATACGCACTGGGCAGCTGCTCTTCCGCTTTCCTATGCGCATGCACGAAGACCAGCCGGCCAGCATGGATTCACCCTCCAGAACACAGAAGAGCAGTTGGGGCGGCTCCTCTTCCGGCTCCCAGCACTCCCGTGCATGCGAAGACCAGCTGGCCATGCGCGAACACCTGCCTTCTGGTGTGGGCACTCGGTGCTGAAAAGGTTCACCATCACTGGCCGAGGGTGTCCTGCTTCAGACTAGAAGACCTCCAAGGTCCCTTCCAATCCTGACGTTCTCTATTCCGGAAGGGATCTCAGAGGTCATCTAGTCTGGCCCCTGCCAGTACGCGGTTTCCTCAAGCGTTTCCCACCAGTGGCTTCTTCCCATTTCATGAAGCATCCAATTCTGTGGGTTGCCCTCTGTCCCTGCCAGGAATCTCCTCCTAATTCCTAATCCTGGGAATCCCTCCCTCCTGGAGGTTCAACTCTCTGGATTCCCCCCACCCACCCACCCACCCTTTTGGGGGAAGGGGAACAGGGTCACCCTCTCCCCCTACCACAGCCCCTTCTGCAGGCTCTCCTGGCACCCCAAAAGAGCAGCCGCCCTCCATGCTGCCCCGTGGCCAGCCAGGGTCTGGGGTTGTTGACTGGGGAATTCTGGGCGTTGAAGTCCCCATATCTTAAAAGTGGCCAAGAAACCCCCCTCTAAAAATCCAGCCCCCCCCCCCCCCCGTGCCTGTCCTCCAAATTTAATAGGTTTCCCCTTTCTCCGGTCCAGGAAGAGGGAGGTGGCAGAGGGCAGAGTCTGGGGCAGGCGAAGGGGCGCTCAGCCCTCCAGGGACAGCATCAAACAACATCGCACACTGACCTTTGACCGCCGTGTGACGAAGAGATTGCAGCGAGCGATTGCCGTTTGCAGGCAAGAGTTTGCCATCAGCCGGGGGACTCGATAAAACCCAGGCAAGCAGCCATCAGCAGCAGCAGCTTCCTTCTGGCTCTCAGAGGCTCCAATAGAGACCAAGGGGACACTGAATTTGGAGGGCTGGGAGGGGGGCCGTTTTGGGCAGCAGGGAAGAGCCGCTGGGCCCCTCCTGCCCTCTGATGGGCTTCTGGATACATCCGGGTCCCGGGCTCCTGTTTTGGGGGTCAAAGGTCAGGGAGTCTCTTCACCTGCTGACTTTAGGGGCCCCTCTGGGAGTTAGGCAGCCTCCCTGCGGCCTTCGACTGATTCCAGGAAGTCCAGCAAAGCCACCGAGAGTGGCCGGGAACGGCCCGTCTGTCGCTCAGGTCACTGGAGCCAAGGTCAGCTGGAAGGAGAGCCAGACCGGCTGATCTGGCAGAGAAAGGGGGGGGGAACAATTCCCCCCCTTCTTTGGGACCCCTCCAGCCTCCCCTTTTTCACAGCTGCCAGATGTGCCAATGATGTAGAAAGGAGGGGTGTTTTTAAAGACCTCACCAGGGCCGGTTGACGCTTCTGGTGCCCAGGGGGTCCGTGGCTCCCCTTGACCTTTGGGGGCCAGGTCTCGGCTGACCCTCCTCCCCTCCCCCGTGGCTCCTGCGGCTGCTTTCCTTCAACCGTCGTGGGGGGTGGGAGAATTGCCCAAGAGGGGGACCCTGACCTTCCCTTTCCGCTTCCGTTGGCAGTGCCAGCCAGACGTGGCCCCAGAGCCTCTCCGGGAATCTTGACGGGGCTCCGTTGGCCCCCCGGCCCCCTCCACAGCCTTGGCCTCTGGGGCTCCTCCGCTGGACCTGCCCTGACTCTGTGCGAAGGATGTTCGGCCGGAAGAAGTCCTACGACAGCCCCCCCGCCGGCTACGGCCCCCCTGGGGAGGACTACGGCTACCCCGTCAAGTCGCCTCCCCCAGGCTCCTACTACATGGAGGAGGAGCCCCAGCCCTTCTACAAGTGGAGCTCCCCGCCCAGCGTGATGAGGATCCTGGAGGGCCTGGGCATTCTGCTCTGCGTGGCCATCTTCGCCTGCGTGGCCTCCACCCTGGTCTGGGAGTATGGCTACGGCGGAGGCTACGGCAGCGTGGGGGGCGGCTACTACGGCGGAGGCTACGGCGGGGGCTACGGTGGGGGCTACGGTGGGGGCTACGGCGGCTATGGTGGAGGCCTGGGCGGCTACGGCGGCTACGGCATGGGCGGCTACTACGGGGGCATGACCAACCCCCGGGCGGCCAACGGCTTCATGATCGCCATGTCGGTGCTGTGCTTCATCGCCCTGCTGGCCCTGGCCATCACCAGCCTCACCAAGTCCGGCGGCTCCCGGTCCAGGAAGTTCTACCTGGTGGCCCTGGTGGTCTGCGCCCTGCTGGCCTTCATCATGCTGATCGCCTCCATCGTCTACATCATGGGCGTCAATCCCCAGGCCCAGATGGGCGGCAGCTACTACTCCGCCAACCCCATCCTGGCCTTGTGCAACCAGGTCTACGCCGGGGGAGGCATGTACAACCAGTACCTCTACCACTACTGCATGGTGGACCCCCAGGAGGTAGGAGCCTGGCCGGGGGATGGGATGGGGGGGGGGGGCTGCCTGGCCCTTGGGATTTCTCTTGGGGCCACGGCCAGTGTGGGGGGGAGGAAGCAGCTGTGGCTCAGGCAAAGGATAGGTTGGGTAGAATGGAAGAGAAGAGAATTCTAGAACAGGAGTAGAGGAATGGAAGGGGCCTGGGAGGTCTTCTAGTCCAGCCCCCTGCTGAAGCAGCCCACCCCAGGCCAATGGCCGTCCAGTCTCTTCTTAAAAGCTCCGAGTGTTGGAGCCCCCACAGCCTCTGAAGGCCCTGATGGTTGTCCTCCCTGTCGGGGAATTTTTATTCTGGACTATGGACTATAGAAGAGGCTAGGAAAGAAAAGGGATTTGTGGCCTTGCCACACAGTGGAGGCAGGAAAAGGATCGTAATGACAGCCAGTCAGGAATAACAGCAGCAGCAACACCAAAAGGGGCCCCCCTGCAGAAGAGGAAGGAAAGGGGCACAGAAGGAGACATAATACTACAGCCACCCTCAGGGGCTCAGTCTACGCCTGCCCACCAGGGAGGACTGAGGGGTGCCCGTCTTTGGCCAAGGCAATCTAAGCCGCTCCCCCCCAAGCAGGGTCTGCCCCTCGCCCTCCCTCCCACCCTGCCTCTGGCCCATCCGGCCCAGCAACCGGACGGAAGGAGCCCTGGAACACGGGGGGGGCAGGAGGTTGCCCTTTCACCCGCTTCTCTCTTTGCCACCTGCTTGTCCCAACCCCCGGAAGTCACCCAGGGGTGTTGGCTGGGTGTGTGTGTAAGTGTGAGCAGGAGTGGCTCTTGTTCCCAAGGGAGCCCGAGGGCTTATCGGGCAAATCTCTGTGGGGCTCAGGCGAGAGCAACCCGGGAGGCTTATCAATGAGCCGGGCAGGGCGGTGGCAGCCTCCGAGCTGCCCACTTGAGCAAACAAGAGAAGGCCAGCCGCCGTGCCTCCTCCACCTGGGGAAGTGGCTGCTGGGCTCCGGAATCCCCTGGGCAGAGGGGCAGAAGGCCACTGCGTCCTCACCACCTGGGAGCAGCGGGTGGGGGGCATGGGCCAACGTCCAGGAGACCGGTGGGCTCGGCTGGCTGAGGGATTCTGGGAGTTGAAGTCCTAACGTTGCCCTCCTGGTCACCCTCCCCCCCTCTGGAGACCCCTCCTCAGGACCCTCCGTGGAGCTGGGAGACGGAGAGCAGCCCAGGCTCCGTCTGGAGGCACAAGGGGGCTTCTGTGGGGGGGGGGGGGGGGGCAGGGGAAGGAAACCTATCTGCCAACTTCCTCAGTGCAACAGAGCAGTCTTCGCTTAATAGCAAAGCAATTGGCACCAGCCACCCAGTCATTAAGCGAGACACCGTGTAACCCGAAATTTTCAGCTTAATTGCCGGCTTCCTCCCTGACTCCTAGTTCGATTTAAACGCCCTGGGTTTCCTGGTGGTGTCCCATCCCAGGACTGACCAGCTCAGACTGTGTTTGTGGGGGGAGGGGGGGGGGGGGAGGCTGAGCTGCATCCGGCCATGGAGGGCAGGATGGTCTTGCAAACAAGGAAGCTTTGCTTTGAGGGGGGGGGGGCTCTCCCCTCCCCCACTCCTGCCTTTTCATCTCCACTTGGGCAACTCTTGAGCCCCCTCCCCAAAGTCTCACCTTCCCCCAGGGAGCCCCTCTTGGAGGCTCTTCCACCTGGCTCAGGGCCTGCTTTGTGCCCTGGAAGGCCCAAAAGGCTTCGTGGGTGGGATGCCCAGGGAATCGTGCCAGCCCCCCAGATGAAAGGGGGGGGGCATCTGGAGGACGGTGGGGGGGGGGCAGACGGCTCAGCTGTGGGATGGCCTGCAAGGGGGCCACGCAAGGCCTCACACTGACTAATTTCTCCTTGGTGGATGCGCACAAACTCTTTGTGGAGGCTCCCTTTGGAGGCCTGGCCGGAGTGGGGGGCTCTGGGGGGGGGCTCTCCTTGCTCTGCAGAGATCTGCTCTGGCACAGAACGAGACCCCCACTCACCCGTGGAGCCCCCCAGCCAGGAGCCCCTTCGGATGGTGGGGAGGGAGCCGCCCTTTGCTCTCAGGGATTTCGGGGAGGGGGAGGGGCCCCCGGAAGGGGCTTAACTGCCCCCCTCTGATCCTGCCCCCCCCCCCACAGGCCGTGGCCATCGTGTGCGGCTTCCTCCTGGTGATCCTGCTGTGCGTCATCTGCTTCTTCGCCCACAAGACTCGCCAGAAGATCTGGAGGTTTGGGAAGCACAACATTCACTGGGAGCGTCCGCCGGCCCTGCAGGAGGGTCCCAACGTGGAGGAGTGGGTGAGTGGGGCAGGGGCTCTGGGGGGGGGGAATGGCAGCTGCCCCAGGCGCCCTGGTCGCCCTCCGCTGGGCTGGACGTTTGGGAGGGGGCCGTTTGGGGGGCCACGGCCCTCTGCGCACAAGCCACCCGGCCCTTGTGGGGAGGGGGCTTCCTCTGGGCCCCCTGCACGGAGCGGCTCCTCCTCAGGCAGGGGAGGGAAGCTCCCATCGCAAACTCCGCCTCAAAGCTGGAAACTGACCACGGGGAGAAGCACCCTCACCATTAGGACAAGGAACCAGCGGAACGACTGGCCACCACAAGGGGCGAATGGAGGTTTTTAAGGAGAGCTCGGACAGCCCTTTGTCTGAAATGGGCTTGAGCAGGGGGCTGGACTAGATGACCTCCAAGGCCCCTCCCAGCACGGCTATTCCGGATCTGAGCTCTTTCCTGACCTTGCAGGGCCCTTTTGGCAGCCCCCCCTGGCTGGGAAGAGACCCCCGGGAGACCCTCTCTGGGCGGCTGAGCTCAGGAGAATCTCTCCCTCTCTCCAGGCCCTTCTTCTCCCTGTTGCTGGTTTCAGGAAGCTTCCTCTCTGTTTCTTCCTTTGGGCTTTTCCCCCACCCTGAATGTCCTGCAATTCCTCCCTAATTCCGCCCTCCCCTCCCCCCCCCCCCCCCCGCCTCCCCTGCAACCACAGCAACCCCTTCACAAGCCCCCCCCCCGCCCCCGCCCTCAGGGGTGTGTTGTGTGTTGTGTGTAACCGAGAGTACAACCAGCTGTTTATCGCTTCTCTGGTTTCGGTTGCATGAATGATTAACCCCGAAGGAGGAAGGAGGAAGGAGCCGTGGCCGGACTGGTGGCCGTGGGGCCTGCCTGGACCCTGGGGGTGGAGAGGGCTGGGCCTGAGCCTCCCCAGATGAAAGCCTTCCACCCTCATTTGGAGCTGAACTCTGGCTTAGCCCTGGGACTGTGGCCTTCGGGGAGGGGGAGGGTTCAGGAGGAGAATCGGGGGGGGGGGTATGAAGGGCAACAATACCCCCCCCACCAAAGACTTGGTTCTGCCTGTGTGTGTAGTAGGAAGCTGTGTCTACGTCTGGAGCAAGCCATGCCCTTTCCCCCTCTGGCCAGGGACCTGGGAGGTCTTCTAGTCCAACCCCCTGCTTGGGTGGGCGGGGAAGGGCTGAGCCGCAAAGGGGGCCATGGGGGCAGCAGGAGAGGCAGGGCAGGGCTGGCACGGGCTTCCCAGCGGGAGGGGGGAATGCAGGCCTGGGCACGGGGGCCATGGAGGCAGGAGGAGGGTGTAGCCATGGGGTGGGCGCAACAGCCAGGTTGGGAAGGAGGAGAGGCCAGCTTGGTCAACTCTGGGGCTGGGGGCTGGGGGGGGCATCTGGAAAGACCGTGTTGGGGGGGGCCTGAGTCCAGCCTGCCAGATGTGGCTCCCATGAGCCCCTGCCTCCCCCTCCTCCCCGCCTCCCTTTTCCAGCCCTTGCTGGCTCTTCTCTGGGGCTGGGCAGGCAAGGCTGACCCCATAGTTGGGGGGGGAATGACTTTTGGGGAGGGGGCCTCCTAGGGACGGAACCCCACCTGGGGAGACCAGACAGGAATCAGCTTGCTGGGCCAGGTGAGCAGGGGATTCTGGGCACTGTAGTTTCTCCGGAAGGTCGGGGAGGGAGACCGAGGTCAGAGGTCACCTTCTGGGGCCCCCACCCCGGGGGAGCTGAGGAGTGCCCGCTGCCCCCCTGCAGGTGAAGAACGTGGATGGCCGAGGCAGCCCCACCGACACGGCCACTCTGGCCTACTCGGAGAAGCCCACCAGCCCCCTCCACGCTCCCGCCAGCCCCCCCGGCTACACCGAGGCCGACTACTCCGTGGACGTCCGGAGCAGGTGAGGCCAAGGGGGCCCCTGGGGGGGAGGAGGAGGACACTGCCAGCCCCCCTCCTGGCAATAGTGCCAGAGGAAGACTGCAGCTGCCTGTGGAGGCTCCACTGAATGGCCCGGCCCTGGGGCCCTCCCTTGTGCCCCTATACTCACCCAGGGCAGAGGGGCATTATGGGCTGCCACGGCTGGGGACGATGGACCAAGGAGGAGCCCCTGAGCCCACCTCCTCTTTCTTCGTCCCCTGTTGCCCAACGTTAAGAAGAGGTAGACTGCTCCTGGATAGGGGGGCTCCCTTGAGGAGCTGTGGAGGGAGAGTCCCCCTTCCAACTGTGAGGTTCTGGGGTTCCCTGGGGCACGAGGGGGAGGGGTCAGGGCACTCCCAGGTCCTCCGAATAACCCCCCTCCCCCCGGTCACCTGTCCTTGGGGGGAGCTGATTTTCCAGCCTGTCTCTCCCCCCCCCAGCTCTGCCTTCCAGCCCCCCCTGGACAAACGGGCCCGGACACTCAGCTCCAGCACCTGGGAGGAGCCCCCCCGGAAGCCCCCCACCCAGAGGGGCCGGAGGGCTCGCCAGAGGAGCCTCGACCCAGAGGAGCCCCAGTACGAGACCGACTACACCACGGCCGTGGACTCCAGCGACGAGCAGGAGGAGGACGAGTGGGGCAGGTGGGGGCCCTGCGGGGAGGGGCCTGGCCTGGGGAGGGGGGAGGGACTTTCCTTGAGTGGCCGTTGGGCCCTGGAGAAAAAGGGGGGGGTCCAAAAGAGGGCAGGGATTCGGACCAGGGTTGGTGGGCGATCTCAATGCTGGGCTGCCTGTGGAGGGAGCCCCCTGGGGGGAATTGGCCCTGGGTCTTGCGGGGGTGTCCTCTGAGGTGGAGTTGGCAGGCCGTGCCCTGCAGAGAGCCCCCCCCTCTGCCCGCCCTGGATCTGTGAACCCCTCAAAGCGTGTGAAGAGGGGGGGCTCCTTCCGCTTCCCCCCCCCCTTGCTAGTCTTGCCATAGACGAGGGGGGGGGGTGGAGATGCCCCCCGTGGCTGAGCTCCTCCCACCGACTCCCCGCAGCCATTACCCGCCCATCACTTCGGACGATGCCCGCCAGAGGTACAAGGCGGCCTTTGACGGAGACCTCCAGCGCTACAAGCAGCTCTGTGGGGAGATGGACCGGACCAACGACCAGATCCACCAGCTCAGCAGGCAGCTGGACCAGCTCCAGGACGGCTCCCTCCAGTACCAGGTGGGCACAAAGGGGGCGGGGGGGCAGGAGGGCTGGCCTTGCTGGGGTGAACGGGAGCAGCCCCTGGGGGTGGGGGCACCCAAGGCATCCCTTCGGGGGCCCCAGGAACCCCCCGAGTGCCAGGGCTGGTGGGCCCGTTGCCTGCGGAATCGTCTGCCAGGGATGCCCACCTTTTCACGGGCCTGGTGGGGAAGGCCGTTCTGTGGCATGGGGATGCCCTTACGCCAGCTGCGAGCTGAGTGGGGGGGGGGGGGGGCTTTGAGGGCTGGCTTTGCCCTGCTGCTCCTCCAGCCCCTCCCCTCAGCAGCCCCCCTCCCCCCACTGGGCGCTGGAGTCCAAGAGCCCCCCAGCTACCCTAGGCGGCTCTTGCCATGCTCTGAGTCGCACTGCTCCTGAACGTGGAGGCTCCATTTTGTGTCCCTTTCTCAACTCTGGGGTTTCCCTGGCAGGGCGTGGCAGAGGAGTACAACCGGCTGAAGGAGCTGAAGCGGGTGAGTCCCCTCGCCTGGCTGCCCTCCCCCCCCCGGTCCCATCAGCCCCAGCCACACTGCCTGGGTCGTGGACGATGGGAGGCCCAGGCGTGGCCCAGCCCTGGAAGAAATGCCCTGGAAGGAGACTGGCCTTCCGAGCTCTGAAGAGGGGCCGGGATGTGGGGTTTCATTGGGGGGGGGGGGGTTTCTAGGTTCAATAGGAAGGCAGTGGGGGAGGGGAGGGTCATAGCCCCGCCCCCTTATTGGGACCCCCGGCCCTCTTTCCTTCCCCCCCCCCGCCCACTCCCAGAATTGGGGCCCAGAGGGGGGGGAGGGGGAGGGGGAGGCCTTTGGAGGAATGAAGAGACCCCCCCCCCCTCATTGCTTCAAAGGGACCTGTGTTCCAATTGTGCCTTTTGGGGGTGGGGGGGCTCCCCTTTCTGGGGAGAATCAGCCCCTCCCACGTCTCCTGCCCTCGAGGGGGAGGGGCCCAGGTCCGTTACCAAGGCGACCGACCGTATTTATCCATTGTGCTGACTCACCCAGCGTCCCCCGTCTCGCCTCAGTGACGCCGGGCGGTTCCCAAGCCACGTCCTCAAACCCTACAAAACCACCACGGGAGACGATGGGAAAGTGACTCACCTCGGTTGTAAAGTGGGTCACGGGGTCGTTAAGTGAATCCGGCTTTCCCCCATTGGCTTTGCGGGTCAAAGGGTTGCAAAAGGGGATCGGGTGACTTCTGGATGCAGCAACCGTCATAAGTGAGTCGGTTGCCAAGCATCCAAATTTTGATCACATGACCACAAGGGGGCTGCCAAGGTCGTAAGTGTGGAAAACGGTCATAAGTCGCTTTCCCCAATGCGGTTGTGGCTTTGAACCGTCCCTAAACAAACTGAGGACTCCTATGGGGGGGGGGGGGGGGGCTCTTTCTGAGAGGCTCCTGCAGGGCTTGGGCAGGAGGAGGAGGAGATGGGGGGGGGTCTCCTGCCTCTCCACCCATCTCCCCCCCCAGCAGAATCTAAAAGGGTCAGAAGGGACCTTGTGGGTCATCTAGTCCAACCCTCCTCTGGGCCCTGCACGCCACTCCTGGGGGGGGGGGGCTGCCCAGCCTCTCCCTCCAAGCTGCCACTGGGGAGCCTCCCACAACGTCCGAGGGCCCAGCTACAGCCGGGGGGGGGGGAAGGCCCTCTCCGGCCCCACCCTGGGTAACCGGAAGCTGCCAGGTTCCCACTCTGGGCTGGGGATGGCATGGATGCCCCCGAAGGGCCCTGGGCCTGAATCAGGGCTGGGGGTGACGTAGAGTCCAGCACCCTCCTAGGGGCCGGCCTTTCCCAGCCTTTTTGGGGGGGGGGCTGCTGGCCAGCACCAGCTCCGCTTACACAAGGCTCCCCCCCCCCATGGCAGACGCCAGAGTACCAGAGGAGGAAGATGGAGACGAAGTCCCTGAGGAAGAAGCTCTTCCACATCAAGAGGATGGTCAGCGAATACGACAAGCACCGCGGCTGAGCCTGGGGAGGGGCCCCGGACACCCCCCCCCACATCCCCCCCTCCGAAAAGGGCCGAAGGACGGACTCCGATCTGCCAAGCAGCCCCCCTCCTTCCGTGGGGGCCCTTGGGGAAGCCCTGCCAAGACTGGGGTGCCCCTCCCCACCAAGAGACCAGGATGCCAGTCCAGGGTGTGTGTTGGGTGTGTGCGATTTTGTAGATCTCCTTGTTTTTATGCCTTTTCCTCCCCTTGGTGCCAAAATGCCCCACCTGCAGGCCTTGGGCAAGCAGGCAGGACGGTGGGCACTGGCCCGAAGCTCCTTTCTGGGGCCTCCCGGGCATCTGAGAAGGAAGGAAGCAGGAGTTTGCCCAGGGGCAGAGCTACACGCTTGGCCCTCACCTGTCCTCCTCCTGCCCCCCCCCCGTCCCTTGTGCCAACCTGCCTCTCTCTTTGGCACATGCTGTGCCCCCAAAGAACCCATGTTGCAGTTGGAAACTTGCTCCAGCTTGCCAGTGCCACCCTAGAGGGCATCCCTGCCTCCTGTGGCTGCCAAAAGCCAGCCGAGGGTCTGGGGGCTCTCCTGCGAGGGGGGAGGGGTTCCAAGCAAAAGCACCCCTCCCCCCATGGGGGTCCCTGCTTTCAGGGCCCAGCAGGACCTCTGCCCGTTGGGGGAGGGGATGTATATATTGTGAAAATGGGGAGGGGGCAGGGCTTTTTAAAAAAAAGATAGTGGAGCTCTTCCTTTAATAAACACGGGGAAATTTCTCTTGGCTGTCTGTCTGTTGGCAAAGGGGGTGTGTGAGATGGTTCCCCAGAGTCTCTCATGTTCTCTGCCAGGGACCCTCAAGGATGCCCGGGCTCTGCTCCCTCCCTTCGGGCTGCCCCCATCTCGGCCTAAAGCTGCCCCCATCTCAGCCCCCGTGTTGGTCTATAAGCCTTGGAAGTGGCCTTAGCTGGAGGGAGCCCCTCCCTCCGGCCCCCAGGCAGCCCCTGGACTCAAGCTGGGGGAAGAGAGCAAGGAATAACAGGAGAGCAGAGTTGGAAGGGGCCCTTGGAGGCCTTCTAGACCAACCCCCAAGCAGGAGACCCCAGGCCATTTCAGACAAAGGCCCCTCCCGACTCTTCCTGAAGGCCTCCAGGGGCTTTAAGGCCTGGCTTCCTCTGCTGCTGGGGGAGGGGCCACCGAGACCCCCAAAGCAGCAGAGGGGGAGCCCTGGGGCCAGGCGCGAGAGAGAGGACTCCTGCCAGCCTTCCAAGCAGCCTTGGTGCCAGCCCAGGCCCCTCCGGAAGAGCAAAGCCGGCTCAGGGGCACCAAAGGGGGCACCAGGCACAGGAGCCGGCGGGATCAGGCCTTGCCAGGCTGGCATGCTGCAGGGGAGGGCGCCTGGCTGGCAAAGGCTGGGAGGGGGCAGCGGCAGGCCCCTCCAGAGCCCAGAGCAGAGCTCCTTCTGACGGGGGCTGCAGGGCAGGCCTGGCGATGGGCCCCCCGGGGGGGAGGCAGGGACACACAGACACAAAGTGCATAGGCCCTGGTTGTGTCTGTTGTCATTGGTGCCCTCAGCGGCAGGTGCCAAGGTCAGACTGAGGGTGGGGAGGGAGGTTGGCGGTCCTGGGCCCAGAGACTTTGCTGCCTCCAGACTGGCCCCCTTCCTCCCAACAGGAACATAAAAGCCCCCCTTCACCCCCCCATCTCTTGAGCCCCCCCCAACCACTCCCAAGGGTCCAACAGACCACTTTGACTCTGGCTAAAGGGGGGGCAGAAAACCCCTCTTCTGCAGAGCTGGTGGGGCCCACAGAAGATGGACCTGGGGGTGGGGGCACTTCCGGCCTTTGAAGCTGGCCCTCACAGCCCCCCCCCCCCCCCCCAACCAGGCTGAAATAAATCACATCCGATACCCAAATATGTTTATTCCAAGCACAGAAGTGGCTCTTCCTTGATCCGGAATTTGGAGAGAGAGAGAGAGAGAGAGAGAGAGAGGAAAAGTTTGCATAGATTATACAATCGGTACTTTAGACTTCCGAGACCTGAGATCGAGTCCCACCACTCTCGGCGGCTGAAGAAAAGCCGCCCTCTGTCTGCAAAACGGGTTTAATGGCGAATTTCCATCCCACGCCCTGTGAAGACACACACACACTCACACACACACTCACACTCACACCCAGAGAGGGGGAAAGCAGAAGGGGGGAGGGAAAAGAGGGGGGGGGGAAAGGCCACAAAGTGATCAAACAGATGTTAGCCGAAGGTCACAGGAGGGGGGAGGCACCAGGGGGGGGAGGGGCATGCAGGCCAACGTTTTGCATAGCGTCTTCACAAACGTGGGCGCTGGCACAGCCTGGCGGATTTCCACTGGGGGGGGGTTGAGCCCGCTTCCCCGGGGGCCTCTCTTGGCGTGGCCCTTACTCCCAGGGGCCCCAAGCTCTGCCGTGCGGGGGCTGCGATTCCACCGATGCCCCCGGCTGCCCAGAGCCGAACGCCAGCCCCCCCCCACCTGCATTTGCCTAGGGAACATTCAGTGCCCCCCCCCCCACTCTCTTTGGTGCTTCTTCTGCAGGGACGGGAGGGCAATCTCTGGGGGGGGGGGCGAGAAGCTGCATGAGGAAACCATGCAAGTGGAGGGGGGGGCAGGGACCAGTTTGCCAGGCAAAACCTGGCAGGATGGGGCCCCTCCTTTAAAGGGCCCTTTGCAGCTGCCCCCCCTCTTCCCCCCCCACCCCAAGGATGAGGGGGGGGGCTTTTCAAGCACTCTCAAAGGTGGCGGATCTTCTCCAGGCCCCTTTCAAGGTGCTGATGCGAATGCTGGGAAGAACCAGCCAGGAAGGGGAGGGGTCCAGAGCCCCCCCTTCACACACACACCCCAGTTCTCCTCCTCCTCCTTCCTCTTCCTCCTTCCTCCGGCTGTGTGGGGCGCAGAGGCGAAGGAGACGAAGCCAAGCGCTGCCACCTCCAGTCTCTCTTGGCATCGGGGGGCGGGGGGGGCTTCGTCCTCAGTCGCAGAGGGAAGGGGGGCTCTCCAGCCTCGCCCCCCCCCAAGGGGTCCCACGGGAGGCCGAGTGCCCCCCCCTGCAAAGTCTGGGCGGGGTGGGGGCCCGTGTGCCCTCCGCCTGCCCGTGCTCACTGCCCCGTCCCGTAGGGCCAGTTGAAGGAGCTGCCCGAGAGCAGCATGTCCCGGATGAGGGTCTCGATGGGCGTCTTGCCCACCAGGCGCATGAAGAAGAGCTGCGAGATGAGGGCGGCCGGCACGGCCCGCAGTGCAGGGAGCCGCAGGAGCAGCCGGCCGAAGCGCTGGGGCTGCGAGGGGTACTGGGAGCGGACGTACTCGGTCAGCGCCACCTGCGCCTTCTCCTGCAGGCTCTCCACGTGGGCCGGGTCCGAGAGGCCGCAGGCGTCTGCAGGGGAGAGGAAGAAGTCAGGCCCCGCGTGGCCCCGGCCCCAAGGGCTCCCTTCCGGCTCTAGTCCTCATGGCCCCTTGGCAGAAGACAGGGCTGTTTTGCCTCAGACGTTTCATGGCCCAACTCAGTGACATCATCAGTGCTCGAAGTGAGGGGGGTTTGGGGAGAGGCGGAGGGGGAGGATTGTGGGGTCCTGGATGCTCCCCGAACTGACCCAACTAGATAGCATCATCAGTGCTAGTAAGGAGTGGTGTTTTGTCTATGTAACCCCCATTCCTTTTTAGCACTGATGCTGTTACCTAGTTGGACAACGAAACGTCTGCAAGAAAACCACCCAGCTCAGGGAACCCCCCAAGGAGCCCACATTTCCACTCTGAGCTACGAATGTTCCCCGTTCTTGCCTGAATGCCCAGCTGAGAAATCATCCGGGGTGGCCTTCCTGCGTCCAGCCAGAGGCTCCTGGTTCGACCTGGGTGCCCCCTTGCCCCCCCCCCCCCGAGAGACCGGAGCAGGCCTGCCTTGTGCGCTGGCACTGCTGAGAATCCGCCCCCCCCCCAAGCATCCTACGGGAGAGGAGGGGCGGTCCAGGAAGGGGCTGGGCACTGAGGCTTTTGGAATGGCGTGGGCAGCCCAGGGGCACCGAGACCTTGCCTGCCACGGCTGCCTTCTTGGGCTGGGAAGAGCAAAGCCTGGGGGGGCACAATGGGGGTGCCAGCTGCCTCTGCCAAGGCAGGGCGCCCCCCCTCCCCTCCCCATAAGCTGCCCCCTGCTGGCAAGTGGCAGTGAGAGAGAAGCGGAATTGGCAGGAGGGCCCAGGAAGAGGCCAAGACAAAGCCGGGAATCCCCCCTCAGGAATCCCTCCCCCAGGACTGCCCCTCTCTTTGCCTGCAGGGCATTTGGGGGGGGGGGGTTTGGAGAAGCCCCCAAAACCTTCCCACCTTCTCGGTCAAAGGGCCTTGACAGAATCCCTGGGCGCATCACTTCCCTTTGGCCACAGGGTGTCACTGTTGCACACCCCATTCCCCCCCCCTCCAATCCAAGGCTGGGGATGGGGGGGGGGGGATGAGGAAGCCCCCCCCCCCCCAATGAAGCTCCTCATTTAGTTTCCGCTGAACCAAAAGGCAAAATTGAGCAATGGCCGGATTGAGGCTTCCCTTTTTTAGAACTGGACCCGACTCAATTTGGGCCCCTGCAGCCAATCAACCAACCAACCAATCAGACTGGAGCTGGAAAGGCCCTTGGAGGCCTCCTCCTTTAATGCCCCGCCCTCTCTGAAGACATCCAGGATTGGAGCAGCCACAACTTCTGGTGGCTCATCAGGAAGTTTCTCCTTAGTTCTCAATTGCTTCTCTCCTTGGTTAGCTCCCCCCTGTTGCTCCTCCTCCTCCTGCCTTGGGGGGGCTTTGGAGGTTTGCCCCCTCTTCTTTGGGGCAGCCCCTCAAAGGCTGGGAGGCTGCTATCCTGCCCCCCCCCCCCCCCAGCCCCGTAGCGGTGATGTGCCAGTGCCTGGAAGCCGTGCGGGCCTGGATGGGAAGGAACAGACTCAGACTCAACCCGTCCAAGTCCGAGTACAACCAGTTGACTCCATCACTGGCCATAGGGGGCGATCATCTTACCCCTGTGGATGGGGCATGCAACTTGGGCGTCCTCCTTGATGCCCGGCTGTCCATGGAAGATCAAGTGACAGCCGTGGCCAGGAGGGCGTTTTACCAGGTCCGCCTGGTCCGCCAATTGCGCCCCCTATTGGATCGAGGTGCCCTTTGCACAGTCACTCATGCTCTCGTGACATCCCGACTGGACTACTGCAACGCTCTCTACATGGGGCTTCCCTTGAGGTGCACCCGAAGGCTTCAGCTAGTCCAGAATGCAGCCGCGCGGGTAGTTATGGGAGCCTCTAGGTTCTCCCACGTAACACCGCTCCTGCGCGAGCTGCATTGGCTGCCTGTCGTCTTTCGGGTGCGCTTCAAGGTGTTAGTTACCATCTTTAAAGCGCTCCATGGCACGGGACCTAGCTATCTGCGGGATCGCATTCTGCCTCATACATCCCTGCGGCCGATTCGCTCCCACAGAGAGGGACTTCTCCGGGTGCCGTCCACTAGGCTATGCCAGCGGGCGATGTCCAGGGGAAGGGCCTTCTCTGTGGCGGGCCCAACTCTCTGGAACGACCTTCCCCCCGAAATTAGATCTATCACGGACCTCCGCTCCTTCCGACAGCTTTTAAAAACTCATTTCTTCCGTCTGGCTGGCCTAGGGTAATTTTAATTTAATTTTAAATTATTAAGGGGTTTTAGGGATAGTTATATTTTTATAGAAGTTTTAGCGCAGGGTCAGTTTAATTTGATTTTAGCTTTGTATTCTGTCTTGTTGTAATTTGTTTTTTAATTTCCCTGTGCCCCGCCTCGAGTCCCTCTGGGGAGAGAGAGCGGGTTATAAATAAAATTTATTATTATTATTTTATTATTATTATTATTCTCTGGAGTGGCCAAAGTGGATTCCTGCAACTGCCCTTCGTCTCTGTTGGTCTGCAGGGCTTTGATCTTCTCTCCCTCTCTCCCTCTCCTCCTGACTCAGGAGGGACCTGCTTTACGACCGTCATTGTGGTCAGAATTTGAGGAATACCTGCACTCCTCCTGGAGGGGAGCCTCCCGCCCTTCCCAGCTCGCCAGGGGCCAAAGCCGGCCCTGCCCAGACCCTCCCTGGCCAGCAGAAGGGCCCCCCGCCCGGCCTCTGCCCCCTCCTCCCCTCTGGCGGAGTGCCAGGCCTGCCCAGGGAGGGAGGGGGCCGCCACCCCACAGGCCCTGCAGCAGGGGGCTACTCTGGACAGGCAGCCTTGAGCAGTCCTCGGATTACGACGGGCACGAGGACTCCTCCCAAAAGGTGCCAACGACCCAATGCGTAACCTTCAGGGCCGTCCCCTCTGCCTGGGCATCCCCTTTGGGGGCCCCTTTGGCAACCGCCTTGGCTGCACCCCATAGTCAGCCACATGGGGGGAGGGGGCAGCCGCTGCTTTGCCCCAGGCGGAATCTGCCCCAGGGCCAACCACCCCAAGGCCCAGCTGGCTCTCAGGTGGTCCTTGACTTACAACCGTCCATTTCGTGACTGTTCAACGGCACTGAAAAATGCGGCTTAGGACCCTTGTTCCCACTTTATGGCCGTTGCAGCCTCCCCCCTCCCCCCGGGGGGCCATGGGATCAACAGTCAGACCCTCGGCAACTGACTCAGCATTATGACCGTCGCAGCCTTCCTGCGATCCCCTTTTGCGACCTTCCGACCAGTGAAGTCGAGGGGGAGAGCTGGAGTCAAGGAAGGTCGTAAAACGAGGCCAAACTCCAACTTAACAACCGCCTCGCTTAGCCACAGAAACGTTGGCTTCAACGGCGGTCGCAACTCGAGGACCAGCTGTGCCGGGAGAGCACAGAGTCCGGCAAGGGAGGCAGAGCCGTTCTCCCTCCCTCACCCACCCGCCCACCCAGGGCCGCGCGCAGAGTGCCCTCCCGATGCCCCTGGGGGAGGGGGGGGCCTGACCTGGCGTGAAGAGGGCAATGGCCTTCAGGCAGCTGAATTCGGCCGAGTCCACCTGCAGCCGGCTGAGCTTCTCCACCTGGTCCTGGAAGATGCGGATCTGGTCCATGAAGGAGACCACGCGGTCGGCAGACATGGGGGCCGCGTGGAAGCCGGCGGCGGCCAGCAGGGGCGCCATGTGGAGGGGCAGGGCGGACTGGGCGGCGTTGAGCACGAAGAGCTCGCTCCAGCTGAGCCGCAGCAGTGCCACCTGGTCCGAGACGGGCAGCTCCGGGAAGAAGGGGATGTTGCGTGCCCACTCCACCGTGCTGAAGAGCAGCCGGGCGGCCAGCTCACAGATGTTGTCGATGCCCATCACGCTGCCCTGCTGGGCGTACTGGGAGCTGAAGCGGGCGCTGGGGTAGGGCTCGGCCCGCAGCAGCTGCGAGATCAGCTCCGAGACCGGCTGCCCGTTGTAGTAGTCCCCGCTCTGCACCGCGTTGGGGCTGGCGCTGGCGTGGCTGGGGGGGATGCGGCCCCTCTGGACGGCTGTGCGCAGGGGGCAAAGGAGAGGGCGGGTCAAGGGGCGGGGTGGGCACCCCCCTCCCCCTCCCCTCCAGGCGGCTTCGGCAGGCCCTCTCTGGCCTGGACTTGGCATCGGCGGAGGGAGAGAGCCTGCTGCGGCTTGCCCGGGAAAGGTGCCAGGGCCCGAGGCCACCTGGCACCTTTCCCCACCTCTGGCCTCCTTTTCCAGCTGTGACCTCTGCCCCGGCTGGGTCACGTGAGCCCCCGCCCCAGCCCCACGGGTGCCGTGCCCTCCCGGCAGGCCTGCTCAACCGGTCCCTCCCTGGCGGAGCCCAGCACTTCCCTGCCCCCTCTCTGAACCGTGCCCTACCTGCCACCCACCTCCCGCCCCTTGGCCTCTCCTCAGCAGCCGGTCCTCAGAGGTACACTGCTCCTAAGCAAGGAGGCTCTACGAGGAGGAGGAGGAATTCTCAAGGGGGGGGGGGGCTGTGGGCAAACTCAGGGGTAGAAGTGAAAGGAACACCCGGGCACTGATGGGGCTTCAACCTCTTCCCGGTCCCTGCTGGCGGGTGTGTGCGTGCGTGTGCGTGCGTGTGTGTGTGCGTGTGTGTGTCAAATCCAAGAGGTGCTTTGGGGACCCCTCTGTCCCACTGGCTCTCTATCCTGCCCCATAGGTAATGCAGACTCCCACCCCCCGCCCAGTCCCTCCCCAAGGGGTCTCTGCCCTGCAGAGGCGGAAGGGAGGGGGTCAGCCTGTAGACCCCATCCCCCATGCCATCCCTACCCTGGGGGTGCAATCTAAGTGCGGTGGTGGGGGAGGCAGAGGGAAAGGGGCCCTGTCCTCTGGGCAGCTCCTGGGCTCCTTCTCCTCTGCCCCCCCTCCTCCCCCCCCCCTCGGGAGCCTCTCAGCCAGTCTGACTTCATTCCTGGAGGGCAGTTGGGGAAGGGGGGGGCGGAGGCCTGCCCCCACTTGCCTGGGGAGCAGAGGCAGGAGAGGTTGGGCTGCCCTCAATGCGATGTCGGGGGGGGGGGGGAGAGGGGGGTTCAGCTGGGGAGGGAGCCACGGATGGACCCCAGCAGTTTCCCCCTCCCCCCACCCAGATTCCCCCCTGGGCTGCAGAACCAGGAAGGGCCCAATCGGAGCCCCCTCCCCACTCTCCTGTAACCCCCACTGGTGGCAGGGGCTGGAACTGCAGCTTCTGGGTGGGGAGTTACCCCAATTGAGAGTCCTTTGGGGGGGGGGGTGTCCTCCAGCATTCAGCATGGGTCTGCCTGGCCCCACACGGCCTTTGGCCCTGACTGCCCCCCCCCAAATCCTCCCTCTGGCCTCAGTTCCCTGGGGAGTAGCCAGCCCCCGCCCCCGTCTCCCCCCACGGCCATCCTCACCTTCTTTCCTCATCCCGACACGGAAACACTTCTTCAGCCGGCAGTATTGACATTGGTTGCGGTGATGCTGGTCGATCTGGCAGTCCCGGTTGGACCTGGGGGGGGGACGGAGGAGAAGCGGCTTCAAGCAAGGGTCGGGGTCCCCCCCACCAAAACTGCCTCCACCAGTGACGTCCAAGCTGGAGAACTGTAAGGCTGGTGGACTTCAACTCCCAGAATTCCCCATCCTTCAAACTGGCCAATTGGGAAGAGCCCCGGCAGAAAGAGAGAGGGGGGGGGGCTTTAAATGCCACCCGTCAATCACCAGGGCTGGTCTGGGGCTCTTCAGCAGCATCTGGCTCTTCCCCCCCCATCTGGGTGGGGGTTGCAGCCCCTCCCCCACTGGCCAGGGTTGGGGGAAGGGGAGCCAGACCCCGCCTGGCCCAAAGCCCTTCGGCCTCCTGGTGGCCACTCCTGCATCCCCCCCAAAGCTATCAAAACGGGGGGCGTTGGTTGCAAGACACGCCCCCCCCCGGGGCCTCGACCGCAAGGGGGCTGATTTAGAGGGGGGGCTGCTTAGATCAGGCTGGACCGTTGACCCGGCCGAGCAGGATTTGGACAGGGGGATACCTAGAGAGCATCCAGCTGGATGGACCCTTGGTCAATCAATGCTAAAAAAAGCCTGGAGGTGGGGAGCAACATTGCTGGCGATGCTTGGTGGGGGGACTACAATGCCCATCGCTGGGGAAGGAAGGGAGAGAGGCAGGCAGTTCCTCCCCACTGAGGAAGCCTTGGCTCCCAAGGGTGCAAAGGGGGCCCCTGGCTGTCTTAGGGGGCAGGGATGCAGGGGGGGGGAGAGCAAAGGGCAGCCCAAGTGAAGATCAACAAAGCCCCCCCCCCCTCAGTCCCTCCTGGTTGCAATCTCAACAGGAGGCCGTGACCGAGAGGGGGGGGGGAGGGGAGGCCACCAGGAGAAGGAAGGAAAAAGCCAAGAGAAAGTTATCCGGAGGGTTGATGGGCACAGATCCAAGAAAGCCCAGAGATGCCTCAAAGGAATCCCCTGAGTTGCAAAGAGGGGGACTTTGCAGAAAGGAAAGAAAAAGTGACCTGCCTGCTCCAGAACCGTGCCTGCCCCCCCCACCCCCCCACCCCCCCCAAGGCAGGCAGGAGCAAGGAGGAATTCCAGCCATTTCCTCCCTCTGCCCAGGCCGGGGGGGGGGGGGCTGGGGGGGCCTCTGCTCCAGATCTCTTGGGGGGGCCCCTTGCAAAGCTTATTGGAGAGTGGGGGGAGGGGCTGCAGGGGGGGGGCACGGGAAGCTGCTACTGACCCAAACAACCCCCCACACACACACACACACTTTGCACAAACTCTAGGAAGGCAGGCAGGGGGAGGCACTCACACACACACACACACATCAAAACCTCCATGGGGGTCTTTTCCCCCCATTCGCCCCCATCGGGACACCCCCCTCCCCCAATGCAAAGTTGGCCCTTGCCCCCCCTTCCCTTGCCTGGAGGGTCCCCGTCTGTGGCAGGCTGACCCCCCCCCCACAGGAGGGGCTACCTGGGAGCAAGAGCAGCACCACGAGACCCTCCCCCCACACAGACCCAGACAGAGAGAGCCCCCCAGGAGCTTCAAGCAGAGACTGGAGACCCCAAAGTGGTCTCCCTTTCACCCCCCACCCCCTTGGCTTCTGCCTTTCCTTCTTCCCTACCACCCTGGGATCACCTCATGGCCTCCCATCCAAATATTAAAAACAGGCCTCATCTTGAACTCCAACCCGCATCCCTGCTGGGCCAAATACAGGCCGTCCTTGATTTACGACTTCAGCTGAGCCCAAAATTTATGTTGCTGAGCGAGACAGTCATTAAATGAGTTTCACCCCATCTAACGATCCTTTTGCCACAGTTAAGTGAATCACTGCAGTCGTTAAGTGAATCCGGTTTCCCGCCGTTGTCTTAGCTGGTCAGAAGGTCGCAAAAGGGGATCCCGTGACCGTCATAAGTACGAGTCTGTGGACAAGCATCTGAACTCTGATGGCGCGTCCATGGGGACACTGCGACGGTCGTAAATATGAAACATGGACTTAAGTCACTCTTGTAAATCTGAACGGTCACTAAACGAATGGCTGTAAGCCAAGGACTCAATGCCCGAGAAAGAAGGGCTGGGCACAGGGGCAGAGACGGGGGGAGCAGGACCCGCACTCTGGACCGCAACCCCCCAGCCAAGACCCCCCCCCTCCTTCACTCCACCCCCAGAGGAAACTCAATGGTGTCCAGGACCCCTGAGGACCTTGGAGGGGCTGGAGTAGGTGGAGCACGCAGGGGGGCTGGGGGTCTCCTGGGCTCTGCTGCACCAGAGGTCCCCCACCTGCTCTGTTTAATGAGGGGGGGGGGCACAGAAGAGCCGGCTAAGATGCTTCCCCAAACAAAAGGCTAGGGGGATGGACTAGGAGGCCTCTAAGGGCCCCTCCGGGGGACGGCAGCCTCCCTGGCCAATCCTGCCACCCCAGAAGGCCTGGCCCAGCCTGAGCGGGTAGGGCACCAGGGGCGTCCGAGTGCCCGGATGCCGGCACCATCCTCGGGGGGGGGGGGGAGCCAAACCAAGGAGGAGAATGTAGGCAGGGAGTTACAAGGGTTCATCCCTGAAAAGGCTGAGTTATGACCGCTCTCACACTTACGACCGCCGTGGCAGTGCCCCCGTGGTACCCGGCCTTTTGCCGCCTCCAGACAAGCAAAGTCCAAGAGGAAGCCGGGTTTCCTTAAAACTGTGTTACTAACTTCACATTCAGTGATTCACTTAACGACCGTTGGCAAAAAAAAAGGGAGGGAGGAAACACACTTAAGAACCGTCTCGCTGAGCAGCATTAAAGGTTGGGCTCAGTTGCGGTGCTACCCCGTTGCCTTCGTCCCTGGGGGAGGGGGTGGTGGGGGACCCGAGGGACGGGGGGGCCTCCCTCCTTCCACCCCCCCCCAAGAGGAGCAGAGGACACTAGAGGGGGGCAGGGGGACTCGGGGGGGGGGCAGGTGAGCTAAGCAGGCCTAAGGAGTCTGCAGGGGGGGTTCCCCCTCCCCCCCCCTCTGTGTGGGGCTAATGAGCCCATTAGGGCAGCCCATGAGGGGCTGGAAAAGGTAGCAAGCCCCCCCACCCCTCCCCGGTTCATTGGGGGGAGGGGCGCTGGGGGCACGGAGGGGGGCGAGGGCGGCTGTGCTTGGAAGAGAGGGAGGCCCCGAAAGCCTGGCTCCCCCCCAGTGCATGCAGGCAGAGGCCCTGGAAGTCATACAATTTAAAGCAAGGAGACAGGGAAAGAGAGAAAGAGACAGAGGGGGAGAGAGAGAAAGAGAAAGAGGGAGGGAAAGAGAGAGAGAAAGGGGGAGGGAAAGAGAGAGGGAGGGTCAGGGAGAGAAAGAGAGCAAAAGAGAGAGAGAAAGAGAAAGGGGAGGGAAAGAGAGAGAGAAAGAGGGAGAGGAAGAGGAAGGGGGAGGGAAAGAGAAGAGGGAAGGCAAGAAAGAGAGGTGAGGGAAAGAGATCAAGAGAGAGAGGAAGGGGGAAGGAAAGAGAAGAGAAAGGGAGAGGGAAAGAGGGGGAGAGAGAAAGAGAAAAAGAGAAAGGGGGAAGGAAAGAGGAGAGAAAGAGACAGAAAGAGAGGGGGAGGGAAAGAGAGGGAAGGCAAGAGAGAGAGAGAGGGAGGGAGAGAGAAGCAGAGAAGGGGAGAGAAGAACCAACTATGGGACCAGAGGAATGGGGGGGGGGGAGATGGCATTTCAGAGCCCTTGGAGGGAGATGGGTGTGGGTAGCCACTCCTGGTGTCCAGCTAGGCGGCCCCGCATTGTTCCTGCTTGACAGCCTCAAGGGTGCCCCTTCCGGGAACTGGGGACTCTTCCAAGTGGCTTTGGGCCAACAGCCGCCTGATTTTGGGGCAGAGAAAAGGGGGGGGCTGCCAATCACGGGGGGGGGGGGGGGGAGAGGGAGGGTGCGAAGGGAGGGGCTTATCCGTTCCCTGGGTGCTGATTTTCCTGGCAATCAAAGGCCTCTTTTCAGTGGAGGGGCAAGGTGGAGCCCTGCCCTGCCTGAAGACCCCCCCCCAAAAGGAGGAGCCCCCAGGAGGCAGCGTCCACTGGCCCCCTGCCAGCAGCCTCGGTTACGCTTGGCAACCAGGTGCCAAGGCCGCCCATCAATGCCCAGGAGGTTCTTGGGAGCCTTTGTGGCTCAGGCCAGCTGGATGGGGGTCCCAGGGCTGCCCCCCCTCCGGCCCCATAAGAGGGGCTGGGCATGGCAGGAAGGACATGGGGGGGCCACTTTGACTCTGACCCCCAATTGGCTCCCATGCCTCCCCTTTTCCCCCCTTGCGGGACCAGCGTCCGGGAAGATCCCCTGGAGCCCCTCCCTCCTCCTCCAACGGGAGGCCTGGCCTCATGAACACAGGGGGCTCTCCCCTTACAATGGTTCATTTAGTAACCGCCACACTTAAAGACCCCCCAGCCTCCTCCTGCCCTCCTGCTCAAAATTCAGACGCTTGGCAACTGACCCGTATTTATGACGGCCACCGCGTCCTCCTTGGCAAGCAAAGTCCACGGGGGAAACCTGTTCTACGTGATGTTCACTTAACGACCGTGCGGCTCATGTTAACAACTGCAGCGACTCACTTAACAGCCGTGGCCAGGAAGGTCCTCAAATGGGGCAAAACTCTTTTAACAACCGTCTCGCTTAGCATCGTAAACGTCGTCCGTGGTTGCAACCCGAGGGAGACCCGTCCATTGAGGTCCGTGATGGGGAACCTATGGCAGCCTCCCACAGGGGCCACGCAGGGCCCACCCCAGTCAGCGCCCAGCTTAGCCCCACGGCACCTGGGCCCCTGCCTCCCGGCTGCTTTCGGGTCTCTGCTGCACAAGTGCGGTGTGTGTGTGTGTCAGTGTACACATGCGGGAGATGCGTGTGTGTGTGTGTGGGGGGGGGTGTGATGTGCCACCTCCTCATGGCCTCTTTTTGGTTCCAGGAGGCTGCAGGGAGCCTACGAGGCCTGAAACAGTGTGGGGTGTTTGTCAGTGTGCACATACGTGGGGGGAGCATGGGGGGGGTTGCATGCACATGTGCAGGGAGCATGCAGAGGTGTCATGTGTGCATTGCATTAGGGGTGTGGGGGCTTTCGGCCCATGACGACAGAAAGCAAAGCCATCACTGATTTAGGTGTTAGGGATACTCCTGAAATCACCTGAACCTCCGGGGCTCTTTATTCCTCTGTTTGTGTGTGTGTGTGTGTGTGTGTGTGTGTGTGTGTGTGTGTGTGTGTGTGTGTGCGTGCCTGTGGAAGGGGCTTCTGGGTGAGGCTTTGGTGGATCTTGGGGATGGGGGCCCCTCCTGCCACCTTCCTTGACTGGACAAATGACCAAAGCACATCAACAAGCTTTCACGAAGAGACTGGACAACGGCCATCGGTCAGAAAGGATGTCCTGCTTTTTGGACTAGATGACCTCCAAGGTCCCTTCCGACTCTGTTCATCTGCTCTCTGATCCGCCCCAAACAGCCCCCTCCATCATTTGCACAGCCGGGGCCCCTCCCCCCACCGCGGGAACTGGAGACACCTTTATTTTAAGAGACTCTCAAACCCTCCCCTAACCTCTCCCTCTCTCTCTCACACACACACACATTCTCTCTCTCTCTCTCTCTCTCTCTCTGTGCAGGTGCCAGGTGATTCATCAGCAGGTCAAAAGCCCCGCCTGGCTGCAGGAACCGCCAAAGGGAGGGGGGGAGCCCCCCCCCAGGCAAAAGACCCAGGCCCAGGCGGATGGGGCAAAGCAAGCAAGCAAGCCACGCAGTTGGGGAATGTGGCTGATTCTCACCCCTTGGGGGCTCCCCTCCCCTGGGACCTCCTTCCCCCCCCCCCTCATTGTTTCCATCTGGAGGGGGGGGGCTTCCGAAGAGGCTGCCTGTCTTGGGAAGCCCAGCCTGGATGGCGCTCAGGTAGCCCACCAGGAGGGGGGAATTAGCACAGAAACCCCCCCACCCAGTCTGGAAGCCCCATCCTTCTGCCCCCAAAGGATATTTGGGGGGGGGGGGAGAAGCGGCTCTCCTGCATGGCTCTTCCTCCAAAGCTCCCTCCCCAGGCAGAGGCCGGGCCAAGGGGATGGATGTCCCTTTGGCTGCTTTGCGTTTCGTGGCTGCAACCCAGGCTGGGCATCGGCCCGGATGCTGCCCACTGGGCACCAGGAGGCACAAGGGACGGGCAAATTCTGGGTGAGCCAAGCATGGCCCTCCAGAGCCAGGGCGGACCAGGGTTGCCCCCTGCCTGAAAACAGCCCAGCTGGAGGAATGTGCCAATTGCCATCAGTGGGGGAGAGGGGGGGCAGAAGTGCCCATGAGGAAAACTGCCAAGCTGAAGGGCAACATTGACCCTTAAAACTATTCTCCCTCCTTCTTTGGGCCCCCACCTACAACACCCCCCCCCAAAGGAGGAAAACAGGCCATCTCTCCCCCCCCCCCAGGAGACTGACCAGGCCTTAGCCAAGGACTGTCCGGTGGGGAGAGAAGGGGGGTCAAGATCAGGGAAAAGTAGCAGCACCCTTGGGAAGGCCAGGCAGACAGACCGACCGTTCAAGCCTGCCTCATGAGGACTAGCGTCTTACGGAGTCAGGGAAGGGAAGCGGGTTCCACTTTGCAGAAGGCAAGGGGGTCTCTGGAGGGGCAGGGGCACGGCAGAGGCTATCCAAGTGCTGAAAGCAGCCACCGGGCAGACGTGCCACAAGACCCCTCCTCAGGGTCACTTCACCCACTCAAGAGGAGCCACGAACTGACCGGGTGGGTCAGTGGCCCTTCCGTGTGGCAGGAGCCACAGCAGCCGAGGCCCGTCCCATCAGTCGCCTGGGAAGAAGTGGGGGAGGGGGCTCCCTGCTGACCGCTGGGGCGTCCAGTTCGGCCCCCACCGTCTCCAAGTAGGGAAAGGGCCCCCCTGCTCGGTGCGGAGTGCCTGTGGAACTGCTTCTGAGGCTGCTGCTTCTCCCTTGAGACTCGCACCATGAGGTCTAGAAACCTGGGAGGAGGTAGCCCGTCTTTGGCCATCCAGTGGCAATCAGCTCTCAGGAATCTATCTTGTCTTGGCCCTGCCCACCCCCCTCCGTGGTCAGGGAGCATGCAAAGGCCATTGGGAAAGGCAAAGGAGAAAAGGACTTCTGGTACCTAATGAGAACTAGCGCCTTAGCTTCAGCACAAGAGTTCGATCTGCAATTCCACTGTGGAAAGGGGTGGGAAAGGGGTCACCCTTGGGTGGTCCTGGGCAGGGGGTGGGATGCCCCTAACTGACCCCAGACGTCCAGCACCCCAGCCGCTTTCTCAATGGGGGCGGCAGGAGGCGGTTGAGGGGGGAGACGCCAGCTGAGAAGCCTCCCACCTCCTGGGGGGGGGGGGGACGAGACGACCACTGTGGCCTAGTTTTGACCCTCTAAGACAGAAGACCATGAACTGCCCACTCACCTCGCCCCAAAACCCCCGGGGCCATATTTGCCCCCCAGAGTTCCTCAGACCCCCCAGCTGGGCTGGCAAAGGGTGGTGCCCCCTCCCCCTGCGCCCCCCACCTGGGCTGCTCAGCCCTTCCCTGCCCCCCACCCAAGGTCAAGGGACCCCCCCTGGACCCTCCCCAGCCAAGCCAGCCCCGCCTGGCCTCAGCCGGGAGCCCCCAGGCAACCTGCGGCACAAGCAGCTCCACGTGGCCCGGGAGGGGGGGCGGCAGGTGCGGGCGGGCGGAGCACCTGCAGCGCCGGGGAGAGGGGGGCGTCGCGGGGCCCCGGGGGTCGCTGGCGCCGGCATCCTCACTCCGGAGGCCCCGCCGCTCGCCAAGCCCCCCGGGCGTCCCCCGTTGAAGACCGGCCATTCCTCGGGGGCCGCCCCCCCCCCCGCCGGCTTGGCCCTCCACCCGCTAAGAGAAGGACCGCCCAGCAGGGCAAAAGTCCCGCAGCCGCCCAGGCAAGGCAGCCGAAGAGGCCGGGCGACGATGGCCGCCTCCCCCGCTAGACCGGCCCTCCGCCGCAGCCCTCCCACCCCGCGCTCCTCTCCAGGCCGGCCGGGGGGGGGGGGGGAGGCAGCGGCCTTTCCCGGCCCCGCAGCCGCCGCAGAGGCCGCCTGGCCCCCCTCCCTCCCTCCCTCCCTCCTCCCACCCGCTGGCCGGGGGGCGCCTGGGGGGGGGGCGCAGGCCGACACCCCCCCCTCCCTCCCTCCCTTCACCCCCCGCGGGGCACCTGCAGGTGTAGCTGAGGTTGCGGCGGATGCTGCGCTTGAAGAAGCTCTTGCAGCCCTCGCAGGTGAAGACGCCGTAGTGCTTCCCGCTCGACTTGTCCCCGCAGACCACGCAGTCCACCGCCGCCGCCCCCGCCTTCTCCTCCTCCGCGCCGCCGCCGCGCTCCGGGTCGCCGGGCGGGGAGGCCGAGTCGTCCTCGGCGGGCCGCGGGTAGCCCTTCTCCAGCCCGTTGCTCTCCCCGCCGCCGCCGCCTCCCGCCGCCTCGCCCCAGCCCCCGGTCACCATGGCCATAGCGGCCGGGGCGGGGCCGGGCGGGCGCGGGGGGCTCTGCGGCCGCCCTGCTGCTGCTGCTCTTGCTGCGGCTGCTGCGGCTGCTCCGGCGCCGGACGGGCTCTGCGGGGGCTGCGGGGTCCCGGGCGGGGGGACGGGGCGAAGTTGGGCCGGGGCGGGCGCTGCCGAAGTTGGCCGGACGAGCCCCGGCGCCGCCCCCGCCGCTTCCCCCGCCGACGGCCGGCCGAGAGGGGCGCCTAGCAGCGCGGCGGGTCCGGGGGCGCCGGGCGGGGCGGCGGCGGCGGGGGCTCGTCCCGGGCGCCCATGGCGGGGCGGGCGGGCGGCGGTGGGGCTCCCGGCCGGCCGCTCTCAGCGCATCGCGGCGGCGGCGGCAGCGCAAAGTTCAGGGCCGCGCGGGCTCCGGCTGCAGCCCCGCCGCGCTCAGCTCTCCTCCGCCTCCTCCGCCTGCTGCCTGCCTGGCTGCTCGCTCGCTCCTCCCTCGCCGGCCCTCCTCTTCCGCCTGCCCGCTCCGGCCGCCGCTTCCTGCCCGCGCCCCGCGCCGCTGCCCTGGCCGCAGGCCGCCTCTGAGCGCGTGCAGAGCGCCCGCCGCCCGCCCGCCCTCCGCCGCCGCCCCGGAGACCCCAGGCGGCCCCCAGCGCCTCTGCCCGGCTGCGCAGGAGGGAGCCGGAGCCGCTTGGCGGGGGACCCCGGCCCCTCCTGGCCCCGGGAAGTCCCCTCCGAGCCTTGCGGGAGCCTCCTGCCGCCGCCCCGGCCCTCCGCTCGGCCTGGCGCTTCCACGCCCCCAAAGGCCCCCCGGGATGCCCCTCCCGGGAATCCGCCCCCCCCCCTTTGTGGCGGGCGAAGCGGGAGAAGCTCCGGAGAGCGCGGCGAGGGAGCCAGCAGGGCGGAGGAAGGCGCGGAGTCCTTGGCAACACTGTGGCTGCTGCGTCTCCTTCCCTTCGGGGGAGGGAGGGCCCGTCTTGGGCGAGGGTCCTTTCCGTGCCTGAGTGAGGGTCTCCAACCTCCCCCCTCCCAGGCTTTGCCGGCCCTTTCCAGTGAATGTGGGGCAGAGGAAGGCGGGATAGTCGCCCCCCTCCCCCCGGAGATGCTGGCCAGTCAGTCAGGCTGGCCAAGGGGCCTGGGGGGTCTTTCCAGGCCCATCCCTGGGAGAGAAGGGGATGCCAGGCCTGGCACTGGGGCCTTTGGGGACAATCCCCCCCCCCTGGAGAAGCACTCCTGACACCCCCCTCAACTGCTGGGCCATTGAAAACAAGGCCTGGAATCCCCCCCCCCCTCTGCCCACCCAATGCTTCAGGCAGTCTGGCCTAGGGAAGCCCTCTCCCCACTGCCTGGCTCCCTTGCCCCCCCCCCCCCTCGTGTGTGCCCAGGGCAGGCCCCATTTGTGGGCGTAGCAGGGACTGGTCCCCATCCAGCCCTTATGGCAGCTGAAAGGGGGGAGCATTGGGGGAACCCCCAGGCTTGTGTGAAGCAAGCTGGGCCAGAAGTCAACAACGGGGGGGGGGCCTTGTTGGGGCCTCCCCCCTCACAGGACCCGGGCCCATCACAGAGCATCTGGAGCCCCAGAGGCCGGGCTCAGGGCTCTGGGACTCTTCTCTGACCCCCAGGCTCATCCCCCCCAAAATATCGTGTAGAACAGGGGTCCTCAGTCTGTTGGGGGGGGGGGCAGAACAGCTGGGTGAGCGTGGCCTATTTAACATTCCAAACAATACACACAAACATTGTTTTGCTCCTGGGGGTGGAAAGCAGGTTAGTGAAGGGATGGGGCTGCTCTGGGGGTGCTTCTGTCTGTGGGTGTCTCCCTCTCTCTCTTGCTCTCTCCCTTCCCCCCCCTCTCTCTCTCTGGAGGCCGGGAGGAAAACATAGGCCAGTTCTGGCCTCCAGAAGGCAGGTGGGGGCCGGCAGGTAGGCAGGGCGATGTGGGTGGGGCAGCCTCCTAGTCCCCCAGGGGCCGGATTAATGGCTTTGGTGGACCGTATCTGGCCCCTGGGCCGTAGTTTGAGGACCTCTGATTTAGAATAACAGAGTTGGAAGGGACCTTGGAGGTCCTGTAGTTCAGGGGTCTGCAAAGTCGGCTCTTTTAAGACTGGTGGACTTCAACTCCCAGAGTTCCCCAGCCAGCATAGCTGGCTGGGGAATTCTGGGAGTTAAAGTCCACCAGTCTTAAAAGAGCCGACTTTGCAGACCCCTGCTCTAGTCCAACTGCTTAGGCAGGAAACCCTATACAATTTCGGACAAATGGCTGTCCAGTCTCTTCTTAAAACCTTCCAGTGTTGGAGCATTTACAACTTCTGGAGGAAAGTTTTCCCCACTGAAAACTCACTGTCAGGAAATGTCTCCTCAGTTCTAGGTTGCGTCTCTCCTTGATGAGATCCATTATCCATTTTGGGGACCTTCTGCTAATCTTGTCTTAGGCCTATTCACACATTGGAGTCCACCTAAGAAGGTGCACCACACCAGCTGGAAGGGTGCTCAGCCCCTCTTCTCCTATTGGCCTCTTGGGCCTTACACCAGGCCGGGAGACCCACAACCGGAGGTTCCTCTCTCCCTCCTTCCATCCTTCTTTCCTTCCTTCTTTCCCTCCCTGCAAGGCTGGCTGGTGAATTCTGGGAGTTGAAGTCCACAAACCTCAAACTTACCAAGGTGGAAAACAATGTTGGAGGAAGAGAGAGGAGTTTCTCAGTAGTAGCCAAATAGTCAAAGGAGCCTGCAAGCACCTTTAATGGCTCATAAATATTACTAAAAGCTTCAAATCTTCTCACAGGCCGGGAGTAGCTGGAATGAGGCAGGATTGAAATGGGGCTGTGAAGAAGGGGAGGGGGGAGGAGACAGGCTGCTGGTGCACATGCAGGTTACACGTAACTCACAACTGCACAACCAACCTGTCCTCCCCTTCCTCCCCTCCCCCCCACGTCCAATCCTGCCTCAATGCAGCCACTTCTGGCCGGTGTAGGGAAGGGCCTCTGGTGCTGAATTCAGAGTGTGTCAATTCAGAAAAGGTGCCATCCGAGGGGCCACGTCTTGATTATTTTTTTTGCCAGAAATTATGGCCTTCCTTTTTGTCTTGTCTGTCTATCCATCTCTCCCTCGCTACCATCTATTGCATCTATCCTCTATATCTGTCTATCATCTGTCATCTTCTACCTTTGGTCTATCTACCTGTATCTCTTATCACCTACCTATCCACGGCATATCGCTCATCTCTCGTGTATCTAACTCACCAGAACTTAACAGAATAACAGAGTTGGAGGGGACCTCGGAGGTCCTCTAGTCCAACCCCCTGCCCAGGAAGGAGACCCTGGCCTCTACCATTTCAGACAGGTAGCTGTCCAACCTCTTCTTCAAAGCCTCCAGCGATGGAGCCTGGACAACCTCTGGAGGCAACGTCCCTTCCAGTGGCTTATGGTCTCCTCACTTCCATGTTGTTTCTTGTCCTGCTCTCAGGGGCTTCGGGGGTGAACAGGCTGGTCCCCTTTTTTCTGGCAGCCCCTCAAATATTGGAAGGCTGCTATCCTGCCTCCCTTAGTCCTTCTTATATCCAGTTCCTGCAACCGTTCCTCATCTAGTTCAGCCTCCAAGCATGGATTCTCTCTCTCTCTCTCTCTTGGTCTTCTCTGCACTCTTTCCAGCCTCATCATCTTTTTTACATTGTGAGGACCAAAAACTCCCTCTCTCTCTCTCACACACACACACACACACCCTCTCTGTTGCCTATTTATATCTCTATCACCCAGCTCTCTCTCTCTCTGTCGTCTAGCCATCCCTCTATCACTAGGGCAGATCCCTATCGAAATTAAAAGCAACGGGATCTTTTCCTCCAAAGCAGATTCAAGTTGGAATGGGACAGTCATTCCCCCCCCCCCATAACCAGGAATCCCCTCCAAAGGAGAAGGGAGGCGCCGGGGCCTGCCCTTTACGGAGCCTCCGGTCTGGCCGCCCTCCCACACCCAAAGGGCAAGAGAGCCAAGTGACCGGAAGTGGGCCGCGCTGGCTGCCTCGCACACGAGGGGCCGCTCCCTCCCGGGGCAAAGGCCAGGCCGGGCGGGGGTCCGACCAAGCGAGTCCGGCCCCCTGAAGGCCGGAGCGGCTGGTGGGGCCGGCTGCCCTTCGGCCCAAGAGGCCTGGCCTGGGAGGGGGGCGGAGGGCCGGGGAGGCCAGGCGGCCCTCCTTTCTGGGTGGGGGGGCTGGCGGGGCTCCCAGGCGGCCCAACCCCCGGCTTCTTCCCCAGCTGCGGGCCGCGGGAGACAAAGGGCGAAAGCCGAGCCGGCGCTCTCCAGGCCGCCCCTCCGCCGCGCCCCCCGCCCGGCCCGCACTCCTTCGGCCAGCCCCGGCCAGCTGGCGCGGCGCGTTTGAACTGCGGGGCATCGGCGGGGGCCGCTCCGGAGACGCTCGGCTGCCCAGGGACACAAAAGGGGGCCGAGCGAGCGGAGCGCCCCCCCCCCCCCGCCCTCCGCCCCCTCCGAGCGCCCCGCGCATTCCTTCGGCCGCCCGGGGAGGGGGAGGGCGGGGAGGGGCTGCCCGGAATCTCCTCCCGAGGGGGGGCGGTGGGAGAGGGAGGGGGGCTCTTTAGGCAGGCCTGCCTTGACTGGAAGGGGTCCCCTCCCCCGCCTGGAGCCCCCCACCCCACCCCCAGGAGGCCCTGCCACCTCCTGGGCTCCCGGTGGACCCTGAAGAAGAGGGATCTGCCCCACTGCTGGGAGGCAAGGGGAGGAGAAGGGACTTGGAAGGGGTCCTCTGGCCACCCCAGACTGAACCCCTCCAGGGAGGGAGGGAGGGAGGGAGGGGCGGATGGCATGAGGCCGGCTGGGCCAGGCCTAAAATGGAAGAGAAGTTGCCCCCAGAAATTGTGGGGGCTTCATCCGTGGAGGTTTTGAAGAAGAAACCGGACAGCTGCTTGTCTGGAATAGTAGAGGGTCTCCTGCCTGAGCAGAGGGTTGGACTAGATGACCTTCAAGGTCCCTCCCAGCTCTATTCTGACTCCCTTTGCAAGCCTTCCCTTCCTTAAGCCACGTTCCTTGACTTTCTCTTCTGGGGAATCTGCCGACAGGCCCTTCACCCTCTTTGTTCTCCTTCTCTGCCTGTTTCCCAGTTGTCCAGCTGTGGCCTGGCCAGGGTAGCACAGAGTGGCATCGCCCCTCCCTGTGATCTCAGGTTGCCACAGCCCAGGACGGCGCCGGTTCTCACGGCAGCTGTGGCTCCCTCTGACCCTCTGGCCCATCCGGACACCGAGACCCTTCTGGCAAGGAGTAGGACCGTTGAGTCAACGCCAGCCCCGCCAGGGAGACCAAACCTGGACTCAACCCCCCAGGACGACCAAAGCTCCTTTTATTGCGAGTGGCTCTAATGGCAGAACCTTCCCAGTGGGAGGATGCAGCCCATTCCCCTCCCTGCAAAGGAGGGAAGTTTCCCTGCTTGCTCTGCACTTCAGCTGCCTTTCCCCCCTTGTCTCTTGATAAACGGATGTGGCCCACCTCGGTCGAGCTCTTCTTCCTTACCCTCCACAGTGTCTCTTCTCTTGGCTCCCTTCCAAAGGGCAGACCGTGGTGGTCCTGGACGCTCAACATCGTTTCAGCCCAAATCTGTCGAGATCCTTTGGAACCCAGCGGATCACCTCAGGTCTTCTGGCCTTCTAGCAATCCCTCCAGCTTTGGGCCCTGCAAAACTGCTATTAAGATACATTTTCCCCATTCTCTTTGTTACCCGCAGAATGAAATTGTATAAAAAATTTTAGGAGTATTGTTAGGGTTTTAAGGGTTTTAATAGTGATTTTAGCACAGAGGTTAATTTAATTCGGTTTTAACATTTTGTATTTGTATATTGTTGTATTTTTGGATTTTTAATTTCCTGTGCACTGCCCCGAGCCCCCATGGGGGAGAGGGGGCGGTCTATAAATTAATAAATTATTATTTTATTATTATTATTTAAAATAACAGAGTTGGAAGGGACCTCGGAGGTCTTCTAGTCCAGCTCCCTGCTCAGGCAGGAAGCCCTACAGCACTTCAGACAAATGGCTGTCCAACCTCTTCTTTAAAACCTCCAGTCATGGAGCACTCACAACTTCTGGTGGCAAGGAGTTCCACTGGTTAATTGTTCTGACTGTCAGGAAATTCCTCCTCAGTTCTAGGTTGCTTCTCTCCTTCATTAGTTTCCACCCATTGCTTCTTGTTCTGCCCTCAGGTGCCTTGGAGAATAGTTTGACTCCCTCTTCTTTGTGGCAACCCCTGAGATATTGGAAGGCTGCTATCCTGTCTCCCCTGGTCCTTCTCTTCATCAAACTAGACCTGCCCAGTTCCTGCAACCGTTCTTCATATGTTTCAGCCTCCAGTCCCCTAATCCTCTTTCTTGCTCTTCTCTGCCCTCTTTCTCAGCATTTACTCAAAGTGTTCAGGAGCCCTGGAGCCAGGACAGAACCTTAAGGTCACAGAATCACAGAGTTGGAAGGGACCTTGGAGGTCTTCTAGTCCACCCCCTTGCCAAAGCAGGAGACCTATGCCATTGCAGAGAAATAGTTGTCCAACCTCTTCTTAAAAGCCCGCAGTGTTGGGGAACGAGGCCTTCCACTGATTCATTGTTCTCACTGTCACGAAATGTCTCTTCTTTCCTCCACCAGAAGGACAGAGACCACTCAGCACCGGGCATTGGCTGCTGTGAGTCCACCTGGTGGTGGGACCGTCCCCTCCACTTTGTTCCGATGTATCAGGAAGCAGCTAACGGAGACCCATCCTCCACCCCCAGCCCTCCTCCTCCTCTCCTGGGCGTCTTTAAACGTCCCTGAGACCAACCTTCCTCTCCTGGGACCAGATTTGCAGGTAAGACCCCGGTGGGTCCCCTCCGACAATGGCTTGCTGGGGCCAAGAGGGGGCCGTGGGAGGGTCCAAGGGCCCCATCTTGGCCCCAGCAAGCCATTGTCGGAGGGGGCGATGGGCAGGAAGAGCAAACCACCCCCAAACAAAAGGATCCAGGATGTCACGTAATCTCCCGACATCAAAGAACAAAATGCTTTGATTTGTTTTGAGCCCATTTATACATATATATAAAAACAAAACGTGGCCTTTGAAAATGGTTTTGACTGGCTTTATGATTGTTCTAAATCTTTTAAAAAGGAAAAGGTTCCCCTCGCATGTATGTGCCAGTCGTTCCTGACTCTAGGGGGCGGTGCTCATCTCCCTTCCGAAGCCAGAGAGCCAGCGCTGTCCGAAGGCGTCTCCAGGGTCAGGTGGCCGGCATGGCTAAAATGACCGAAGGTACACGGAACGCTGTTCCCTTCCCACCAAAGGTGGCTCCTGTTTTTCTACTTGCATTTTTTTATGAGCTTTCGAACGGCTAGGTTGGCAGAAGCTGGGACAAGGAACGGGCGCTCCCTCCCTTAGGTGGCACTAGGGATTCGAACTGCCGACCGTTCTGATCGACAAGCTCAGCGTCTTATCCATTGGGCCACCCTTATCCCTCTAAAACTTTTAGGAGGCTTTTATGGATGGTTATGTTTTTATCAGTGCAGCTGCTGGTTCTGTCGGAAGGCAGGATCAAATATTCATCCTATTAATAAATAAATGTCACTTTTGCTCTCTCAATCTCCCTGCAAAGAAGGGTTGGCCCTGCAAAGAGAACCCAGCTCAGCCTCCGGGAGGCCTTCCGATGTCTTGGATTGCAGTGCGCACCATCGTTCAGTGGCTGGGGAAGATGGGATCTGTGATCCAACCACCCAGAGAGCATCGGATGAGGTTTCTCTTGGGACGGGGTGTGTGGGGGCTCTGTGTGTCTCCAAATAAGGGCCCCAGAGATGGATGAGCCGAAGGTGGGAGCCACAATCTTGGCTGGGAAAAGGACAGCAAGGGGCTTGAGGGAGGCAGAGAAAGTTAGCCAAAGAACGTCAATGCAGATCAAATTCTGAATAATTTAGCAGCCAGCGTGGAAGAGCAGAGTAGAAATTAAATCATTGAAAAGACAAACAATTAGGCAGTGGAGAAATTTAGGAGACGGAGGGAAGAGTTTTAAAATTTCATGACAATGTTTACTTTCCCGTCAGTGGTTAAATTGCAGCTTCCCCCCCCCCCCCCCCTGATCTAATCATGCATTTTATCTTTCAGGCCGGTCAAAGAAAGAGTAAGCATAAAGATGATAAATGGATTTTGTGGTTTATTATAGGAAACTGAAAATGTGCTGGGAAAAATGCCCCACCCAGGAGAACACGGGACCCAGGGCTTCTCTGGGTCTTTCAGAGGAGACCCACACCCAAAAGAGGCAGGCCGTCCCCTCCCCCTCCCAAAGGTAGGCCCAGATAAAGTGGGGAAGGCTAGATTGGATGGTCTCAGAGGCCCCTTTACCTTCACAATCCTTCAGAGTGGGCCTTGGAGGGAACTTGGGCAGAAGGGCTGGGGGATGCCTTCTGCCTTTGCAGACCCTGACCCAGGATGGCAGCCCACCCCCTCTTCTGCCTAATTCTCCAAGGACCCCCCCTCCCCCCCAGTGCAAGAAACAGGCTGAATGCAGGGGGGGGGCCCTTGGGAAGCCAAGAGGAGGAGGGGAGGAAGAAGAGGGAGGGGGACATCAGAGGGCTCTTCCTAGCATGAAATCCTCCCCCCCCCCCGAAGCTTTTCTTAAAACCCACCAAGAAGCCTCTGGCTCTCTTTCCAAGCCCCCCTCCCTCCTCCACGGAGACCCCCCCCCCATGTCCTCTTCAGCTACTGCTCTAGTTTCTGAAATAAAATTTATGACTGCAATGGAGTAATGGAAAATAACATAAAATGAAATGAAATAAAGGCAATTCGAATCAAGGCAAGCAATTAAAGTAAAATAATAGAAAATAAAATGATAAGACTAGAATATAAAATAAAGCTGGTCGTAAGGAAGAAACCATTCCATGTCGGCTCTGGTCTCCCCCTAAAATTTTGCGATGGCTCCGGCCACAGTGGGCGTGCTCCTTCTGGCAAATGCCACGCCCACATGGCCACGCCCATCTCCCAGGGGCCTCAACCCCTTTGGCAGGAGACCCCGCCAGGCCCCCCTCAAAGGTGGAAGAGGCTCAGCCAGTTGGCAGAGAGAGCCACGCAGGGACACCACCCACACACTCCCGTCTGTGAAGCCTGTAACATTTCACCACCAGGCTGGGTAACATCATCAGCAGGGCTTTGGTGGAAGTGCCTGGATTCAGTTCTCCTCCACTTCTACTGGTCTCGTGTGGTCAGCTGGTCACCTGCGATGGTCCCCTGGGGAAGAGGTGGCCAGGGCCATGGTGGGTTGGTCTCCCGGTTGATCTGGCTCCCTAGGGCAGGGGTCTGCAAAGTTGGTTCTTTTAAGACTGGTGGACTTCAACTCCCAGAATTCCCCAGCTGGGGAATTCTGGGAGTTGAAGTCCACCAGTCTTAAAAGAGCCAACTTTGCAGACCCCTGCCCTAGGGGCTCGTAGGCTGGTTCCAAATCTTTATATTCCTACCGCTTTGTAAGCCCTTAGTAAGGCCACTCCTGGGACGCGGCCACATTACAATGAAGAGGTTGAGGTTTTGGGAAAAGGGCAGAGAAGAGCAAGGAAGATTCTCCAAGGCCTGCAGACGAAACACACAAGGAACGGCTGCAGGACTTGGGCCTGGCCGGCCGAGAGAGAAGAAGGACCAAGGGAGACAGGAGAGCAGCCTTCCGACATCTCAGGGGCTGCCCTCAAAGAAGAGGCAGCCAAGCTATTCTCCAAAGCCCCAAAGGAGGGTGGGAACTCATCAAGGACAGAAGCCACCTGAAAGGAAGGAGAAACGTCGGGGGGGGGGGGGGGGGCACTCGACCTAAGTTGACTTGGGAAGTTGTGGGGGCTCCATCCTGGTGGGGGGGGGGAGGGGTTCAGGAAGAGACTGGACAGCCACTTGTCTGAAAAGGTCTAGGGGGCCTCCTGCTTGAGCAGAGGGTTAGACTAGAAGACCTCTAAGGTCCCTTCCAGCTCTATTCCGATTCTGATGCAGATCGATAGGTTTGCTGACCAAGCCGTTTCTCTGATGATGTTACCTAGACTGGTGAGGAAACGTTCGGAAGAGCCAGCTCAGCCTCTGCCCCCGGAGCTCCTGGCCTTCCCTATCACGTCTGAATGAGGCTCTCCAAGGCCTTTGCTGCTTCCCCATCCCATCCCCACCCTTCCATTGCCAGCCCCCTCCCCACTTCTGGACTAAGGGGCGCCTGTCTCCAGGATGCTCTTGGGCGGGGGGAGGGGGAGGGCTGTCTGTCACCAGCCGGGCAGATCGATGAGCAAACGACTTATTCGGATTTCCCAGGACATTTTGATGGGCCTGTGCTGCATCATGGCCCCCCCGGGGAATGTGGGCGGCCCCAAGCGATGTCTGCTCCAGCCAGCCAGACCCTGCCTCAGTTTCCCTCTTTTTCAGCCGGATGGAGGCTCCCCTGGGCAGCTGCAAATGGAAGGGCAGCCCAGTTGGAGACTGCAGGAGCTGTAGGTGCCCCTCGGCCGATGCGGGGGAAGGGATGGGAGAGGGCGAAGGGGTTGGAGTCGGTGCCCACCCCTGGAGCCCTCCACTGGCACTGGCACGGGCGAAGGCTGGAGTTCCCCTAAGTCCTCCACTTACGACCGTTCATTCCGCCACTGTTTGAAGTTAAATTGGCACTGAAAAAAGTGACTTATGACCCTTGTTCACACTTAGTGACCGTTGAGGCCTCTCCGTGGTCATGTGATGCTTGTCAACTGGCTCGTATTTATGACGGTCGCAGTATCCCGGGGTCAAGCCTTGGCAAGCAAAGTCCGTGGGGAAGCCGGTTTCACTTAACAACCATGCGACTGTCTTAATGACTACAATAATTTGTTTAACAACCGTGGCCAGAAAGGTCGTAAAATAGGGTGTGAAACTGACTCTACAAATGTCTCAGTTAAGAACAGAAATGAGATTGATGTATCTTACACTAAATTTATATCATGTTGGTCGGGGGTATAATACTCAATATTTGAATGAGAACTTTATTTTAAGACGGGGGGAGGTGAGGGGTATACTTTTTGTATGTGATTTTATATTATATGTCGGGGGGGTAAAAGGGAAAACTTGTCTGAATAAAACTTTTGCAATTAAAAAAAAAAAAAAGAACAGAAATGTTGGCCTCGGTTGTGGTCATAAGTGGAGGACCGTCTGTAAACCAGGAGACAGGTGACCGACAGAACCTCCCTCTCTAGAGGCAGTCTACCCCTCCTTTCTGCTGAGGCAGCCTGGCTTGAAACTGGAATAAGGGAAGGCCCTCAGTGAGGAAGGTTGAGGAGGCAGGGAGTCTGGCGCGAATCCAACCAGGGTCTTCTTACACAAGGGCTTGGGTGATATTGAACCTGGCTCAGTTCAGTCAATCAATCAATCAATCAATCAATCAATCAATGCTTTGGTAATGGGAGATAGAAGTCAAATCCGCGTCACAAGGCTCCAGGCCAGAGGAAGGCTGTGGGGGTGCATCTACAGACATAGGAGCCCACAGCAAACCCCAAGAGCTAGCCAGCTATTTGGGGGGGGGGCTTGATGGGAGAGCACCATGCCAAGATCCCTGGCTGCCTCCTCCCTCCTCCCTCCCCCCTCCCCCCTCCCCCCTCCTGGCCCTGAAAGACAGGCAGCCCCATCTTCACCCCCCCACCACCACCACGCTTGACCTCCTGGCCCAAAGCCCCCTGCCCCCCATTTGCATCTGAAAGGGGCCTGGGGCAGAGGCCCTGACCTTCAACCTGGGGTCAACTCTTCCAGCCCGGCTGTCACTGGGCGGGGGGGGGGGGGGGGGGGAAGGCCCCTTCCCCTGGGAAACCTGGGGTAGGGGCTGGGGGGGGGGCTGCCTGGTTGGTGTGTTTGCAGAGCAAAAAGGCCCCCTGGGGGGAGGAGGGGAGGGGGCAGCAGAGCCCCACAGGGAGGGGGGGCTGAACTCCCTCCAGATTTATGCAAATGATCCATCTGGGGAGGGAGTGGGGGGCAAGGCTGAGGGGGGGGGGGCTACAAAGAAGGCCCTTGGCAGGGTCTCCGTCTTCCCTGAGGGGTTTCCGCCCTCACCCTGCCCTGCTCCTTCCTGCCTTCCCTCCCTCCGCCTCACAACCAGCCAAGAAGCAGCGCCAGGCCAGAGTTCCACAGCCGGATGCAGAGTGGAAGCCTAGTCCCCGAGACCATCTTATAAGATTGTGTTTTAAATGGATATTAGGTTTTAATTAGTGGGATTTTTAGTGAATTTTTAGCACAGGGTTTTCTCAATTTAATCAGTTTTTATTGTGTTGTATTATTTATTTATGATGTGTCTATCTATGTATATTTTTATACTTGTTTTAATTTCCTGTGCACCGCCCTTAGTCCCTTCGGGGAGATAGGTTGCGGTATAAAAGTCAAATAAATTCAAATAAATTCAAATTCAAGCCGCGTGGGGGTGACTCCATACTAATAATAATAATAATAATAATTTATTGCTTATAAACCGCACCCTCTCCCCACAGGGACTCGGGGCGGTGCACAGGAGGAATAAGAACAATAACTATATACATATTTCATTAAAAATAGATTAAATTAAGTAACCTGTGCTAAAATACCCATTAAAACTATCTAACTAAAAATCCCCGATAGACCCTAAAAACAGAGGAGTAACTATCCCAGGCCGGCAAGGCAGAAAAGATGTGTTTTTAGTTTTAGACGGAAGGAGCGGAGGTCCGTGGTGGTCCTAATATCGGGGGGGAAGGTCGTTCCAGAGGGCTGGGCCCGCCATAGAGAGAGCCCTTCCCCTGGGCGTCGCCCGCTGACAAAGTCTAGTGGACGGCACCCGGAGAAGTCCCTCTCTGTGGGAGCGAATGGGCCGTGAGGATGTATGAGGCAGGATCCGATCCCGCAGGTAGCTAGGTCCCGAGCCATGGAGCGCTTTAAAGATGATGATTAATACCTTGAAGCGCACCCGGAAGACGACAGGCAGCCAGTGCAGCTCGCGCAAGAGCGGTGTTACATGGGTAAACCTAGAGGTTCCCATAATTGCTCGCGCGGCTGCGTTCTGGACTAGCTGAAGTCTCCGAGTGCACCTCAAGGGGAGCCCCATGTAGAGAGAGTTGCAATAGTCCAGTCGGGATGTCACGAGGGCATGAATACAGATGTGATGGGGAAGGGGCTCGTCCCGCAGGTCTCAATTCCACCTGGCCTTTGGCGGCCTCTTCAGCCTGGAAACCCCCCCACCCCCCCACTCCCTTCTCGGTCTTCCAGGGGGAAAGGGAGGGGAGGGGGCCGCTCCTGGATGGGGCTGCCCTGCCCTGGGTCAGCAGGCCCACAGTTGGGGGGCTCCCCAGAGCCGCCCACTCCTCCGTTGCCTGGGGTGCCGACTGCAGACTTCTCTCCCTCCGGGGCTGTTGGGCAGCCCTCATGCTTGGCTCCCCACGTAGCTAGGCTACTGCAGGGCCCCTTCCAGGGGGCTGCCCATGGATACGTGGCAGCCTCCTCCCTCCGTCAAAGGCCCCCAAAAGACGCCCCAAAAGATGTTGGGGCTCCAGGGAGAGTCCAGAGAAGAGCACAAGCCTGGTCAGAGGCCTGGAGGCTAAAACCTGCAGGATCTGGGGTTGGCCAGCCTAGGGAAGAGAAGGACCGGGGGGGGGGGGGGGAGGGAGGACAGCAGCCTTCCTGTATTTGAGGGGCTGCCCCAAGGAGGGTGGGGGTCGACCTCTTCTCCAACGCACCCGAAGGAAAGACAGGAAACAATGGGTGGAAACTAACGGAGGAGAGAAGCAACCCGGGATTAAGGAGAAACTTCCTGTGGAACAGCTGGCCACCAGAAGGTGTGGGGCTCCATCACTGGAGGTTTTTAAGAAGAGACTGGAATTGCATAGGGTCTCCTGCTTGAGCAAGGGGGCTGGACTAGAAGACCTCCGAGGTCCCTTCCGACTCTTGGTGCTTTGAAAGGAGCCAACTGAAGGGGGGGGGGGGAGAACTCTGTCCCAGCAGCCCCAGGCTCCTGTATGGGTGCCGCCCTCAGGAAAGGGGGCTCTTTCAGGGGGGCAAAGTGGATCCCCCCAAAGACCAGCTTCTTCCAAGGCCTCCTCCTGCCCCCCCCCCATCCCAGAGTCCCAAAGCCCCAGGAAGAGAGGGGAGGGAGGGGGAGGGGGGGCTTGTGAACCTCGGCCCTTGAATCTAAGTCGGGGCTCAACTGAATTTCTGGGAGCCCAAATTCTCGGGCCAGCTGAACAGAGGCTCAGGGGGGTCAACGCTCCCTTTCCAGCCTGGGAGGAGACCTGGCCTGCACCCCTTTCCAGCGGGAGGGGGACAAAGGGGGGGGGGCGCCTTCCTGCCTGGCGCAGGAGAGAGATGCCCAGCCCAGGAAGGCTTCGGAGGGCAGAGTCACTCAGGGAAATGCAAAACAAATCATAAAATAAAATACTAATAAAGCAAAATAAATAAAATACTCATAAAAGAAAATATAAAAGAAAGCAAAGTCATGGAAGTGTGGCACTTGGGGGTGGGAGGGGGTGTCTCTGGCTCCCTGGAGCCCCTCCCTCCCTCCAGGCATGGCAAAGCAAGGGAGCCCTCCCCCCTCCCTCCTGAAGACCCCCTCAACCCTCTCCTTTGTGGACCGGAAGATTTTAGTGGGGGTGGGGGGGTAAGAGTGCCTAGCACACACAAGCAGGTATGTGTGTCTACACACACACACACACACACACACACACACAGGCCCTGCCCAGCACACACTTGCCTGCCCACATTTGCATCTGAAAGCGCTGGGTCAGTTGCCCTTTGACCCCCGGGGCCAGGCTGGCGACTCTGAAAGGCTTCAAAGGGTGTGTTGGGGGGAGGGGCCCCAAGAGAAAGAAGAGGCCCTTGGGGGGGGGGGGGGGGAGTCAGTTGCTGTCCGAAGGAAGGCCCTTTTCTATGGCTCCAAAGGCAGCCCTGGAACACAAGGCTGCCCTCCCCAGCCCTGGGACTCTGTCTGTCTGTGTGTGTGTGAGAGAGAGAGAGGTGTGTGTGTGTGTGTGTGTGTGTGTGTTGCCCTTGTAAAGGATCCACTGTTTTCCTGCTGTTGTTTTGCAATGTTTGTGTGACTCGACTTTCAGGTCAGTTTCCTCGGCTTTCCATCACCCCTCTCCTGCCTTCTCCCTCTTTGGAAGCCTGGATTTTTATTATACACACACACACACACACACACACACACACACACATATTGCATACATACATACATACATACATACATACACACTCACATATGCACACACACATGCACAAGAATTTAGTTTTAATGGGGTTTTTAGCGCAGGGACGATCAATTTAATCTGCTTTTATTGTATTTATTGTTTGTATATATCTTTATATGTTTTAATTTCCCTGTGCACCGCTCCGAGTCCCCTTGGGGAGAGGACGCGGTATACAAAATTAAATATTATTATTATTATTATTATTATTATTATTATTATTATTATTATTATTATTATTATTATTATTATTATTATTATTATTATTATTATTATTAGTATGTGCATATGTGCATACACACATACATAAAGAAAAACAAAAATAAAAATATACATACAAAATGAGCCCATTTCCTGTAGAAACCCAGAAAGCAAAAAATCCGCCCAGAGAATTGGCCTCTCGGGGAGACATTCGGTCCGTGGCTTCTGCTTCCCAGAAAGGGCCCCTCCCACCCCGAGACCCCCTGTTTCACTCCTGCCCTTGGGCTGCAGTCAGGATCCCCCTTCAGGCTCCAGGCAATGGGGACCACTCGGAAGGCACCTACATTCCAGCATTGCCTGTGATTGGGGTGCTTTCTTAAAAGTGGGGTGCTGCTGCTGCTGCTGCTTGTAGGGAGGACAGATCGAGCCTTCCTGGGGGACCGGAGGAGTTCATAGCCCTGGCTGCCTGTTCTCCTTTTGAACCCAGGACCGGAGGAAAGCAGAGGGAGAAGACGCTCACCTTGCTCAGCCCATGAGCCTCCCCACATGCACCGGGGGGGGGGAGGGGGGGGGGCTTGCTCCTCAGCTGGTGGGGGGTCTCCACCACCGCAAGGGGAGGCACATTTTACCGGTCCAAAGGTAGTGTGTTATTTGCTTATTTATGGCACCCGGCTAGAAACCAGGAGACGGGGAGTTCTAGTCCCACCGTAGGCACAAAAGCCAGGGCGACTTTGGGCCAATCCGTCTCTCTCTCTCAGCCCAGCCCCCCCTCCCCAGGGTTGTTATTTTTGGGGGGGGGGGATAAGAGGAGGAAGGCACATTAGCCATGCCCACCACTTTGAGTTGTTTATAAAACATAATAAAAGCAGGATATCAATAAAATACATAATAAAATCTCCACTGTCAAGGATGTAAGAAGGCGGCTCTTCCCAAGGAGAGATTCAGACATTTTAAAAAAGGCAGATTAAAAAAAAGCCAACCCAGTTCTAGGCTGCCTCAACAGAGGAAGAGAATCAAGATCACGTGAAGGGTTGATATCACTTTACAAGGCCTTGGGAAAGCCACACTGGGAATATTTGCAACCAGTTTTGGTCACCACGATGTAGAAAAGACGTGGAGACTCTGGAAAGAGTGCAGAGAAGAGCAACCAAGATGATTAGGGCACTGGAGGCTAAAAGATACGAAAAACGGTTGCAGGAGCTGGGTATGTCTAGTTTGATGAAGAGAACGACCAGGGGAGACATGATAGCAGTGTTCCAAGATCTCAGGGGTTGCCACAAAGAAGAGGGAGTCAAGCTATTCTCCAAAGCACCTAGGGATAGAATAAGAAGCAATGGGTGGAAACTAATCAAGGAGAGAAGCAACTTAGAACTGAGGAGGAATTTCCTGACAGTGAGAACAATTAACCAGTGGAACAGAAGTTGCCTCCAGAAGTTGTGAATGCCCCAACACTGGAATGTGAATGCTTCCTAGGAGCCATGGGGAGGGTGAAAACAGCCTCCCCCCCAACCTCCAGAGGCCTCAGGAGCTTCCCCAAGGCCTCCAGAGGATGACAAACGGCCTCAAAAGAGGGCCTGAATCAGCTGGCCAGTGCACACATGCGCACTGGAGCTGACAGGGCAACGCCTCGCGTGCCCTAAGAAAAGGTTCCGTGTGCCACCTGCGTCACCCGTGCCATAGGTTCGCCATCACGGGCATAGGGTTTCTTGGCCGAGCAGGGGGCTGGACTAGAAGACCTCTAGAGTTCCTTCCAACTCCATTATTCTGTTACCTTTGAGTTCCAGGGCCTTGACATTTCCGGGTGCAGATCAGGAGCCTCAAAGGCAGCCTCTTAGCCCCCCTTCGCCCTTCGGAGCCCGTTGGCGACTCCAGCTGGGCTTTCAGTCTGAGGCTACCGCATTTACTCTGATGCTTTTCCCGTTGCTTCAGGGCGTTGTGTCTTTGGGCCTGTCATCGTTCTCTTCCCAACCTCTGCAGCCTTCGTCTTGCACCATCCTCCTCCCATCTCCAGGTGCATCCCTGCCCTCCCTTAATTTCCCCTCTTCTAAAACCGTCAAGGGCACAGTGAGGGGGGGGGGGGGGACAGTCTGGGCGGCTGTCTCAACCCAGAGAGGTTTCCAATCCTGACATCCAACCAGGCTCCCCCATCCTGGCTTCTCTCTTCCTTCTTCTCCTGCAGCTTTCTGTCCTCCGGGAAGTCCCCTTCCCTGCCAGCCCCCTTGACCTGGGTAGAGAGCCTCTGCTTGGGGTGGTGGGGGGGCTGCAGGTGGGCTGCCCTCTGCCTTTATTAAGGCAACATCCACCCACCTGGGAGCCCAGCGAGGGGGGGGGGAAGAAGGAGAGACCCACATCTCCTGGGTTCAGCCGAGAGCCAGCGGTCAGATGCTCAAGACTGACCCTCTGTGGGGTCAGCCCTCTGCTGCAGGAGGAATATTTATCAAGGCCCTGGCCTTCACCTTTGATCTTGCTGACAGCGGTGGAAAAATGGATAAGGGGAGGGGGGAGTGGCCGTAGAGAATGGATGGGAGTGGGAGGCTGTGGGGGGAAGCTGTGGTGGAGAGAGGGGTGTGCTGGGAAGCATGGCCCTTGAGGACTTCCCACCCAAAGCTCCCCAACCCTGGGGAGGGCGGCAGGTTGAAGAAGCCAAGCTAGAACGGGGAACCCATTTCTCCATTTTCAAGGGGAAAATGCCATAGTCCCAGGAATTCCCACTTTTAAATGGCGACCCTTTTTAAAAATATCCATTTCTGTATATCTGCAGGGAGAGAAAATCAGGGATCCTGAACCTTGTGGTTCCAGATGCCTGGACTTCAACTCCCAGAATCCTGTGCTGGCAGTGGGGGATTCTGGGACTGGAAGGGACCTGGGAGGTCCTCTAGTCCAACCCCCTGCTCAAGCCAGCCAGGAGCCTTTGATGACACCCCAGTCAAATGGGCTCGATTTCCCACACCCCCTCTACTACTCCGCGCATTTTCAAGTGGATCATCAGCCCCGCAGCCCGCCAGCCTCTCCGCTCCCGAGAGCCGCCCGCGTTCTCCCCCCTTGAGCGGGGCTCCGGGCGCTCCTCCGGGGAGCAGCTTCGCTTCAAGCCCCTGGGGCGCGGGCGGGCGGGCGGCTGGGGTGGAGGAGGAGCGTGGGCAGAAGGGAGAGAGGCGGGCCGGGGGCGGCAGGAGCCCCGCCAAGAGGAAGACTCGCCTGGCGCCAGGTGCAGCTGGAGAATCCGCCTCAAGCGCCTGGGGAAGGGGCTGCGGGAAGGGACGGGCAGCCTGGCTGGAAAAGGGCTGAGGAACAGGGGTCTGAGTCGAATGCCGCCTTCGCTCCAGGCTGCTTCTCTCCTGGACCTGGGGCAGGAGGAGGGCCAAGCCCCTTGCTGGGGGCCCAGAGGTGGCTCCTGGGGGGCTACCTGTGCCCAGAACCCGCCCCCGCCCCCTTCGTCCCTTGCCTTTGACCCACTCCTTTGCAAGGGAAATAACACACACGCACCCTTCAAAAGTGGAAGGGCGGAAGATTTAAAACAGGGGTCTCCAACCTTTGCTACTTTAAGTCTGAAGGACTTCAGTTCCCAGAATTCTCCAGCCAGCAAAGCTGGCTGGAGAAAGCTGGCTGGAGAAGTCTGGGAGCTGAAGTCCTTCAGACTTAAAGTTGCAAAGATTGGAGACCCCTGATTTAAAAGGGGAGGGATCCAGGGGAGGGATCTGGAATGGTGGTCTTACCTCCCAACCCAATCCCGCTACTCAAAAGATAGGAGAGAGTGGGGGGTTGGTGGGGAGTTGATGTCAATAGACAACATCCTTTTGGGGACAAAGGATAAATTGATAAAGAAGATTTACAAATTCTTATTGGAATGGAAGATGGAAGAAGAGCAGGTCAAGGAGACTATGGTTGCATGGGCCATGAACTTTGGTTATAATATACACTTGGACAGATGGCAGGAACTATGGGAGAGGAACAGCAAAATAACATTGTCAATAGTAGGAAGAAAACGAATATAAAATGTTTTATAAGTGGCACCTTCCACCCGCAAGAATCGCCAAAATGTTTAGAAATTCATCGCCAAATTGCCGGAAATGTGACCATGAACTAGGCACCTTCTACCATATACGGTGGTCATGCCAAAAAGCAAAATTGTATTGGCAGAATATCCAAAAGCGGCTGATAGAGATAACCGAAGAGGAAATCAAATCCACACCGGAACTATTCCTCTTGGGAATTATAAATAAGAAATACAACAAGGGGCTTATCTTTTTAACTATGCATATTATCACGTCAGCAAGAAGGGTCTTTGCCCATAATTGGAAAAACAGGGAAACTCCACCATAAGGGGAAATAATTAGGAAAAACTTTATCTCTCCTGAAATGGATAAATTGAAGAATGAAGAAGAATCAGAATGTTATAAGATCTGGGATAAATTTTATCGATGGTTGGAAGATAAAAGGAAAAGCCCAGGGCTAAGATTCATAGACTGGAGACTAGAATTCTGTATGAAATGATCATTGCGAGAATGCATAATACAATAATACAATAGCAGAGTCGGAAGGGACCTTGTAGGTCTTCTAGTCCAACCCCCTGCGTGGGCAGGAACCTTATACCATTTCAGACAAATGGCTCTCTAACATCTTTTTAAAGACTTCCAGGGTTGGGGCATTCACAACTTCTGGAGGCAAGCTGTTCCAGAGGTTAATTGTTCTAACTGTCAGGAAATTTCTCCTTAGTTTAAGTTGCTTCTCTCCTTGATTAGTTTCCACCCATTGCTTCTTGTCCTGCCCCCAGGTGCCTTGGAGAATAGTTTGACTCCCTCTTCTTTGTGGCACCCTCTGAGATATCGGAACACTGCTATCATGTCTCCCCTGGTCCTTCTCTTCATCAAACTAGACCTACCCAGCTCCTGCAGCCGTTCTTCATATGTTTTAGTCTCCAGTCCCCTAATCATCTTGGTTGCTCTTCTCTGCACTCTTTCCAGAGTCTCCACGTCTTTTCTACATCGTGGTGACCAAAACTGTATGCAGGATTCCAAGTGTGGCCTTCCCAAGGCACAAGGCATAAGATAAACACAAACCGACATGGCTGGAAATAGGTCCTTTTATATTTGTAAATACAGAACGGATTAAATCAGGGCTAGTCAACCTGGTCCCTACCGCCCCCTAGTGGGCGTTCCAGCTTTCATGGTGGGCGGTGGGGGTTTTGTCCGATACTGAAGCACTTTCCTTTTTATTTTTATTTAATTGACTTCCCTACTTTATAAATCGCCATGGCTGTGGAAGAAAAGTTTACTAACAGAGATACAAAAGTGGGTGGTACATATTAAAAGGTTGACGACCCCTGGATTAAATGTTAAAAAAACAAATTGGCTACAATGTATAACAATATTTTAGCATGTAGGGCATAGATTTTGCCAGGACGGTTTACACTGTATCCAATGTTTTAATTTGTGTTTAATAAAAAACTTTTTTTATAAAAAAAGTGGAAGGCTGGGTGGGGTCCTATATTTGCTTGGATGGGGCACCACCAGGTAATCCCACGAGTGGAACCCGAGCTGGGAAGCCCAACCCAAGAGACAAAGGCCCCAGCCAACCCTTCCTGTGTGTTGTATTGCTAAGGACACCGCATGGACACCTGAGACAGGGTCTGAAGAAAGGCCCCCTCGGACACCAGGGATGGGGCGGGCAGCCAGGGTGATCCACCTGGGGCCTGACCCTGGGCTCTGGGGCCACATTGTCCAAGGGCAGCCGAGGAGGGGGAGCCCCCTTTTCAACCTCGGCTGCTTTGAGAGGAGTGGGCTCCCAGGAATCGCCTTTCTGACTGGGGGATTCTGGGAATCCACTAAGTCCACTAAGCCTGGAAACACACACACACCCCCGCATCTACGGGATCCCAGGTGCCTGGACGCACCTTTTCCAAGCCCCAGAGGTTGGTAAAAGCTCCAGCGTAGAAAAGCTGCTGCCCTTTCATTAAATTTGTGAGTTGGAAACATTGCCTCCCCCAACTCCTGAAAGACACACACACACACACACACACAGTCAGGAGAGGAAGGGGCAGAGAAAAAGGAGAAGAGCCCCACAGCACAAGGGTGGGCCCCTGCGTGGCTGAGCACACCCACACCCTCTTGCACAGCTAGTGGCACAGTAATGAGATCAGGTGATTTTATCCTCAAATCCATCCCAAACTCTCTTCCCCCTGGAACCAGAAATGAGCCCCAAACATCAAGGGGGCAGTCAGGGCAAGAGCCTGGGTTCTGGAAATCTGGAGAGCAGAAAAGGGACCTTGGAGGTCTTCTAGTCCAACCCCCTGCCTAGGCAGGAAACCCTATACCGTTTCAGAGAAATGGCTACCCAACATCTTCTTGAAGACTTGCAGTGTTGGGGCATTCACAACTTCTGGAGGCAACTTCTGTTCCACTGGTTAATTGTTCTAACAACTGTCAGGAAATTCCTCCTCAGTTCTAAGTTGCTTCTCTCCTTGGTTAGTTTCCACCCGTTGCTTCTCGTCCTGCCCCCAGGTGCCTTGGAGAATAGCTTGACCCCCTCCCCCCTCTTATTCATGGCAGCCCCTGAGATATCGGAAGGCTGCTCTCCTGTCTCCCCTGGTCCTTCTCTTCATCAAACTACCCAATTCCTACAACCGTTCTTCCTAGGTTTTGGCCTCCAGCCCCCTAATCATCATCTTCCCTTTGACACGCTAACCCAGGGGTCTGCAAAGTTGGCTCTTTTAAGACTGGTGGACTTCAACTCCCAGAATTCTGGGAGTTGAAGTCCACCAGTCTTAAAAGAGCCGACTTTGCAGACCCCTGCGCTAACCAACCTGGTCAGGAAGGATGTTGGCAGCCCCCCCCCCAAGATTTCCCCCCTTCCTTCCTTCCTAATTCCAGGGAGGGAGGGGCGGCCTCCTCCTTTGACCCCTTGCACCCATTCCCACAAGGTTCCCATCAGGATCTCTCTCTGGATTTCCCGGCTTCCTTTTTGACCACATTCTCTGCAGTTCTCTGGGTCTTTTAGGCCTCTGGGACACACCATCATCTTCCTCATCCTCATCTGGTTGGTTTGTTTTTTTGCAGTTTCAGACTCCAAGGTCTTCCTGCTCTCCCCGCCTATTTTGTCTCCATTTCTCTCATTTATATCCATGTTTATATTTATACCTGTTATCTTCTACATGTTTGACAAACTAAGAAATACAAATACAAATAGACACACACACACACACACACACCCAAGGCTGGAGACCTTATAGAGCAGGCCCAGTTTTGATCTCAAATATGAACCACTCCACATCTGATCTCCTCCTCCTCCTCTTTCTCCCCCTCCCCCACCTCCTTCATGATAAACACCCTCATTCAAATTAAACCCTAGCTCATAACTCATTTTTTAATTTAAAAATGAAGAAGTTAAAAGAGCTGTTTTAAAAAAAGAACCCCCCCCCCCCCAAATTAGCTGCAATGGCCTCCAGCACAAAATCAGAGGGAGGGCCTGGGGATGTTTCCCAACTCCCCTAGTCTTTCATTCCAATACTTGTGAACCCTGGCTGCCTCCCCCAGGGGCTCAGAGGGGCCAGGCTGGTGGAGGATTTAAACTGGGGTGAAGGAAGGAAGGAAGGAAGGAAGGAAGGAAGAAAGGAAGGAGAGGATGGAGGTTGAGGGTGCAGGTGGGGATAAATTGTGGGGCAGGTTAATTCATTGCTTCTCAGCAGGCTAAGAAAAACCTCCTGAGAAAACCCTAAACTTGCAAAGGCTCCCAAAAGAACAGGGAGAATCTGCACATCCGAAGGGGCTTCCTTCCATGTCGGAGGGGGGTGGATGGGGTGGAGAGCCTGCGGGATCTGGGAGCCACAAAGAAGGATCCAGGTCTCTGGGCCAGGAGGGAGGGAGGGAGGGAGGGAGGGAGGGAGGGAGGGAGGGGGGCCCCTGGGGAAGGTGGCAGAGGGCGCACACGCCCGTGGGATGCCATGGTTTGGGCGAAGGGAGAGTTACTGCCAAGAGAACGGCTGGAAAAGAGGCCGCGTAGCCCACAGCTGCATGACAGGCAACAGCAAGAGCGCTTGGACTCGTCTACCGCTTCCCAGGGTTTCACGGCCCTCTCCAAGAGCGTCACAGAGTCAGCTTTGTTGAGGTTGTCTCCTTTAGGACAGGAGTCTCCAACCTTTGCAACTTTAAGTCTGAAGGACTTCAGCTCCCAGCAAAGCTGGCTGGAGAAGTCTGGGAGCTGAAGTCCTTCAGACTTAAAGTTGCAAAGGTTGGAGACCCCTGGCCCAGGCCTTGACACTGACAGCTTTGCTGGCTGGAGAATTCTGGGAGCTGAAGTCCTTCAGACTTAAAGTTGCAAAGGTTGGAGACCCCTGGCCCAGGCCTTGACACTGACAGCTTTGCTGGCTGGAGAATTCTGGGAGCTGAAGTCCTTCAGACTTAAAGTTGCAAAGGTTGGAGACCCCTGGCCCAGGCCTTGACACTGACAGCTTTGCTGGCTGGAGAATTCTGGGAGCTGAAGTCCTTCAGACTTAATGTTGCAAAGGTTGGGGACCCCTGTCCCAGGCCCTGACACTGACAGCTTTGCTGGCTGGAGAAGTCTGGGAGCTGAAGTCCTTCAGACTTAATGTTGCAAAGGTTGGGGACCCCTGTCCCAGGCCCTGACACTGACAGCTTTGCTGGCTGGAGAAGTCTGGGAGCTGGAGTCCTTCAGACTTAATGTTGCAAAGGTTGGGGACCCCTGGCCCAGGCCTTGACACTGACAGCTTTGCTGGCTGGAGAAGTCTGGGAGCTGGAGTCCTTCAGACTTAATGTTGCAAAGGTTGGGGACCCCTGGCCCAGGCCTTGACACTGACAGCTTTGCTGGCTGGAGAATTCTGGGAGCTGAAGTCCTTCAGACTTAAAGTTGCAAAGGTTGGAGACCCCTGGCCCAGGCCCTGACACTGACAGCTTTGCTGGCTGGAGAAGTCTGGGAGCTGGAGTCCTTCAGACTTAAAGTTGCAAAGGTTGGGGACCCCTGGCCCAGGCCCTGACACTGACAGCTTTGCTGGCTGGAGAAGTCTGGGAGCTGAAGTCCTTCAGACTTAATGTTGCAAAGGTTGGAGACCCCTGCTTTAGGAGACAAGAGAGTTGTGCCACGGAATTTGCAGCAAGAGATACGTTGCTAGAAGTCACAGACACAGAGAGTAAAAACAAGCCGACTTTACTTGTGGTGGAAAAATAAACTACTTTTTCACAAACAGCGATAGTCAGTCTTGAACCAAAATACAGTCTATAACTCAAACAGTTGGCTTACAGTTGCTTAATCCACGATCCTCCTTGCTCTGCTGACCTAACCTGACATCACAGTGTCTCCATTCCAAGATCAGCGTCTAACTGTGATTCCGGCTCCCTCTTATGGCTGAGTTAGGAAGCAGCAGCCAATTACATTTCACTGTAGCACTTAAAGTAACAGAGACCATTTGTAATCATGGCTTATATATATATTGCCAACCCAACACTAGGATTATAGTCCTAAAAAAAAGCCTCTTGCCCCCAACAACCGGGGTCCTCGTTTTACAAGCCCTCGGAAGGACGGAAGGCAGAGTCAACCTGGAGACAGTCAGGACCGAACTGCCGGCAGTGGGCAGAATTAGCCTGCAATGTTGCATTCTGACCGCTGGGCGGCCAGGGCTCTTAAGAAAGAAGGAGGGAAGGCAGCCTCTCAGCCTGTTGGAAGGACAGAGGGAGCTTTGGGCCTCCAGGCCTGCCAAGAGCTTTACCCCGTGAATCCCGCCTGCTCTCCCCCTGGCAAGGTTGACCGGCCCTCAGGGGAGAGGACCCTTGCCCCTGCCCCCCCAACCTTTGCTGTGCCTGTGTGCGTCCGGAAGGCCTCACTTTCGGCCTCCAAACTCCTGGGTGGGTCCTGGGTGCCCTCGTCTGGCGCAGGTGCCTGGGGGAGGCCGGTCGGTGCCCCTGCGGGCACTTGGTCCTGCAGCTGCCGGAGCGTTTGCGCGAGGGCCTGGCGCTGCCTGGCCTGGCGCCTGGTCATCAGCCCCACCTGGGCCTCCAGCTGCCCCACCTGGCTCTCCTGCTTGTGGCGGGCCTTCTGGTAGGCGAGGAGCAGGGCGCTGCCAGGAGAGAGGGGCAAAGGGGGAGGGGCTGAGGAGGGGCCCCCAGAGCAGCCGGGGGAGCCCCCTGTCCAGGGAAGGGCCGGAGGAACCCACGGGTAGCCGGACAGGCCTTCCCCAGATGTGCTGGGAGATGGGAGTTTTAGCCCAAGGGGGGGGGGGACGAAGGGAGGCTGGCACAGCCCAGCTTCTCCTTCCCTCCTGGCCACTCCATGCTGGTAGACTGCTGCTGTCCATGGCGGCTTAATCTCCGTGCCACACACCTCATCGGTTTATGCAGGAGGTTTCCCAGAGGCCCCTCCCCTCACGTACCTATGGGCCTGGAAGAGGTCCTGCATGAGCTCCATCTCCTGTGCCTCATGGGCCCTGTAGTCCTGGCTCTTCTCCTCCAGGTCCACCCAAAGACCCTGCAGGCGTTCCTTCAGGGCCCGGACCCTGCAAAGAGCCGCAGGGGGTCAAGGGGAGGGGGAGGAAGCCCACTGAGTGGGGAGCCCCCCCACCCGGGATCAGCAATCCCTCCCCCCCACCGGCTTTCATTGGCCAGGAGGGGATAATGGGGGCCGCAAGGGGGAAGCCTGCTCTCATACGGGGTGGGGGGGGTGGGATTCCTTTCCCCCCTCCCAAAAAAACAAATGGAGGGCAGAGAGCAAGTCCTTGACTTACAACCCTTCATTTAATGACTGCTCAAAGTTACGATGACACTGAATAACGTGACTTGTGATCATTTCTCACACTTATGACCACTCCTCTTTATGACGAGTCCCCAGGCCACGTGACCTCCACCTGCAACCTTTGCAGATGGCTTCTAACAAGCCACGTCAAAGGGGGAGGGGGAGACAGGTTCACTTAACGACCGCACAATTCACTCAGCAACTGCAGCTATTCCCTTAAGGGCCGTGGCAAAAAAAAAAAAAGGTTTGCAGAATCGGGGGCTCCTTGCTTAGAAACAGGAAGTTTCCTCCTGCGTTGTGGTCGTAAGCCGAGGACTTGCGTTAAATGAGCCCCGTGTGCTGGCAGTGGGAGGAAGACGGAGCGTTTTCATCTCCAAAAACTCAGGAGGCGGAAATGGAGGGATTCCACCTGAACGGCCAGGCTACGACTCCCAGCACAGCCGCTCAGGCCAGGAGGAGGAGGAGGAGGATCAGAGGAAGCGCCGTCACCTCCTTCTCTGGCCCTGGGGGGGCTCCATAGGACCCCTCGCTTCCAAGGGCTCCAGAGATCTGCCAATCATGCTCTAACCCTTATTTTATTTTATTTTATTTTATTTTATTTATTTTATTTTATTTTATTTTATTTTATTATTTATTTTATTTTATTTTATTTTATTTTATTTTATTTTATTTTATTTTATTTTATTTTATTTTATTTTATTTTATTTTATTTTATTTTATTTATTTTATTTTATTTTATTTTATTTTATTTATTTTATTATTTTATTTTATTTATTTTATTTATTTTATTTATTTTATTTATTTATTTTATTAAATTTATACCCCGCCCTTCTCCTTGTTAGGACCCAGGGCGGCGCACAGGCATCTAAAAACACAGAAATACAATAAATATCAATTAAAATGCAATTAAATTCATTAACCCGTGCTAAAAACCCAATATTAAAAACCCTACCAAATTACAAATTTCCTTAAAACGTCATTTATTTTATTTATTTTATTTATTTTATTTATTTTATTTATTTTATTTATTTTATTTATTTTATTTATTTTATTTTATTTTATTTATTTTATTTATTTTATTTATTTTATTTATTTTATTATTTATTTTATTTTATTTTATTTTATTTTATTTTATTTTATTTTATTTATTTATTTATTTTATTTATTTTATTTATTTTATTTTATTTTTTATTTTATTTATTTTATTTATTTTATTTATTTTATTTATTTTATTTATTTTATTTATTTTATTTATTTATTTTATTTTATTTTTTATTTTATTTTATTATTTTACAATACAATAGCAGAGTTGGAAGGGACCTTGGAGGTCATCTAGTCCAACTTCCTGCCTAGGCAGGAAAGCCTATTTTGTTTTATTTTATTTATTTTAATTATTTTATTGTATTTTATGTCGGCTGTATTTTTATTTTTGTTATTTTTTATTATGTTGTATTGTACTTTATATTTTATTTTATTTATTTTACTATTTTATTTTATTCCATTCTATTTTATTATATTTTATCATTTTATTTATTATTGTATTTTATTGTGTTTTATTTTATTATTTTTAAACTTGGGATTCCCACCCGCCCTGTTGCCAAGGGAAGCTTACCGAGTGGAAGTCTCCAGGACTCGGAGCCTCAGGGCTTGGGGCTCCCTCTGGGCCAGGCTTCCCTCCGCGTCCTCGGGGGCAGCCGGGGGGCTCCTCTGGGGAAGGCCCTGGGGGGCCCAGGCCTGAGCGGGGGCAGAGGAGAAAGAAGCGCTTGGGGGGTGGGCTGTGCCTTAAGCTGTGGCTCCTCCTGGGCCAATCAGACCCCCCCCCCGGTCAACTCCCGTCTGGACTACTGCAATGTGCCCTATGGGGGGGGGGGCTGCCCTTGGAGAGCATCCGGGGGCTTCAGCTGGTTCCAAATGCAGCAGCCGGCATGATTTGGCCAAGCCTAGATTTGCACCCGGGTCCCCTCTCTGGCGGGAGTTGGGTGGCTGCCGATTCGCTTCCGGGCTCAATCCAAGGGGCCGCCGGTCCCCTTTAAGAGAGGGGCCCCCCTCGGGAGAGCCGTTGGGGGCGCAGTGGTCCGAATGCGGCATTGCAGGCAGACTGACCGGCTCCAGGTTGACTCAGCCGTCCGTCCTTCCCAGGTGGATAAAAGGAGGAGCCAGATTAAGGGGGAGGGGCAAGAGGCTGGCATTTGGAAGCCACTCGATGCACTTAAGGGCCGGTCTGTGTCCGAGGGCCACTGCGGTCGTCCTGGGCAGGTGGGTGTCCAGGCTCTTCTGGAAAGCCTCCAGGGGGGGATCCCCCGAGCACATCTGGAGCCACGGCTGTTTTCTCACGGTCAAGAAATTCCCCCTGCTGCACCTCTCCTTTGCAAGGCCTGTCCTCCCCCGTCCTCCCCCCTGTTGCTTCTTGTCCTTCCTGGTGGGGCCTTAGAGAACAGCATGGGACACCCCCCACCACCATCGTCCCTGTGGCAGCCCCTCAAATATTGGAAGATGCTGGAGAGAAGCAACTTAGAAACAAGGAGGAATTTCCTGACCGTGAGAAGAATTAATCAGTGGAACAGAAGTTGCCTCCAGAGGTTGTGAATGCCCCAACACTGCAAGTCTTCAAGAAGATGCTGGAGAGCCATTGGTCTGAAGAGGTGGAGGGCTTCCTGCCTAGGCAGGGGGTTGGACTAGATGGCCTCCGAGGTCCCTTCCAGCTCTGCTATTCTATCCTATTGACCTCTAGTCCTTCTCTTTGCTAGACCAGCCCTTAGGCCCATCGCCAGAGGGGAGCCTCCTTCCCTACACAACTGGAGACCCTTCCCAAGACACCCGTCTCTCCTGGGTACAAAATGGGGCATCTCAGAGGTGGGGAGGGGTCCCAGGCAACCCTCGGCCCTTCCTGAGTCTCTGGGCATTGGGCCCAAGGGAAAGGGAGGGAGGGTTACCAGGGGGAGGGGTCTGGGCTGGGGAGGAAGGCTTTTACCCCAGAGTCTTCCTCTTCCTCGCTGTCGCTGCTGCTCTCTGGGGAGGGGTCCGGCTGTCCCCGGAGGTCTCGCTGCTCCCCCTGGAGGGTCCGGATCACCAGCAGGCAGGCGGCCTCCTGGGCGGGGAGCGTGTGGGCCCAGAGCGCCAGCCCCTGCTTGGCCTTGGCAGTGAGGTGAAGCCTGGTGCCCAGGTCAGCCAAGGCCTCCTGGGGGGGGGGCACAAGGAGACGGGTGGAGGGAGAGAAAGGTTAGGGTCAGGCAGCCCCCCCCCCGCCCCAGGCATTTGGGGGGCGCAGAAGAGGGGAGTTCTCCCGCTTGGGCTGGACTAGAAGACCTCCAAGGTCCCTTCCACCTTCTCCCCTCTCCTCTTCCTCTTCTACTCTATTCCATTCTCTGGGCTCCCCCAGACAGTGCAATTCAGGCCCCTCAGCCCCCGTGGCCAAACCCCTTCGGTTCAAGGGCAGAAACACCCCCCCCCCCAAGACCAAAGGGCCGCTTGGGGAGGGGGGGGTCAATGGGGAATCAGGGGGCAGCCTGGGCCCCTTCAAACGATCAAAGGATTTGCTTGACCTGTGACCACAATTGGGAGCAGAATTTCCATTGCTAAGCAAACGGTTATTAAGTGAGTCGTGTCGATTTTATGACCATTTTTTTGCCAGGGTCGTTAAGTGAATCACTGCAGCTGTTAAGTAAATAAACACAAGGTCATTAACCGAATCCAGCTTCCCCTCCGACGCTGACGCTCAGAAGTTGCCTGGGAAGGTTGCAAATGGTGACCCCAGGACGCTGCAACCGTCATAAGTACAGGCAGTCCTTGACTTACGTTGGTTCACTTAGTGACCGTTCCAAGTTTGAAGTTACAACAGCACTGAAAAAAATGGACTAAGGACCCTTTTCACACTTAAGGACCCTTTTCACACTTAAGGACCCTTTTCACACTTAAGGACCCTTTTCACACTTAAGGACCGCTGCAACCTCCCCATGCTGACTCACGTTTATGACGGTTACAGGGGTCCCAGGGCCACGTGGTCCCCTTTTGTGACCAGCAAAGTCAAGGGGGGAGCCGGATTTGCTTAACGACCCTGTGGCTGACTTAAGGGCTGCAATGATTCGCTTAACAACGGTGGCGAGAAAAACAGGGCCAAAGTTCACATTTCTCACTTAGCAACATACATTCTGGGCTCAGTTGTGGTCGTAAGTTTGAAGACTAACAGACCAGGTTTTGCAGAGGTAGGAAATGAAAGGAGCTCCAGGGAAGGGAACCCCCCACCCCCACCCCAGAAAACAGCTCAGGTGAGGAAGTGAAGCGAAATCCACACGGAATGGAGAAGGTGGGGGAGGGTCCCTCTTGGGCTGGCTGGCGGGAGCCCTCTGCCCTGCAACCTTTGCTCCCTCCCTTGCTCACAGGACCCATGCCCCCCCCCCAATCTCCCCCCAAAGAGGCTCCCCCCCCCTCGGGGCTCACCTGGGCGCTGTGTAACTCTCGCAGCAGCTGGCCCTTCTCCATGCGGGGTGGGGGCCCCCAGCCGGGAAGCGCCTCCTCCTGCACGGCCCTCCGGCCCTCGGCCACCTTGGCCGCGATGCCCGCACTGAGCCTGGCAGCCACGGTGGCCAGTCCTGCAGGCGGAGGGTGGGCGGGCAGCTTCAGGGAACTCTGCTGGGCCCTCAGCTGGCGAATGAACCCCTGCAGCCTCCGCTTGGCTTCTCCCTGGGGGGCCCTCGGCCGCAGGGACCTGCAAGGAGAATTCCCCAGCCGGCTTTGGCTCAGGCCCAGCCGTTGTAGGGGGGGAGGAAGCCCCCCCCTCCCTTAAGACTAGCCGGGGTCCTCCAGTGAGTTTTCCTCTCTGGGCCTTCCTCCCGGCCCCCGAATGCCCCCCAATACCTCTCTGGGACCCCCTCTTGGTCGCAGGGCCTCCCGTCGGCCATGCTGCAGGCTCGCACAATCCAGAGGGCGTTCTCCAGCGCAGGGTTTGGGTCCTCGGAGGCCCCCCCTACCAGGAAATGCCAGAGAGGGAGATGTCATGGAATCCGAGGGCTGGAGGGTACCTCAGAGGCCATCCAGTCCAACCCCTGCGCAAGGCAAGAGGGCTTTACGCCCTCCTGGTCCAATGGTTCTCCCGTCTGTGTCCCAAAACCTCCAGGGAGGGAGGACCCACGGCCCCCGGGGGCCAACTGTTGCGTCCCACGCGTTGCTCCATCACCACAGCAGACCCCCAAGGACACGCGATGGGCGGAAGAGGAGAGTCGGAAGGGACCTCAGAGGTCTTCTAGTCCAACTACACCCAGGGGGGGTCAAACTCCATTTCATGGAGGGTCCGCATCAGGGTTGTGTCTGACCTTGGAGGGCCAGGGGGGGGGGCGTGGCCAGCTCGACGTCACTCATGTCAGGGGCGCCCGGGGGTGGGGATAAGCACTCCGGCAGCGAAAAGGGGCTCCCAAGCTCCGTTTCCAGCTGCAACAACCTCCTGCCGCCTTCTCTGCCGGGGAAAACGGAGCTGGGGAGGGTCCCCCGTGGCCCCCAGGAGCTCCCTTGTCATTGGAAGGGGCACTGCGGGCTGGTCCTTCCCATGGGCCAGATGTAAGCACCCCATGGGCAGGATCCGGCCTCCGGGCCTTGAGTTTCCCACCCCTGAAGCAGACCAACTGGGGGACTGGAGACGGAAACCCACGATGGACGGTTGCAGGAAGTGGGCCTGGCTGGTCTAGGGAAGAGAAGGACCAGGGGAGACAGGAGAGCAGCCTTCCAGTATTGGAGAAGCTGCCCCAGAGAGGAAGAGGGGCCCAAGATATTTTCTGGACTGCCATCTGTCAGAAATGGTGTAGGGTCTCCTGCTTGGGCAGGGGGTTGGAGTAGATGACCTCCAAGGCCCCTTCCAGCTCTATTCTTCCAGCCCCATGTAGCATCTCCTGCTTGAGCAGGGGGTTGGACCCGGGGCCCTAGGCTGATGTTATGCAACGCCAGGTCCGTGGTACAAAAGGCCCCCCTCATTCATCAGCTTGTGTCAGAGGGGGACCCGGACCTGGTGGGTATAACGGAGACCTGGTTGGGCCACGAAGGGGGTTTACCCCTCGTAGAAATGTGCCCACCGGGTTACCAAGCCTTTAATCAGCCTAGGGCCCTAGGGAGGGGTGGGGGGGTGGCGATCATGGTTAGGGAAGGTCTTGAGCCGAAGGAGACCACGATCCCTGCAACCGTTCTTCATGTGTTTCATCCTCCGGTCCCCTCGTCCTCTTTGTTGCTCTTCTCTGCCCTCTTTCCAGAGTCTCCACGTCTTTTCTACATCGTGGTGAACCAAACCTCCAGTGGGTCCCAACATGTCCCTCCCCAGAGTGTCCCCCTCCTCCCCCTTCTCAGCTTTTGGGGCAGGGGGAGGAAGAGGCCGCAGGGGCCCAGCCAGCTGTGTCTATGGGAGAGGGGAGGGGGCAAGAGATGGTCAGCCAATTCCAGGGGTCTCACCTGCCTCTGCTCCCATCTCCGGGCTCGGATTCTGCTCCGCGGCCGTCAGGGCCAGGAGGGTCTCGTAGGCCTCCAGGCAGCGTTCGCTGGGGGAGGAACAGGGGCTACTCATACCCAGAGACCCAGCCCAGGGGGCCTTCTGGATCCTGCCCCCCTCCCAGCAAAGACCAAGTCCGACTGGACCAATGGGAGGGGCCTGCTCTTCCCTCCTAGGGGCCCTGCGAGGGAGGCCAGGCAGGCTGGATGGGGAGTGTCAGCCCCCCACCCCCCCGCCCCACAGGCCGGCCTTGGCTGCCCATCTCCAGCCCCCCCCCCCACAATTCACCCCACGCTGCCCTGATAAGAATCCCTCTCTGCAACTCAGCTGAAGCAGCTCCCCATTGTACCTGGGGGGGGGGCTAAAACCCCTTTCTCTCCCCCCCACATTTCCCCAGCATCCTCAGGACCCTTTCCTCCATCGTATATTTTATTTATTATAACCCCCCCCCCCGAGACACACCATGTGAGGAAAGGAGGGAGGCAGATTCACGGGCAGCTCAGAGTACAGACCGATCCCAACTTATGAGCGTAGCTGAGCCCAGAGTTATGGCCATTGGTTGTGGCAGTCCTTAAGCGGGACCTCACCTGCTGTGGAGGGCCAGGGCCAGCCCCGTCTGGTGGGACTCCTGGCGTCCGAGCAGGAGGCTCAGCTGCTCCGCGTCCGTCTTGGACTCCTGCAGGGCCCCCGAGAGCCCCCGGTTGAGCCCCCGCAGCCCCTCCAGGCACCTAGGGGAGAGGGCAGGGGGTCCCGGTCAGGGGAGGGCTGCTCCTACGGCTTGTAACCCAGGTGCAGCTAGGGGTCAGGGAGTCCATTTCATAAGTGGCCGTGATGGGGCTTCATAAGGGCTAGGGAGCTGCAAGGGGGTGGGAGCCCCTCCCAGAGGAAAGGCCCAGCAGATGCTCTGAGGGGGTGAGGGGGCCCCCTCCCTCCAGAGAAAAGACAGAGGGGGGGGGCAATCCAGACGCTTGGGGGCCCTGCAAGGATCCTCTGCTCCTTAGGTCACCCCCCCCAAATTAGGTTGGGGGGGGCACCATTGCAACCCCCTCCCCGGGACGAAGAGCAGGCTGCTCATGGCCGAGTGAGGGTGGGGGGCGTCAGGGACCCCTACCTGTGGAGCTGCTCCAGGATCTCTGCAGGGGGGCAGGCTGGAAGGGAGGGGGCAGGCAGGAAGCTGGTAGCCCCCCAGGGAGGGTGGGGGCCGTTCTGAGCAGACCCTGAGGGGGGATCCTGCAAGGGAGGGGGCACGTCAAAAATACAGCCAATCCTCCCCCCCCTCCCAAGAAGGAGGGTTCAGCCAAAGGAGCTTAGCTTCTTCCCCCTCCCCTCTTCCTCTGATCTGGGGCTGAGAGACCCTCCCCTGCAGCACCTGGGCTCCTTCCCCTGGGGGGCTGGGGGCTCCTCCAGCGCAGGTCTCCACCCTGGACAGGCTCTCCTGCAGCTCCTGCACCTGGACGGAGAGGGGGAGGGGGGCGAGGAGGGTCAGGCAAACAGAGAAAGCCCCCCCCCCCAAACAACGTCTCAAGAGGCCTCAAAAGAGGGAAAGAGCCGCAGGAGCAGGAAATGAGGAGAGGGAAGCCGGCCTGGGGCTCTTTCAGGGGCTGCTCCCCCCCCCCCCCCCCGGGGTTTCTGATGGGAGACCCTTCCACACTGGGGAGAGGGGGGCTTCTCAGTGGCTTCCTCCTTGGGAATGTGATTGACAGCTTTCAGCAAAACTTTGAGCTTTACTGGATTTGTTCCTCCCTTTTCTTTCTTTCTTTCTTTCTTTCTTTCTTTCTTTCTTTCTTTCTTTCTTTCTTTCTTTCTCTCTCTTTTTCTTTCTTTTTTTCTTTCTGTTTTCTTTCTTTCTTTCTCTTTCCTCCCTCATCTTTCCCTCCCTCCCTCCTCCCTCCTCCTTCCTTTCTTTCTTTCTTTCTTTCTTTCTTTCTTTCTTTCTTTCTTTCTTTCTTTCTTTCTTTCTTTCTCTTTCCTCCCTCATCTTTCCCTCCCTCCTCCCCTCTTTCTTTCTTTCTTTCTTTTCTCTTTCTTTCTTTTTTTCTTTCTTTCTCTTTCCTTCCTCATCTTTCCCTCCCTCCTCCTTTCTTCTTTCTTTCTTTCTTTCTTTCTTTCTTTCTTTCTTTCTTTCTTTCTTTCTTTCTTTCTTTTTCTCTTTCCTCCCTCATCTTTCCCTCCCTCCCTCCCTCTTTCTTTCTCTCTCTCTCTTTTTCTTTTTTCTTTCTTTCTTTCTTTCTCTTTCCTCCCTCATCTTTCCCTCCCTCCTCCTTTCTTTCTTTCTTTCTTTCTTTCTTTCTTTCTTTCTTTCTTTCTTTCTTTCTTTCTTTTTCTTTCTTTCTTTCTTTCTTTCTTTCTCTTTCTTTCTTCTCTCTCTCTCTCTCTTTCTTTCTCTTCCTTCCCTCCCCCTTCCCTTTCTTCCTCCCTTCCCTCCTCCCCAGGCTAAACCAGGCCCCCTCATGATCCCATAACCAGCAGCAGAGCCCCCCCCCCCAAGGCCCCCCCTGCACAACGCCTGGGAAAGAAAGGTCCTGGAAGGCTCCCAGGCTCAGGGCCCTCAGGCCCTCTGGCTCCCCCTGCTGGATCTGGTGGGCAGTGTCGGCAGCTGAACGAGGGCCCCCACCTCTTCCCAGTGCCAGGGAAGCCCCTTCACCAAGGGGGGGGGGAGAGGGGGGGGAGAGAAAGCCTTTGGCCTGCGCCAGTTGTGGGAAGAGGCTGGGTGGCACACTTACTGCCAGGAGGGCAAACCCCCACGGAAGCCTCCTCCTCCTCCTCCTCATGCAGGCAGGCAGAGGGGAGAAGATCCGGATGGGAATGGGGGTGGTGGGTGGTGGGGGCTTCCCTGGACCTCCCCCTCCCCCACCTGCCCCTGATCGGAGCCTCTGGCAAGGCGGCTCTTCACCCGACTGCACAGCAAGACACCCCCCCCCTGCCAGCCCCCAGCCCCCTACCTTCCTGTGGAGCCTGTGGCGCTGCTGCTGGTGGGCGGCCACGGAGGCCTTGGACCGGCTGAGCAGCTCCTGCTGGGCCTCCAGCTGGGCTCGCAGGGCGGCGTTCCTCTCCCTGTAGAGGGCGGCCATCCTCTCACAGGGGGGGTCCTCAGTGCCTTCCCTCTGGAGCCCCCCCAGGCCGGCTTCCAGGCCCTGGCAGGGGACAACCCACCAGGAGGCCCAGTTGCAACCAGCTGGCTTCGGCAGAACAACCCCCCCTCCAGAGCCCTCCCTTGAGGGGAGCCCCCCCCTGCCCCCCCTGCAGCCCCCCACCCCACCCCCCACGGCCAAAGAGGGTCAGGGGCAGCCAGGTGGGGCCTCAGAGGAAGCGTTCAATTTTGCTCCCCCTTTAAAGGAGCCTTTATTTCCCTTAAAGATTCTGTTAAAATTGTCTAATTTTGATATTAATGGTGTGGAAAATTATACTTGTTAAAATGTTGTTAAAAAGTAGGCAAGAAGACACACTCCACTCCCTGGCTCTTCAGAACTCCAGAGCTGGGAGGGACCCTGGAGGTCCTCTAGACCAACCCCAACCCCCCCAACCCCGTTTCAACAGGAGGCCCCAGACCATTTCAGACAAGTGGCTGCCCGGTCTCTTCTAGAAAGCCCCCAGGGATGGGGTCCCCCCTCAGGTGTGTGTCTGGGGGTGTGTGGAGAATGTCCAGCCGCTCCCCCCACCCCTCCCACCCCCTGCACACCTGGGCCAGCTGGGCACCTCCCTGCAGCTGGGCTTCCCCGCTGGGAGGGGGCTTCCGGTAGGAGAGGAGGAGGTTCTCCAGGGAGCTGAGGGCCTTGTGGACGCCAAGGAAGAGGTCAGCCGTCCCTGGGAGAGAGAAGAGGCCAGGCCAGGCAGTTCCAGAGGTCAAGCCTTGCAGGGGGCAGGAGACCGAGAGGGGGATGATGGGACAGAGGGCCCACTCCTCACATTAGGCTGCAGAGGGAATGCCCTCCTCCTGGGAACACCGCTGGAAGGACCCGCCTGGGAAAAGGCAGGGAGGGGACCAATCTGGGGGATGGACTAGAAGACCTCCAGGGCCCCTTCCCGCCCTGTTCTTCCAGGGTCTCTCCAAAGGAGGCGGGGCCTTGTGCTCTCCAGGGGCTCAAGTGGCCAGAAGTCTGAGTCGGGGGGGGGGGCAGGGGAGGGGCTCCATCCGAAAAGAGGCAGGAAACAGAGGCCTTTTCCTTCTGGCTCCTGATTCGAGATTTCCCACCTGGCAAAATCTGAGCCCCTCCCCCTCCCTCTTGGGGCCTTACCTGGTTCTGGACCGGCCGGAGGTGGGGGAGAGGGGCTCCTGGCACGCCTGGCCAAGAGGGACGGGCATCGGGGGAGGCTGGCGGTGGACTCGGAGCCCAAATCGGAGAAATCGCCTTCCTCCTCCTCCCTACAGCGAGAAGGAGGCGGGGTGAGGGAGTTGGGCCCAATTGGGGGGGTGCAAGGGGGGAGGGGGGCAGGAGGGCCACCCGGAGTCCGGACTCAGCTCCTGGAGACCCCACGGAGACCCCTCCGTCCTTGGAGAGGCCTTTGGAGCTCAGCCCTGGCATCTCCGGGTGGTCTCCTGTCCCAGATTTAAGGCAGGCAGAAAGGCATGGCCGGATATCGTGCGCAGGTAGACCTCGTCTTACGACCTTCTGTGGAGGGACTGCCTGAATGACAACAGCGTTGAAAAAGTGACTCAGGGCCGTTTTTCTTCCCACGGTCACCTGATCAAAAGCGGGGCGCTTGGCGGCTGGCATGGGCGGCTGAGGGTGGCAGCGTCCTGGGGGTCACATGACCCACATCGGCCACCCACCTCCGGCATGGAAAGCCAATGGGGGCAGCCGTTTAATGACCAAACGATTCACTTAACAGCTGTGGCAAGAACAGCCGTAAAACAGGACAAACACGCTTTGTGACTGTCTCGCTTAGTGACAGAGGTCTTGGGCTCAGTTGTGGCCGTAAGTCGAGGGCGGCAGTAAGAGTTTCCAGCTGGCATCGGGGTGAAATAAATCATTGAACTGCAGAGGGGCGCAAGTCCTCACACAACGACCGTCCTGCTTTTTTCTTCCCAGGTCTTGGGTGGGACAGGGGCTGTCTGAGCCCCCCCCAGAGGATGCTGGGCCTGCAAAGGGAAGGGGGCGTGGGGGGGGGGAGAAGGGAGGGGTGTACCTGGCCCTCTCCTGCTGCAGCCGCTCCACCTTCCCCTGCAGCCGGACGATGGTGACCAGCAGGCGGGTGATGTGCTCCTCGTAGTGCAGGGCGGCTTCCTCGCCGGACTCCTCCTGGCTGGGGGGTCCCAGCTCCCCCTGCGGCCCACAAGAGAAGGGGGAGCATCAGCCCCCCCACCGAGACCCGGAGGGGCCCCCCCCACCCCACCAGGTGCCAGGGGGGCATTTACTGGGTTGCATTTCATTCGTATTCTTTTATTTTTCAGTCTCAGGTTTTGCTGTGACTGGCGCAGAGTCCGTCTGAGAGAGGGACGTTTATATCCGTTTTCCAACTCAAGGAATAAAATGCACTTTGCGACCCCCAAAGGCCTCGGGGAACGAAGCTGCTCCTCTCCTGCATTTTTCCTCAGTCCTGGCTACAGGCAGACCCCGACTTACGGCCGTTCACATAGCGACCGTTGGAAGTTACACCAGCCCCAAAAGAGAAGGACTGATGACCTTCTTCCCCATTGACAACTGTAGCCTCATTTCCGTGGCCCCCCGGTCAAAATTAGGACGCTTGGCAACTGACTCGTACTTATGACGGTTTCCAGCCAGGGGATTCTACTGCGGAATTCAGACCAGAGTTAAGTAGGCAAAGGAATCTTTTTTTCTGGCTCACGGGTTGCACCGAAAGTGGAAATTCAATTCAATTTGAATTTCCTTCCTTTTCCTAAAACAGGGGTCTGCAAAGTCGGCTCTTTTAAGACTGGTGGACTTCAACTCCCAGAGTTCCCCAGCCAGCTGGGGAACTCTGGGAGTTGAAGTCCACCAGTCTTAAAAGAGCCGACTTTGCAGACCCCTGTCCTAAAACAATGGCGGAGGGATTGGGGCCTTTTGTCCCTCCTTCTCCTGCCCAACGACCTTTTTAAAAAGCCTTCACTGGGATTTCTGTATGCGTTTTTGTGTGTGTATCAGTTTAAATCACACTTTCTCATTAGAGCGTGGCCCCTTTAAGACCTGTGGACTTCATCTCCCAGAATTCCTGAGCCAGCCTGGCTCAGGGATTCTGGGAGTTGAAGTCCACAGGTCATAAAGGGCCAGAGTTCCCCACCCCTCAGCTATCGCCTCACCGTTTACATCAGCATTTTCCCTCAGCCTTGGCTACTTTAAGACGTCTGGACTTCCACTCCCAGAATTCATGCTGGCTGGGGAATTCTGGGAATTGAAGTCCACCCATTTTAAATCTGCCAGACATGGAGGAATGATGGATTAAATGATGGACTAAACAGCCTCATCTCCTGCAAGGCATCCCAGGGGCTCGGAAAGGCCCCAGAAGGGAGCCCGAAGAGCCACAGCTTGGCCCCGGACTCCGGTGTCCACTTCGGCCAAGAGCTGCAGACCCACTTTGGATGGGCAGGAAGTCCGGAGTTGCTTCCCTCAATTAAACACAGGAAGACAGGCCTTTGGGTGTGTGGGTGTGTTCCTTTGCTTTCTCCAGGGACGATGCCTGATTTGCCCCTCCGGAAAGCCTGCCGTTCTCGGTTTCCAGGCTGAGGGGGTCATTCCTGGGGATGCCAGGGGCAGCCTCCGTCCAGGGACCCCCCCCCTCGCAAGCCCAGGGCAGCTTAGCCAGGGAAGGAAGTGGGGAGCGGTTGCAGCTGGAAGGACCTCTCGTTGCTGTGCTTCTGGTTGACTGCAAGGGTCCCTCAGAGATCAACTAGTCCACCCCGGCGGTCCCCAAAGCAGGAAAGGAGGGCGCTTCCCGTGAGAAGCTTTTCCTGGGATTCCCAACAGAGAGAGTCAGAAACCCTCAAACTGGACCAGAGAATTTCCCCACGGGAGCCCCCTCCCACACTCCAAATTCTCACCTACCTCTTCCATGCTTCTCCTTTCTGCCTTCTCCCCTTGGAGCCTCCTGGCTTCGCCCTGGCCCTGATGGACGGAGGCAGGCTTTTCCTGTTGACTTGCAGCCTTCCCAACTTCCCTATACATTTCCTGCCTTCCCTGAGAGGAAGGGGCCGGGCAGCGGTCGAGCCTCGCCTCGCCTTGATTCCTGGCCAAACAACCCACCGCATTTATAACTGCGCCACACAAACCGGGACAGAAAATAAACTTGGTTTTCTTGAAAAATTAAGACATTGTGGGTCGTAAAATCTGTGCTGTGGCCCTGGGGAGGTTAGGGGCCCTAGAGGGCAGGGGTCTCCAACCTTGGCAACTTTAAGATTTGTGGACTTCAATTCCCAGAATTCTGGGAGTTGAAGTCCACAAATCTTAAAGTTGCCAAGGTTGGAGACCCCTGGTATAGGGACAGGAGGATCTCACACGTGAACTTCATGGCGCATTTAACAGATTAACCAATGTTGGAAGGGACCTTGCAGGTCATCTAGTCCAACCCCCTTCCCAAGCAGGAGATCTTACATCTGCCTCTATCTAGGATTGAACTCACAAACTCCTGATTGTGGGGTGAGAGATCCACCTCTAGGACATCTTAGGGCACTCTTTTTCAACCTTGCTGTCAGGCCTGTAGCCACACTTTCTATTATTCTCCTATGCATTTTCATGTGTGTGTTTGTGTGGGTGTTGCATTTGTGCTGATAAATAAATAAATAAATAAATAAATAAAGGGAGACTAGTATAGATCTATTTCAAGCTATTTAGCTCTCATCAGGTGGCCATGTCCTGACTGGGATTCGAACTGGGGCTGTTTAGATCTATACTTGCGGCTGAAGCTGTGCAGCTGAGGGAATGGCTGGGGGGATTCTGAGAATGGCTGAAACTTCAACTTTCTTTCGGGTGGGGAAAACCCGGAAGCTTTCAGATGTGGGTCAATGTCAGGGCTCCAAGGAAGACCCCCAATGAAAGAAGACTCCGAGGCCTGAAGTTCCCCATTTATTAGAGATGTCATATTGGCACATCTGGGAAACCCACATGTGGAAGCTCTCCGCTTTCCCCCACCCAAATGGAAGTGCGAGTCCCTGCCCAGCACCCACAGGTCCATCCCGTGGTCCAATCAGGCACCGTCAAAAACAGGAGATGCCTCCCAGTCACTCATCCCAGCTGCAGGACCAGATGACCTTGACCTTCTGAGAAAGAATGTTGTTATGGCTACATATCACCCACGCTCTATGTAATCCCCCCTCCTATTTCCCCACAGTAGAAAACGTGACAGGCCTCGAGTCCAAAGGAAAAGAGGCGGCTTCCGGGTCTGACAGGCTGGGGGATTCTGGGAGTCAAAGTCCACACAGCCTCCAGGCACCAAAGTTGGGGGATATTGCGATTCCTTTCTTATCCCTGCAGGAAGTTTAAAGGAGGTGGAATTCTAACATGAGGGAGCTCCCAGTCGCTGCCTCTGCTCCATTGCGTTACCCGTTGAAGCTCCTGGGGCTGGGTCCATACTGAATGCAACCAAAGGAAAGAGGGATTTTTAGGGAAAGGAAGGGGAGGGAGAGTGGGAAGGAAGGAAAAGTGAAGAAAAGGAAGAAGGAAAGAGAAGAAAAAGAGGAAAAGGAGGAAGAAAAAAGGAAAGGAAAAGAAAGGAAAAGGAAATAGAAAAAGAAAGATTGAAAGAAAAAGGAAAAAGAATGAGAGAAGGAAGGAAGAAAAGGAAAGAAAAGGATACAAGGAAAAAAGAAAGAAAAGGAATAGAATAGAAAATAGAACAGGGAATATAGAGCAGATCTGGAAGGGAGAAGATCTCCAAGGAAAGAAGGAGAAAGAAAGAAAGAAAGAAAGAAAGAAAGAAAGAAAGAAAGAAAGAAAGAAAGAAAGAAAGAAAGAAAGAAAGAAAAAAGAAAGAAAGAAAGAAAAGGGAGGGAGGGAGGGAGGAAGGAAAGAAAGAAAGGAGAAAGAAAGAACGAAAGAAGGAAGGAAGGAAGGAAAGAAAGGAGAAAGAAAGAAAAATAAAGAAAAAAGGAAGGAAGGAAGGAAGGAAAGAAGGAAAGAAAGAAAGAAAGCACCCAAAGGTCTGGAGTTGGGGGCTGTTTCATGATCTCTAGGGTTCATGGCGGGGTGGGGGGGGGGAAATGCCTGGTGGGGAATTCTGGGAGTTGAAGTCCGGCCTCTTAAAGGAGCCGAGTTCAAGAAAGGCTCCAAATCCAAGCCAGAAGCGGGGGAAACGCCGGGGCGTTGCAAGGGAAGCCCCCCCGGCGCCCCCCCAGCTCCAGCAGCCCCCGCCCCTCCCTCGGCTGCCCCTCCTCGGGGGGGGAGGAGACTCCAGCGCCCCCCCCGGAAACTACAAGTCCCGGCAGCCCTTGCGAGGGCGGCTGCTTGGAGTTTTTTTTCCTCCCCCCGCCCCCCCTTCCTTCCGTCCCTCCTGCCTCTCCGGGCGTTGCAGATCCAGGTGGGGGAGGCTGCAGAGGGGCGGCGGGGGCTCCCTCGCCTTTGCAACCGGGCGCCCGCGTGCGCAGGGCTCCCCGGGGAGGGGAGGGAGGGGGGCGGGGCTGGAGGGGGGGGGCTCCAGGTCCTTGCAAGCGGTGGGGGGGGTGGGCGCTGCTGGGAGGGGCGCCCCCTTGCAAAGCGGGGAGGAGGAGGGGGCTTTTAGGGAACCCGGCTCCTCCTTTTGCAGAAGGCTCGCCGTCTCGCTGCGCCAGGAGTTGGGGGGAGGAGGGGGGGGTCTGCCCAGGAGCCCCCAACCCCTCCAGCCCCGCCCACAAGGTTGGCATCGCCCCTTCCTCTCGAATCGCGGATTCAGCGATAGGGGAGGAGTTGAATCTCCCAGGCAATTGTCCAGGTAGAAGGTGAAAATAGATGGACGATGACGTCACTGTTGAATAGGATGGGAGCGCTATTGTACTCTGTAAGACTGAGGATGATGATGATGGAAAATGAAACTCCTCAAAAGAAAGACAGAGTGTAGAGCAGCGTTTCTCAGCCTTGAAGATGTCTGGACTTCAACTCCCAGAATTCCCCAGCCAGCCAATGCAAAGCAGGGGTCTCCAACCTTGGCAACTTTAAGTCTGAAGGACTTCAGCTCCCAGGCTTCTCCAGCCAGCTTTGGGTTAGGGTCAGGGTTAGATTTGCTGGCTGGAGAAGTCTGGGAGCTGAAGTCCTTCAGACTTAAAGTTGCCAAGGTTGGAGACCCCTGCTCCAAAGCACCTGAGCGAATGCTGGCTGGGGAATTCTGGGAGTTGAAGTCCTGACATCTTCAAGTGGGCAAGGCTGAGAAACCCTGGTGTAGAGTCTCCTGCTTGGGGTGGGGGGCTGGACTAGATGACCTCCAAGGTGCCTTCCACCTCTGTGTGGAATGGGGCCTGTTCCCAATTTCTCCTGAGGTTGATCTCTTCGCTTTCTCTCTTCCCCAAAGGCAGGAGAGTCAGCCCCCCCCTCCGCCCGCCCCCCCGTCACTCACCCGGCCATCCTGGACTCCCCCCCGGAGTGTGGGGCTTGGATGGAGACCTCGGAGACCAACAGCAACACGGAGGAAGAAGAGGAGAAAATGGCGGCCGAGCAGCGGCCCAGGACCCGCTCCAACCCGGAGGGGGCCGAGGACCGCACCCTCAGCATGCAGGCCAGCGTGGGGAGCCGAAGCGAAGGGGAGGGGGAGGCGGCCAGCACCACCCCCGCCCCCCCCAGCGCTGCCGTCCAGGCCCCCAACGGCAAGACCTGGCTGGCCCCAACCCCTCCCTCCGAGTTCCAGGTCCGGACGCCGAGGGTGAACTGCCCAGAGAAAGTGGTGAGTGGAGACCCCCGCCTCTGGACCCCCCCCTCCCTCCCCCCCCGCTTCTCCCCTCCCTTTCCTTTTTCCCTCTCTCTGCCCCCGCCTCCCCTTAAGCGGGTCTCCGACTGACAGGAGATTCATCCATTGGGAGGAGCCGCTTTGCAAAAGGCGCCTCCCTCCTTCGGACCATTAAAGCAGCTGCCTCCTGAGGAGGTCTCAGCATGGCAGCACACAGGCCGTTAGTTCCTCTCTGTCTCTCTGCCTGTGTGTTTGTGCGTGCCGGCACATGTCCTGGGACTGTCGACATACGTTCAGGTCTTTGAAATCGAGAGGTTGTCCCAAGGATGTGGCTGCTTTAATGAGTCCCAGGAAGGAGGCTTTGCTCAGGGAAAGAGGCTTCCTGGAAACCCTTCTGCAAATGCTTCTTATGGGGGGGGGGGGCTCTGGGCCGGGTTGCTTCCTTGCAGACCCTTCCTCATCAAGCTAGGCGTTGAATGAATGAATGCTCCCTATCTCCCTGACGGAGAGAATGGCCTAGTGGTCAGAGCAGTGTTTCCCAGCCTTGGCAGCCTGAAAGTGGTAGTGGTGGACTTCGGCCTCCCCGAAATCCCCCAACCACGCGTCTTTATGAGGCTGATGGTTGGACTAGAAGACCTCCAAGGTCCCTTCCAGCTCCATTCTGATTGGAGAGATGCAAAGGAGCGATGGAAGGAATTTTATTGTCAAATAAACCGTCTTCTCTCTTTGAGTCGTTGTTTGAGAAAATTCCACCTTGCATAGAAACATCCCACGCGTGTTAGGGAAACTTTCTAGATTTTGAAGCCACGTGAGGGAAATTAATGCGACTGTGCTTATACAAGCCAAGTATTCCTCTATGTAGGCCTCTATATACTGATTTGTTCAATGGTAGTTTAAAATTAATTGCTGGATCAAATAGCCAATGCCAATTCTCCTATTTGTCCTAATAGCAGACAATTTATGAAATGGTTCCCTATGAAATGTTTATTTGGAAAACTAGCCGTTCCCGGCCATGTGTTGCTGTGGCCCAGTCTGGTTAAATGGCCAACCAATCTGTGTCTAGAGATCTACACCTGCACACACAAACACCTACACACAACCACTGTATAACCCCCAACCTAACTACCTACTGTATTTCTCCCTCTCTCTCTATCCCTCTACCTACCTACCTATCTACCTACTGTATTTCTTCCTCTCCCTCTCTATCCCTCTACCTACCTAACTACTGTATTTCTCCCTCTCTCTCTATCCCTCTACCTACCTACCTACTGTATTTCTCCCTCTCTCTCTATCCCTCTACCTACCTGCCTGCCTGCCTGCCTACCTACCTGCCTACCTACCTACCTTATTTCTCTCTATCCCTGTACCTACCTACTGTATTTCTCCTTGAATCTTATGGACAGAGTATTATGTCATCCTTTATGACATAATACCTGTGGCCCATTGCTCTCTCTGTATCCATCTACCTACCTCTTTAAACAATTTTTTACATTTCCATTATGGGTACCTGGCACAGGTGTGACATTTCACAATCTATATATATCATTGGTGCCGTACTTGAAAGGAACGTTGTGTGAAAATTTGGAAGCGATCGGGGCAGGACTTTCGGAGATTACCTGTTTTGAACAAACTCATAGTTACATTTTTATTTATATAGATAAATAAATACTTAAATTAATGATAATACCTATAGAAGGTTATGAAGCAAAATATAATAAACTTTGAGTGTTATGTAAAAGAAATAAAGAGAGACGGAAGGGCTAAGAGAGAAAGGAATAATCGCAGAGGCCACTCAAAGGGCCTGGGGGGAATTAAGGGGAAAAGAGAGGGGGGGGGAGGTGGTGGGGGTCTTGAGTGAAATAAAAAAAATGGAGGTGGATTAACAGGGGGGGCAACTGGGTCCCCCAGCAGAGGGGGGAATTGGAACAGAGGGGGGGGGGGGGTTGAAACAAGCAGGGGTGAGGCTGAAAGGAGGCTGGGGATGGGAGCGTTCTCTCTTTTGGTCCTTTGCATCCTATTACTCCCCCCCCCCCCCGGCCCTCTGAATAATAGGCAGGTAGTCCTTGACTTATGACCCCAGGTGGGACCAGAACTTGCGTTGCTGAGCACGAGGGTTCTTAAGTGAGTCATGGCCAATTTTACAAACTTCCTTGCCGCCATCTTTAAGCGAACGGTCGCTGTTGTTCATGGATCCCGTGGTCCTTAAGCGAATCTGGCCTTGCCTTTGTTAGAAGCCGTCTGGGAAGCTCACAGAGGGGGATCCCATGATCCCCGGGATCCCGTAAACATCCTGCCAGTTGCCAAGCGCCTGAATTTTGATCCCTGGGAGATGTGCTAACGGTCAAAAGCTGTAAGTCGTTTGTAACTTCAGATAAGTTGAGGATTACCTGTGATGAGATGGAAAGACAGGGAGGAATCTACTGGGTTTTCTCTGGCACAAAACCTGCCATTCGACCCCTTCTGGCTAAAAAGAAAAGGAAAGAAAAATAGATCTGCCGGAGAGGGAGAGCCAGGAATCTCATCTGTCCTTCATTTCTTTCTTTCTCTCTCCCAGATCATCTGCTTGGATCTCTCGGAGGAAATGTCCCACCCGAGGCTGGAGTCCTTCAACGGGTGAGCGGGGATCCCTCCCTTGGCCAGAGGGATCGTTTTCTTTCAGTGTGTGTGTGTGTGTGCTGGCTTCCCGGGGCCCAGCAGAACCTCCTTGGGGGAGACGGAATGATGGAGTGATGGAGGAGAAACCAGGATTGCCTTTTGGTTCTCACTGTGGCTGTCCCGCCTTCAGGCCGAAGGGGGCGTCTCAGCCTATGCTGCAAAGGCCCGCAGTCAAGATTCTAGTCCTCTTGGCTGAGCGGAAAGGGATTCTGGGCTCTCCTCGTGAGGCGGGCCTTGTCTCTTCCAGAACCGGCCGCTTTCTCAGGTCTCTGGAGGGGGAAGGAGCCCGGGGCGTCCCTGGAGGGCCTCTGCCTGTGTTTCCCCCGCGGTGCCTCATGGGCCTTGTTATGAATGTAATCCGAATGTTGGGTTGGCAATATATAAACCATGATAGCAATACCGTATCTGTAACTTTAACTACTGCAGTAAAATGCAGATTGGCTGTTGTTTCCTCAATCGGCCATAAGAGGGAGCCAGAATTACTGTTAGATGCTGATCCTTAGATGATGGCTGTTGTGTATTGATCAGCGTGCATAATTGTGAGTTGTGCAACTGTTAGCCAACTTTGAGCACTAGACTGTGTATATGACTTAGGACTACTACTCACCTGTGTATGAAGAAGTTTATATCACTTTATTTTTCTACGGAAGAAAACACCTATTTGTTTTACACTTTGGTGCCTGTGACTGCTAGTGTGGTTGTTCAGCAACACCTCTCTCGCTACGTTTCGCTGCGCACTTTCGGTCTCCTAACGGGGATTTCCCTAACAGGCCTCCTCTTCCTCTCCTCCTCCCCCCCCCCCGGCAGGCTGAAGACCAACGCCCTCAACATCTGTCAGAAGATGATCGAGATGTTTTTCCGCACCAAGCATAAGATCGACAAGAGCCACGAGTTTGCGCTGGTGGTGGTGAACAACGACGTCACTTGGGTGGGTGTGCTTGAGGGGTGGGGGGTCCCTCCCCCCCATACACAAACTGTCAGGGTTCCAAGCAAGAGACCCACAGCAAGCAGAACTCCGGGACAGTCAGTCACTTGGTCCAATCCCAGCTCTTGCCTGGTTGCCTGGTGACATCACTCCGCCTTCCTCTGCCCAGGTGTAAAAACGCCCTTGGTTCTCAAGAGAAAGTGTTTTGCTTTGACTACAAAATCCCAGCTATCTCCAATCCCCCCCCTCCCTGTCCCTCAGCTCCAGGGTAGCAAGACTGAAGCTCCGAGGTGGCTTCAGTCAGGAGTTACGACGCACCTCCTCGGGGATACGATGGCCCAGGGTGCCCTCCCCTGCCGTCACGTGTTGGCATTTTATTGGCATTCTGTTTTCCGGCAAGAAGCGCACATGGCGAGCAGTGGGTTCATTAGACTACTTTTGCATAACGGCGGGGATTCATTTAACAACCGCTGTAAAACAGGTCACAAAGTGGAGTGCAGTCATGGGGTGACTCGCTTAGTGACCAATGCGACTTGTGACCATAATTCCAGGCTCGTTCGCTATAATAAGGTGAAGGATGGCTGGGATGCCTGTGGGTCCCACGGGATCTGAGCTCACGCGGCTCCTCCTCTTCCTCTCCGCAGCTTTCCGGCTTCACCTCCGAGCCGAGGGAGGTTTGCAGCTGCTTGTACGACCTGAAGACCACCCTCTGCAAATCCTTCAGTATCCTTTCCGAAAGGGGGGCCCCCACTGGCAGGAGAAGGGGGGGGAAGTGGGGGCTTTAACCTCTGCTAGGGATCCCCCCCCCCCCCCCAATGAAGGGAAGTGTCCTGATCCGATCTGGGGGAAGAGGCAGGGAGAAAATCCGGGTGTGTTTTAACCGGGCTCTGGGTCCAATCCGCCTGGCCTGGGGCTCTGGTAGGGGGGGGGGGTCCCTTGTGGTCACCCTGGCAGAATCCGGATCTGGCCCCGCAGGAGCCTGGGAAGATTCTCCAGAGCCTCTTTTGCAGCTGGAAAGAGAACCGACAGGCCGTTCTCTGAAGGGCAAAGCTTGCATCAGGGTAGAGCCGGAAGGCACCCTGGAGGTCTTCTAGTCCAGCCCCTGCAAGGGTTGAGAAAGGAGGGGCTCCAGATAGCCCCCTCCCCCCCCCAGAGTGAGTGCCTCCATTTCCAACCCTTCTTTTAGTGACCGTTTGAACTTACGACGACACTGAAAAATGACCCTTCTTTCACACTTATGACCGTTGCAGCCTCCCCATGGTCAAAGTTCAGGTGCTTGGCAACCGACTCGTACTTACGACGGCTGCAGCGTCTCAGAAAGGGGGGGGGCATCACGCGATTCCCTTTTTGTGGCCTCCCAAGCAGGAGCTGTTACTAACTCAGCGACCGGCAGGAAAGGTCGTATCAATGGGGGCCAAACTCTCCCTTTAACAATTGCCTCACTTAGCAATGGAAATTATGGTCGTAGGCCGAGGACTGTCCGTGGGGGGGGGGGATCCTGGCATTGGAGAGGCGGGTGCAGGAGGTCTCTATAAATCAGGGGTCTCCCCCCTTGGCTGCCTGGGGGATTCTGGGAGTTGAGGTTGCTTGCTCTGAATCCTCTCATTGGCCTCAACTTCTGCCGATCAGATCTGGAAGGCCTTTTCAGCCTCATGTGAGTCTCCCACCTTCCTCCCCCTGGGCTCGGCTGCCCCTTCCGGGGTGCTTGACCAGCAGCCCCGGGTGGGGGTCTCCAAATGGGGGGGGGTCCATAGCAGCCCTCCCCTTGAAGCTCCAGCCCTGCACGAGACCCCAAATATCTGCCTTCCTACGAATCCGAGGCAGGCGAAGGAGACGCTGGGGGAGCTGCCCCTCAGAATCCAGGAGGTTTCACGTTAGGCTGGTCCCCAACTTACGGCCGTTCCCGTCGAGTGGCCGTGCCGGCTGGATGAGTTGGGGTGCTGGGTGCTCCCGGCTGCGCCCACCCCGCCTCCTCCCTTTGTCTCGGCAGACAGCAGAAGACGGAGCTGCCGGTGATGGAGAACATCCAGACCATCCCCCCGCCCTACGTGGTCAGGACCATCTTGGTCTACAGCCGCCCCGCTTGCCAGCCGCCCGTGGTGGTCACCGACCAGATGAAGGTGCCCGCTTCCTTCCTCCTGGAGGGAGGGGACCCACGGGGTGTGTGTGTTTGGGGGTGCCCCGAGTCTCCTGAAGAACAGACCTTGGGGGCCGTAGAGCAGGGGTGAGACGCTGCCGGTTCGAGACGGTTCAGTAAAAAATGCTGAAGAAAGTTTAAAAGTAAAAGTTCCCACGGTCGCACGTTGCCCAGCTGATTTTCGGAACTTTTTTAAAAAAACTTTTAAAGCATTTTTTTACTACAGGTTCTCTGGAAACGGGGGGTGGGGTGGGGGTCTGTTTTTACTCCCAGCCAGGCCAAAAAAAGTGGGGGGGGTGCTAACGAAGAAAAGGAAGGAAGGAAGGAAGGGAGAAAGAAAAATGAGAAAGAAAGAAAAGAAACCTCCCCTCCCCGGCTGGCCCTGATTCTCTTCCCCTGCTGCCCCACAGAAAATGCTCCAGTGTCCCTACTTCTTCTTTGACGTGCTCTACCTCCACAACGGCATGGAGGAGAAGGAGGAGGAGGCCACCTGGAAGGTAAACCCCAACGTCTCCCCCAAGGGACCCTTCAGATCTGGGACCTCCAGCCGTGGCCCCTTTAAGGCTGGCGGACTCCAACTCCCAGCATCCCCCCTGAGCCCTAGGGGCAATTGACCCCCCCTTCCTTTAAAGGGGGGGAGGGGAGACTTTTGACACCACCACCTGCAGACCTTTGCCCTTTCCTCTTTCTTTCTTTCTTTCTTTCTTTCTTTCTTTCTTTCTTTCTTTCTTTCTTTCTTTCTTTCTTTCTTTCTTTCTCTCGCTTCATGTTTCTTTTCTTTCTTCATTTTCTTTCATTGATTCATTCTCCTTCCTTTCATTCCTTCTTTATTTATTCACCTTCCTCTTTTTTTCTTTCCATATTTTACTTCCTTCCCTTCCCCTCCCTCCCTTTCTTCCTTCCTTTTTCTTTCTTTCCTTCTTTATTTACTCACCTTCCTTCCTTTTTTCTTTTCTTTTTTTCTCCTTCCTTATCTTCCTTTCTTCCCTCCCTCCCTCCCTCCCTCCCTCCCTTCCTTCCTTTTTCTTTTTTCTTTTCTTCCTTCCTTTTTATTTCATGCATTCTCCTTCCTTTCATTTTCTTTCTTCTTTGTTTACTCACTTTCCTTCCTTTCCTTTCCTTCCCTTTTTCTTTTCTTTTTCTCTTTTTCCTTATCTTCCTTTCTTCCCTTTCTCTCCCTCCCTTCCTTCTGTCCATCCATCTGCTCTTCCTTCCTTTTTCTTTCATGTATTCATTCTCCTTCCTTTCATTTTCTTTCTTTCCTTCTTTCTTTTCCTTCCTTCCCTTTCTCTCCCCCTCCCTCCCTCCCTTCCTCCCCCACGAGTGCTAAAGTGGCCACGGTCGGAGGTGCCACCGTAAAGCAAGGCAGGGGACCTTTTGAGCAACTTGTGATCCAAGCTTCCAGTCCTGGAGGTCAGCCGAGGAGCCCTCCCGGAGTTGTGGACCGGAAGCGAATCCCACCCGGTCTCCTCACGGGCATGTATTCTCCCCCCCCCCCGCCCCCTCCCAGGAGACCTTCGCCGCCTTCAGCCACCTGGACGCCAAGGGCACCAACTACCAGTACGAGGTCTCCCTGAGTGGGCCAGCCGTGGAGCTGCACAACTGCATGGCCAAACTCCTGGCCCACCCCCTGCAGCGGCCCTTCCAGACCCACGCCTCCTACGGCATGCTGGAGGAGGAGGAGGAGGAGGAGGAGGAGGAGGCGGCGCCCGAGATGGAGGCCGTGGTCTGACCCTCCCCGTCTCGGCTGGAGGAAGCAGGGAGACCACCCGGTAACCCTTAGCCGGCTGCGAGGAAGACCCCCCTCCTTTCTCTGCCACCTTCCTGGCTGGGGAATTTGTATGGGGGGGTTGGGGCCCTCCCCCCGCGAGGATGAAAGAAGACCCCCCCTGTGGGGCGCTGGAGGAGGGGGCTGCTTCCCAGGGGGGTGAGCAGAGGGGGGGTGGGGGGGTTGGGGTCGGTTGATTAAAAAATGTGAGCTGCTTTCCTGTGGGGGAGATCTCCTCCCCTGGGAGGGAAAGATTCCGACTCTCCCACAGCTGGATCCCAGTAAAGTTTGGAAAAACCTCCTGGCTTTTTGGTCTTTGGCTTTTCCAGATGTGTCTCTCTGGCTCCACCCAGGGACCCCCACCCCCTTGCAGCAGCTAGGAACATGTGTTGGACTGCTCTGAGTTACGATGGGGGATGAAAGACGCCCGGTCCTCACACTTATGGCCGTTGCACACTCCCCCCCCCCCCCCCCCACGGTCACATGAGTGCAGTTTGCATGCTTGGCAACTCTCTCGCCTTTACAACCAGTTGCAGCCCCCTGTGGCCACGTGGTTGAGACTTACAGCCTTTGGGGCTTTCATCTGGCATCTCTCTAGATATACTAGAAGCAAGCAAAAAAGGCCATCAGTCAGTCTCATATACCACAGTCATAAGTGTATGTATGTGTCTATGTATGTGTGTATATATGTATATATGTGTTAGATTTTTAAGGGCTGATTTAATAATTAAGAGACCAGGATAGATCTATTTCAGGCTTTTTAGCCTTCTTCAGCTGGCCATACTTCATCTACTGGGATTTGAACCGGCACTTTCCAGCATTTCAGGCAAGCCTTCCTATGCCTTGAGCTAACCGGCTTTCCCTGATGACATCAGCCTTTTACAGGACTCTTTATTGATGAGAGAATATTTTTACAGCTCCTGTTTTTAGGCCCGTTTAAGGGAGGATAAATCAGCCCTTAAAAATCTAACACATACCTAAAAAACAGCAGCAATCTTAATGGGTCTCTGTCTGGATGATCTCTAGGTTGAGTCAAAGGGCAGAGAAGGATGACAGTTTGTCTCCTCCCTTAAAACGGGCCTCAAAACAGGAGCTGTAAAAATATTCTCTCATGCATATATGTGTATATATTGTGTGTGTGTGTGTGTGTGTGTGTTAGTTTTATGAGCTGATCAATAAATTGATAAATATATAAATAAATATATATATATTGTTTATGTCAGAGCACCTGGTATGCCCAAATATGGGAGGAAGGGAGCGTACTGCTACCCATTTTGCCTTGCAGCTCCAACCTAGGAGCCTTTCAGGCAGAAAATCATTTTGTGTGCATTTGTATATATATATCTATAATTGTTTCACAACACCCTGTTAAGCCCCAATTAAGGGAGGAAGCATAACTGCCCTCCTTTTCTGCCTTTCGGCTCATCACCAGAGACCACCTAGACAGAAAGCCAAGAATTCCGTTGTGTAAAAATTTTTGGTCAGCTCAAAAACGTAACACACATATAAAAAAATCACACAACGGAACTCATGGCTTTCTGTCTAGATGGTCTCTGGTGATGAGCCGAAAGGCAGAAAAGGAAACAGTAAGTCTCCTCCCTTAACAGGGTGTTGTGGAATGAATGAATGAATGAATGAATGAATGAATATATATATGCATGCTCCTTGGCTCAGCTGATAAGGGAGGAGAGCCTGTGGCTTAGTGGCTAATACAACTGCCTAACATGCAAAAACAGCCCAGGTTCGAATCCCAGTAAGGGCGTGGCTAGCTGATGAGAGCTAAATAGCTTGAAATAGATCTATACTAGCCTCCCTTGTTTATTTATTTATCAGCACAAATGCAACACAAAAATGGTTTGTCTGCCTGGGAGGCTCCTAGGGTGGAGCTGAAAGGCAAAAGGGAAGCAGGGAGCCCCCTCCCTCCCATATTTGGGCATCCCAGGTGCTCTGACATAACACTTTATACATACATACACACACACACATATGTTTGCACTTATGACTGCGGTGTTTGCTTAATGACCATGGTAATTCACTTAATGAATTAATAATAATAATAATACTTTTATTTATATACCGCATCCTCTCCCCAAGGGGACTCGGAGCGGTGCACAGGGAAAATTTAAATAACTATAAAATACATAAATAGAATAGATAAAAACAAATTAAACTGAAATTATCCCTGCGCTAAAATCCCCAATTACCACCATGTCATGAAAATGGTGGCAAAATTAGATTTGACTTAGAACTGCATAAACTTAAGACAGAGATTCTGGTCCCACATGGCCATAAGTCAAGGACTAACTAGCCTTTGAGCTCCCATTTTCTCTCTGCCCCTTTTGTCGTCTGTCCACCACAAGCACAGAGCTGAGTTTTCATAACATGCTCAGGAACGTTATGACTTTGGCCCTGCTTGGATTCCTCTCCCACGTTGACTCCAGGGAAAATCAGTTCACCAGTGGAACGACTTGCCTCCTGAGTTTGTGGGTTCCCCATCAAGGGAGGCTCTTAAGAAGAGATATTGCAGCCAGTGTCTTCTGCTTCAGCAGGGGGTTGGACTAGAAGACCTCCAAGGTCCCTTCTAGCCTGTTAAATAATGGAAGATGGCAACAGAATGGAATTAACAATAGAGAATAGGCCAGACTAGATTAGAATAGAGGGACGCAGTGGCTCAGTGGCTAAAATGCTGAGCTTGTCAATCAGAAAGGACCGGCAGATCAGCGGTTCGAATCCCCAGCGCTGCGTAACGGAGGGAGCTCCCGTGACTTGTCCCAGCTTCTGCCAACCTAGCAGTTCGAAAGCAGGTAAAAAAGGCAAGTAGGAAAATAGGGACCACCTTTGGTGGGAAGGGAACAGCGTTCCGTGTGCCTTTGGCGTTGAGTCATGCCGGCCACATGACCACGGAGACGTCTTCGGACAGCGCTGGCTCTTCGGCTTTGAAACGGAGATGAGCAGCGCCCCCTAGAGTCAGGAACGACCAGCACAGGTGTGTTTGGGGAACCTTTGCCTTAGACTAGAATAACGTTATTGTCAGTTTGAATGAACATTAATTGGCATACATTAAAAATTGAAATTTCGTTGCATAAAACTCTTCTTAAAGGGTCACACCCCCCGCCCCACTGTTTGACACCAAATAAATATGACAAGATAAATAACATACCTGCATACCAAATTATTTATATACCGACCTGTATTATATGACAGAGAGATACAAGATTACAGGAAACAGGACAGTGTTATATATATATTTGCTTTCGTAGATTTTCACGGGTGTAGGTATGCTGGCATTGCTTGCTTCGGGTATTTTCCCGTGTATAAGGCATGGAACGTTGCAATAACGTTGCAATAACATTTCCATGCCTTATACACGGGAAAATACCCGAAGCAAGCAATGCCAGCATATATATATATAAATAAACCGGAAACTCAGCTGGAATGTTCATTTCTTTTGAATTTCTAAGCCCACCCCCACAACTCTCAGGGGCTTAAGGCAGCTCCCCCTCCCCAGATGTTCTCCACACAAGGCATCAATTCCCCAGGCTGTGCGAACGGAGCCTGCTTTGCTAGGGAGGGCTGCCTGGAGCCCTTCCTCCAGATTCCCCTTGGCTCCCCTTCCCAGCTGGTGCTGTCGGAGGGCTTCGTCCTGAGGGTGGGAGGGGCACTTCAAGGAGAAATCGGCTTCCCGGTCCTGAAAAAGCCCAGTACAGTTAGTCCCCGTCTTACAGCAGCTCACTTAGCGACCATTTGAAATTCCAGTGGTATTGACAAAAGAGGCTTATGACCATTTCCCCGTCCCACGCATGACCATGGCCGCATCTTTCTGGTCACAGGATCGGAATTCGGACGCTTGGAGACTGGTTCATACTTAGGACGGTCCTAGCACCCCAGGGCTCATGCCATTCCCTTTTGTGACGTTTTGACAAGCCAAGCCAGTGGGGTTCACTTAACGACCGTGGCAAGGAAGGTGGTAAAATGAGGGGAAACCCACTGAACGGTCTGAGTAAGAGGAATGTTGGGTTCAATTCTGGCTGTAAATCAAGGACTGTTTCTAAAAAAAGTCATTTTTTAAAATCTTCATCTAAGGTCGTGTTTTCTCATCTTGGTGACTTGAGGATGGGGGGGCCTTCCACTCCTAAACTTCCCCAGCCGGCATGGATTCTGGGAGCCGAAGCCCACCCATCCTCAAGGGGCCGAGAACTAAGGAGCCGGTTTTGTCTGCCTTTGCAAATTTCCACTACCGGCCGTTTATAGTGGGATCCCTGGGTTGCAATAAGAAGAGGCTGCCATGAGGGTGAAGCAGTTAAATCAGGGGTTCCCAAACTTGGCAACTTGAAGACTTGTGGACTTCAACTCCCAGAATTCTCCAGCCAGCAGAACTGGCTGGAGAATTCTGGGAGTTGAAGTCCACAAGTTGTCAAGTTGCTAAGTTTAGGAACCCCTGAGTTAAACAGTTAACAAAATAGGGAACTGGAGTTTGCAACTTGAAAAGCAAGAAATGCTTGTTCCAATAAATGAATGCAAAAATATGTAAAAGCAAACGGACATGTTTAAAAGTGTTTTCCATTCATTTTCCAGGAAATCCAGGGTAACATGAAATTATTATTTAAACTGCTGGGTTTAGTGCGACTGGAGCCTCTGAAACTCCTCACCTATCAAGGAGTCTGAATTCTTTTATTAGGTGTCACTGAATCAGCCCCTTCTCTTTTATCAACAATAGAGATGAAATTGGGTATCAGCTCACGCGAGTGAGCCAATCCTCTCTGAACCCATTCAAGAAATAGGACAGGGTGGGAAAAGAGGCGGGAGAGTTGGGAGTCTAACCAATCACCGTAAGCATGTGCTCTTCCGATTGGAAAGGTTAGCAGCCCATCAGGGCGGTGACGTATTACTGCGGCCTTCCAATGAAAAACTCCGAGGGAAGCTTCAAAAGACGGGAACAAGATGGCGGCGCCGTGTTGACTTCGTGCCTTTGGAAACTCTATGGCCACTGACCACCGACGGAGATAAGTTCGCTATCCCGGACCAGGACGCGCTGACGCGACCGGTCTCGTCCGCCTCACAACCGACTCAGCGGACCGCCCGCCCCGCTCCCCCGCCTCCGGGAGGCGGTGTAAGACTCCGCTCTGCCCGCTGGGGAAGAAGCGCGCATGCGTGGCCGCGACTGCCCGGCACAGGTGTGCCCCTCCCTTCCCCGCGGCCGCCCCCTAGCGGCGCCATGGAGCACAGCGCTTGGCGGCTGGCGGCGCGGCTCTGCCGGGCTCTGCGGGGCCAGGACGACGCGTAAGTGGCTGGTGGATGCGCCTAGCGTGGCTTCTGCGGGCTTTGCAATGGGAAGAGCGGGTCTTCGGACAGGAGTGGCCCAGCGCCCCCCTCGCCTCGCCCGAAAACTCGCTCTGCCAAGGATTCCGCGGTGCAACGGTTCCTCCGCCACCTGCCAGGTGTTGCATTTACCTGCAAGAAGGAGCCTTGGCCACCCCGCCGCCCCACCTGTGCAAAAACACGTTTGCGGGGTGCAGGCAGGTTGGTCGCAGGGACAATCAATCAATCAATCAATCAATCAATCAGAATAGAGCTGGGAGGGACCTTGGCGGTCTTCTAGAGCAGGGGTCCCCAACCTTTGCAACTTTAAGTCTGAAGGACTTCAGCTCCCAGAATTCTCCAGCCAGCAAAGCTGGGAGCTGAAGTCCTTCAGACTTAAAGTTGCAAAGGTTGGGGACCCCTGTTCTAGAGACCAGAGGTCTATCAAACTGGGAGTTGAAGTCCGCAAGTCTTAAAGTGGCCAAGTTTGATTGACCTCTGGTCTAGACGAACCCCCTGGTCAAGCAGGAGACCCTCTACCATGCCAGCCTCTTCTTGAAAACCTCCAGGGATGGAGCATTCACAACTTCTGGTGGCCAAGGGTTCCACTGGCTAATTGTCCTCCTTGTTAGGAAGTTTCTCCTTACTTCCTAAGGTTGCTTCTTTCCTTGATTAGTTTCCATCCATTGTTTCCGGTCCTGCCTTCCGGTGCTTTGGAGAATAGCTTGACTCCCCTCTTCTTTGGGGCAGCCCCTCAAACCCTGGGAGGCTGCTCTCCTGTCTCCCCTGGTCCTTCTCTTCTCTAGACTGGCCAAACCCCAGGTCCTGCAACCCTGGTATCCTCGGTTTTAATCTCCAGGCCTTTGATCCTCTCAGTTGCTCTTCTCTGCACTTCTTCCAAAGCCTCTGCATCTTTTTTGGTAGTAATAGGAGGACCCAAACTGGATGCAGTTATTCTAGCTGTGGCCCTACTAAGGCTTTACAAAGCGGTACTAAGGCTTTACGTGATTTTGAGTCTATGCCTCTGTTTGTACAACACAGGATTTCGTGTTTGCTTTTTTGGCTGCTGGCCACAGGGCTGGCTCCTGTTGAAGACTCCAAGGTCCCCCTCACTCTGTCCTTGGTCCCTTGGGCTTTTCCTCCCCAGGGGTTGGGGTGAGGGAGGAATTTTAGGTTAGGAGCAGGGGTCTCAAGCTCACATTGTCACCTCCCCAGGGGTGGGATGCAAATTTTTTTAGTACGGGTTCTGTGGGTGTGGCTTGGTGGGTGTGGCTTGGGCGTGGTGTGGCTTGGTGGGCGTGGCAGGGGAAGGATACTGCAAAATCCCCATTCCCTCCCAATCAGCTGGGACTCAGGAGGCAGAGATCAGATGGGGGCGGGGCCAGCCAGAGGGGGTATTTGCTGGTTCTCCGAAATACTCAAAATTTCCGCTTCCTGGTCTCCTGAAATGGTCAGAACCTGCTGAATCCCACCTCTCCACATGACAACTGTCCCCCCCCCCCTTAGCTAAACTGGGTGAGGGGTGGGGCCAGCACGCCCACCCCTCCGTTTGACACCCCTGGGTTAGAGTGTGAGGTTGGGGAGGATGGGTCAAACTTGGAACTGGTGCAGGGCACTAAGGGGAGAAGGCCTTAGGGAGCAGCCCCCCTCCCTCCCTCCCTCCCTCCCTCCCTCCCTCCCTGAAGAGAGAGCTTTCTTCTTGCATGGGGGAGGGTAAAGTAATCAGAACTGTAATCCTGCAGCTCTCCTTCGGTGCTGGAATTGCAAGGGACCTTAGAGGTCATGCAGTCCATCCCTCTGCAGTACGGCAGCTGTGGCAACTTTCCAACTTAGGGACTTCAACCCCCAGAATCCCTGAGCCAGCCCTTGCTCTGCAGCCCCTCTGGCAATGAGGGTCCCCCAGCCCCTCTCCCAACCTTTTGCTGGGAATTCTTCCCTTCGGGAGAAGCCAACCATTAAAGGGGAAGCCGGTTCCTCCTCCTCCTCTTCCTCCTTCCCAACCCCCCCCCCAGCCCCCCTCCAGCCCTCCTCTTCTGACCTCTGAGGGCTGCATGCCAGGAAGCTTCATTTTACTCCTGTGCACATTTAAAGTCACCCTGTAGTAATTCTCTTGAGGGGGAGGGACGGTGGCCCTGGGCTCCCCTCACCTGCCGGGACCCTCCCTCCCTCCCTCAACGCCCCCTCCCTCCCTCCCTCCCTCTGCTTCCAGGATGGTGGCTGCCCTGCTCCAGGAGGGAGCCGACCCCAACCTGGTCCTGCCGGAGGAGGGCGTGGCCCCCATGCACTTGGCTGCCGGCCTGGAGCAGGAGAACGGGATACGGGGGGGCCTCCTCCTCCTCCTCCTCCAGCACGGGGGAGACCCCAACGTCAGGTAAGCACAGAGGATCCTTCCCCCCCCCACAGAACACATGAGTGGGAGGAGGGGCCTGGGGGCTTCTGGCCAGGACCAGGGCAGCTGGGAGCTGAACCCACTGGCAGAAAGGAAGGAAGGAAGGAAAGGAATAGGAATAGAAAGGGGGAAGGCAGGGAGGGAGGAAGGGAAGGAAGGAAGGAGGGAAGAAAGGCAGAGGGAGGACGGAAGTAAAGAAAGCTGGGAGGAGGGAGAGAAAGGAAGGAAGGAAAGGAAGGAAAGGAAGGGGGAGGGAGAGAGGGAGGGAGGAATGGAGGAAAAGAGGAAGGAAGGAAAGGGAGGGAGGGAGGGAAGGAAGGAAGGAGGGAAGAAAGGCAGAGGGAGAACGGAAGTAAAGAAAGCTGGGAGGGGGGAGAGAAAGGAAGGAAGGAAGGAAGGAAAGCAGAGGGAGGAAAGGAAGGGCGAAGGAGAGAGGGAGGGAGGGAGGAATGGAGGAAAAGAGGAAGGAAGGAAAGGGAGGGAGGGAGGAAGGAAAGAAAAGAAAGCTGGGAGGGGGGAGAGAAAGGAAGGAAGGCAGAGGAAGGGAGGGAGGGGTGAGGGAAGGAAGGAAGGAAAGAGCAGAGGGAGGAAAGGAAGGGGGAGGGAGAGGGAGGGAGGGAGGGAGGAATGGAGGAAAAGAGGAAGGAAGGAAAGGGAGGGAGGGAGGAAGGAAGGAAAGAAAGCAGGGGGAGGAGAGGAATGGAGGAAGAGAGGAAGGAAGGAAAGGGAGTGAGGGAGGGAAGGAAGGAAGGAGGGAAGAAAGGCAGAGGGAGGACGGAAGTAAAGAAAGCTGGGAGGGGGGAGAGAAAGGAAGGAAGGAAGGAAGGAAGGAAAGCAGAGGGAGGAAAGGAAGGGGGAGGGAGAGAGGGAGGGAGGAAGGAAGGAAAGAAAGCAGGGGGAGGAGAGGAAGGGGGAGAGGAATAGAGGAAAAGAGGAAGGAAGGAAAGAAGGAGGGAGAGAGGAAGGGAGGAAGAAAGGCAGAAGGAGGGATGGAGAGAAGAATGGAGGCCCTGCCCCTTTCCCAGGAAAAGCGCTGGGCTCCAAAAACCTGGAAGACGGAAGAGAGGAGGGGAAGGGAGGGAAAAGAGGGAGGGAAGAAAGGGAGGAAGGAGATGGAAGAGGGAGGGAAAGGAAGGAAGGAAGGAAGATTCTGCCCATGTCTTCCTCTCTTGCCCCAGATCTGGGGAAGGCCTCACCCCCCTCCACGTGGCCGCCTCCTGGGGATGCACCTCCTGCTTGAGCCTCCTGCTGACCGAGGGGGGCGACCCCCACCTCCAAGACCAGGTGGGCCCAAAGGCTTCTCTGCCCAGGAAGGGGCAGGGGGGTTGGGGGGGGGGCTTCCTCTGCCTCCTCTGTGGGGAGATCGCGGACTCCGCTGCCTTCCCGCACAAGCCCCCTGACCCACAACGGGGCTGATGACCTCCAGTGGCCACTAGGTTCCCCTCTGTGGGCTGGCGCTCTGCCCCACAGGGGATGCTGGGGGGCAAATTCCACCCCCCAAAAAAGCATTTAAATCACTTCTGCTTTGGGCTGGTTCTTCCCCCTCTCAGTTTGTTTTTTGGGGGGGGTGGTAATCTGTTCTTTCCACTTTAAGATCTCTGGGCCAAGTTTTTTATTTTTTAGCTTTCGTGATTTAGGCCTCCCGCCTGCCTCGTATTTTATGCCCCAAATCCACTTTATTCCTTTAAATCAGGGGTGTCCAAACTTGGGGACTTTAAGACGTGTGGAATTCAACTCCCAGAATGCCCCAGCCAGCTATGCTGGCTGGGGAATTCTGGGAGTTGAAGTCCACACGTCTTAAAGTCCCCAAGTTTGGACACCCCTGATTTGAACGCAGAAAAAGGGGCATTGCAGACCCCAGAGGGTTGAGTTGGGGGGGGGGGCTCCCGGTTCCTGCTCTCTGCCCCAGATTGAACAGGAGGCCCACTACTCCCGAGGGGGTGGGGGGCTTTGGGGGCGTCTCTGCCCCACGGAGAGTCCGTTCCGGGGCCCTTCCTAGCACCCCGGGGGTCTGGAGCTGCGATGATGGTGGACTTGACACCTTCCCTAGATTTTACCCCGATCTGGGGAGTCGGGGGGTGGTGGGCTGGAAGGAAGCCCCCGACAGTGAGAAAGAGGGCAGCAGCTCCCCCCCCTCCCGGCTGATTCTGTCTTCCCTTTGGGCCTCAGGATGGGAACACGGCCTTTCACCTGGCTGTGGAACATGGGAACGAAACCTGTGCTAGCATCCTGCAGGATGGAGGGTGGAACAGCGGCTTCCGTAAGTATCTGCCCATCATCATCTCTATGAAGGCTGTCAGTCATCCATTCTACCTGAAACTTATAATAAAGGGAATGTATATTTAATCATTCTTGTATTAACCGCAGCTAGAATTGTATTTGCACAACATTGGAAAAGTGTAGAGAGATCCCTATTGATGGGAAATATCAGAATGTGCAGAAATGAAAAGATTAACACTCGCAATTGAGGAGAAAGAGAAAACTGGATATTATATGATTTGGAAAGTCTTTCACCAATGGTTTTGGAAATGAAGGCTAAAAAATAAATAGAAAAATATATTTTGATAGCGATATAAATAAGATGAAAACTTATTTATGTGTATGATGAGAACAATGATGTTTAATGTTAATGTGATATCATTACTAGAAGATATTAAGAAGGAAAATGGAGAGTTTTATAATGTTTAAATGCTTAATATATTATAATACTAAGGAAAATAATGTTGATATGAATGTGAAAGATGCTTGTACCCAGATGACTCACAGCATAAGGAAAGATGGGATGTATATTTTTATAATGGAAAAATAATAAAACTCTTAAAAAGAAAAAAGTCTCTCCGTCATCCAGCTCAGGGTTGTCCCAAAAGTGTTTTTTCAAAAGGCAACTGGACTTTCTTACTTTTTCCTTGAAGAGGTTTCACTTCTCATCCAAGGGGCTTCCTCTGTTCTGAGGGAATGGTGGAGGATGGAAGGATTTATATTCCTCACCATTTGCATCCTTCGGGAGCCCTGAGGGCACAGGTAGACCCCCAAGTGGCCTCAGGGACCCTCAGGGAGAGCACAAAGGACCAGAGGACTGCAAGGAATAGAAATCCTCCACCATTCCCTCAGAACAGAGGAAGCTTCTTGGAGGAGAAGTGAAACGTCTTCAAGGAAAAACAGAGAAAGTCCCGTGGCCTCTTGAAAAAAGCACTTTTGGGATGGCCAAACATCATCTTAACAAAAGGCTTCAAATATTTCCCCCCCTCCCTCCCCTCAATCTTATATGCAGCTCAGCGGAGAGCCGAGAGCTTCCTCTCTACCGTCATGGAAGACGCTGGGCAAAGTGGGGAGGGCGACTCTCTCCCTCATCCGTCTGGTAGACTTCGACTGTCCGCCCTGAAGGAGGCTCGTCTGCACGGGGACCTTCCCCCTGGGACCTTCCCTCCGCCTGGGGAAGCTGCTCCAAAGGGTGCCCCCGGGACTTGCACCCAGGACCGCTTCGCCTCCTCCTTCCTCACTGAGGGCTCCTGGCGGGGCAACACGATTTTGGAGCTGTCGGGCTTCAGCGTCCGGCCGGCAGACTCCCCCCAGGCCTTCCTGCCCCCCAGGGAGCCCCTCTCGAGTCAGACCCCTGGGGGTGGTGGCGTGGGGGGCGCTCTGCCGTCGCGGGACCTCGGGGCCTCTGCAGAGGGAGGGTGCAGCTCAGCCCAGGGCCCAGACTCGGCTCCGGGGGGTCCCTTCTCTTTCGTGGCCTCCGAGGCTCCGTCGTTCGCTCCAGCCACGGCAGAATCCCCCCGGAGGGCCCCGCCCTCTGCCCCAGAAGCGGCCCGGCTCCGTCCCCCACCGGATGCCAACGCCGGTGGGCTTCCTCACGGGTGGGGCTGCCTGACCCCCGGCCTCTCGGTGAGGCTCCCAAGCCAGGAGGGGCTGGACGTCCCCTGCCTTGGTCACCTGGCTGAGTCCACAGCCGTGTCGGACTGGGGAACGGTGGTGGAGGACCCGGCCTCCTTCCTGGGGGTCAGCGGGACTCTGGACGGATGCTCGGCGGGAGGAAGGTCCCTGGGCAGGTGCTCGGCGGCCAGCATGGAGGGCTACCTTTCGTGCAGGAGTGAATGGTCCCCCAGTGAGGCGGAAGGCCCAGGATGCGGCTGCCTTCGTGCGTGGGGAGAGGGGGAGGCTGCCCCTACCGGCCCTGCAGGCACCTGCCACACCAGCGGCCGAGGGTCGTGTGCTGGGCCCCCCGCCTGCATGGGGAGGGGTCTCTCTGGCCAGAGGAGTCCCCCCACCGGAGGGGCTGCCCGGATCTTCCCCGGGAGTCTCGATTTGGCTCTTTCACAGCGGAGCGGAGTGGCAGAAGCCCCAGGGAAGGGGGCTCCTTGGGAAGGGCCTGCCCTGGCGACCGAGGGCCCCACTGAGGCTCGGGGGCTCCCTGTGGAACGCCAGGGGCCGGCCCCCTCTGGGCAGAGGGCAGAGGGCACGGGAGGGCAGCTGCCAAGAGAGGGGCAACTGAGCTCGGCCACTCTAGACACCGTCCCCGTCCAGTGGCCGTCGGAAGAGAGGGACCGTTGCGGTCCGCTTGGGCCCAGCAGCACTGTGGGCGGCCCAGAGGGGGCCCCGTGCCCACCTGCCAGCCTTGGAGATGACCTCCCCAGCACTCTGGATGCTCAGCTGCGGTCGATGATGCTGGCCACCAGGGTCCCCCACTCCCCACCCTTCCCCTCCGAGTGGAAATGCTGCCCTGTGGCTCCCTGGCCCCAAAGCCCCCCCGTGGGGACCCTTCCCCAGCAGAGCCTCAGCGCTTCCTCTCTCTTTGATGAGCCCCTGGAGATGCCGAGGCGCCCCAGGAGAGTCAGGAGGGGCCCCGGACCAGCCTCCCCCCCAGGGGCTGCCACCCTCAGCCGCTCGCCTCCCTTGGCCAGGGAGGCAGAGGAGGGCAGGGAGGGCAGAGCCCCCTCTGCGGTTCCCAGCTGCAGGAACCCGGGCCCTGGCTCTTGGGGCGGCTCCCTTGCCAGCCCAAGGGGCGACGTGGGCAGAGGGGAAGGCCCCTGGGGGAGGGCAGGGGCGGGAGGGGCTCAGGGCTCCCCCGAGGTTGGGCCCCTGGGTGCCCGGGGGTCTCAGGGCCAGCGGGTGGAGAAGACCTGCAGGGTCAGTTTCAGCCGCCTGTCTGGGAGGGGCCCCTCTGCCACCCGCCCCCCAGGAGGGCTGAGCCCCACTCGCCAGGAGGTGCCGCTGTCGCCGGGGGGCCGCCCTCCCATCCGGAGCGCCACGGAGCCCGTGGAATTCCTCTACGTGGACGAGGAAGAGGGCCAGACCCTCATCGAGCGCCACCTGCCCCCCACGGACGACTCCGGGCCCAGCAGCGGCTGCGAAGAGACCCTCCTTTGCGACTGGCAGGCCTGGGCCGGTCAGGAAGGGCCGTGGGGCAGGCAGGGCAATGGGGGAGGCGCCCCCTTGAACCCCGAGCACCTGACCGACCAAGCTCTGGTGCGCCAGCTGCGTGAGTTGGGGGCCGACCCGGGGCCGGTGACTCCCCTGACCCGGAGGCTGTACGAGCGGCTCTTGGAGAGGCTCAGCAGGGACCCCGAGACCCCCGCCCGGAGGGGCTCTGCAGGTGGGTGCCTCTGGGGGGCGCTGGGGGAGGGAGACCCTCCTGGGGGGAGGAGGAGGGTGGGGGGAAGGAGGGGCTTTGGAAAGTCAATTGAGGTGGGGGCAAAGTGGGGAAGGTGGGCTCTCGGAGGGGAGGGGGAGGGGCCGGGGGTCCCGGGTGCAAGAGGTGAGGTCGTGGCATTAAGGGAGCGGGGGAGGGGGGGCGTCCCGGATTGGTCCTTGGAGTAGCTCAAGAGAAGTCCTGAAGAAGATGTGGGTGGGGGGATTTGACCCGCCAGAGCCCCCCCCTCCTTCTGGGGGTTCTGGACTGACCCCCCCCCTTGTGCTCAGCCTACAGCCCGGAGCTGGCCTCTGCCCTGCGCACCTACCGGATCCCTCCCTCCCAAGCCGACGAGATGGCTCTGGCCGCAGAGTTTGACCAGCCGGACAAGAGCCGGAGGTGGCGGGAGGGGCTGCTGAAGTCCAGCTTCAACTACCTGTTGCTGGACCCCAGGTAAGGGACCCTCGGAGGGAAGCGTGGCTGCCTGGGACGGAGAGCCTTGCCAGCTCTGGGGGCCCCAAGGAGACCCCCGCTGTGGCTGATGGTCTCGGGGCTCTTGCTCTTCCCCAGGGTGACCCAGAACCTGCCCGCCCGCTGCCAGCAGCTCAGCCCGGCCGAGGCCTTCCGGACGTTCGTCCGTGCCATCTTCTACGTGGGCAAGGGGACCCGTGGCCGGCCCTACCGCCACCTCTACGAAGCCCTGACCCACCACCGGGAGGGCCAGGGGACGCCGGCAACACAGGTGAGCGGGTGGGCTTAACAGCTCTGGGACCTCCTGAGGAGGGGTCTCATCAGCCTCCTCCTCCTCCTCCCAGTGTGGAGCTTCCACATTCAGGGGCAGTCTAGCTTCGGTCCCTTGGTGTGGCAGAAACCTTCGCCTTGGAAGCAGCTCTCCTGCCCCCTCCCCAAATGGGGGATAGATTGCAAACCCCAGGATTCCTGCATCCCCCCTCCAGCAGTCATGGGGGGGAGGGGAGGCTGCAATTTGGGGAGGGGGTGGTGGCCGCCTGGGTCCATTCGCCTCCCCATAGCAGCCCCGATTTGTCCCCAAAGAGGCGGGCTGTCCATCTTACCTGCCCCTCCGGGGTCCCCCTGTGCCCTGCAGGTCTCCTCCAAAGTCCAGCAGATCCTGGCCATCTGGGCCGGGGGCCAAGGGGTCGTCTCCATGCACTGCTTCCAGAACGTTGTTCCTGTGGAGGCTTACACCCGCGAGGCCTGCATGGTGGACGCCATCGGTAAGGGCTCGGGGGGGGGGGGGGCACATGACATGGAGAGGGGGCTCTGGCAGGGAGTTGGGGGGCTCCCTCTTCCTTGCAGGATCCCTTCTTCCTCGCCCACTCAGGTGGGGTATGTCTGAACCCCATGGACTTCGACTCCCAGAATCCCTCAGTCAGAAAAGCAACCTTGGCCCCTTCATGACTGGGGGACTTCAACTCCCAGAATCCCTCAGCATGGCTGGCTGAGGGATCCTGGGAGTTGAAGTCCACCAGTCATAAAGGGGCTGAGGATGGAGACCCCTGTTCTAATCCCACCCCCTGCCCGAGGCAGGAGTGAGTTTCATCCATTTTCTTTCTACATTTGACCACAGCTGCTTCTGCCCCCCCCCTCCAGCCCTCTCCCCCCCACTCCTGAGACCCTCGTGGGGGGGGGGGACTTTGCCCAAATCCCCTCCTGCCCCAGGCGTTGGCCTTTGGGGCAGCCCCTCCCCCGTGCAGGGAGGGAGGGCCTTTGGAGGCTGCTTGCAGGGTGGAGGGGTGATTGCCAGCCCTTTCTCTCTCCTGCCTCCCCCTCCCCAGGCCTGAGGATGCTGACCAATCAGAAGAAGGGCAACTACTACGGCCTGGTGGCCGGCTGGCCGATGAAACGCCGGAGGAGCCTGGGGGTCTTCCTCCTCCACCGAGCTCTGCGGATCTTCCTGGCCGAGGGCGAGCGGCAGCTGCGGCCGGCTGATATCTGAAGAGGGCCCCTCTTCCCTCCAAGCAGACCCTCCTCTGGGCCTGGAGCTCCCCCGAGGGGCTCCACCCAATACCTCCGTCACACACTCCAGGATCCCAGGCTCCGGAATCGCTCGTCCGCCGGCTCTTGCGCTGGGCGCTGAGCGGAGATTGAAGGCTGCCCCTGTGTTCGGAAGTGGTTTTGGGTTACCTGCACGAGCCCTGCTGTTTGCTGGAGGTTGGCACGCCTGGTGGCCGGGGGTCCCAGTGGCATCCGGTCTCCTTCCGCAGAGCCACAGGGCGAAGCAGCGGTGGGGCTCCGGAGCTCCAAGGTCCTCCCCAAGCAAGGCTCACCCTCCTCCGTCCCTGGGTCGTCCTGCACCCCAAGAAACGCCAGCCCCCTCTTCCTCTCCTGGGAATGGAGAAAGGTCCCTTGGATGGGTGGCAGGGGGGGGGGAACTTATTTTTAAAATTCGGGGACTGCAGGATGGTTTCAAAGGTTTTTTTCCACCTGCCCCTTCTCTGGGATTGGGGGCATTAAAGGAGATTATTTTCAGATGTGATTCCTTGGGTCCTTCTTGAAATGGGGAGGGGGGCAAAGGAGAGGATTGGCAACATCTGTCTTTATTGGCGGTCCTTGACATACGACCGATCGCTTAGTGACTGTTACGGGTTCTGACGAATCCCCCCAAAGCGTACTTAGGGCTGGGATTCGAAGTTCCGACCGCCGTCCCCCTCCCCATCCTGTAACCACATTTTGGTCACTTGGCTTTAATTTATCCTCCCGTCTCAGACTAAATATTTACTTATTCATTAAATTTATTTTCCGCCTGTCTTGTTTCTAAGCGAATTCTGGGCGCTCTACTGCAGACAATGGACTCGCTTAATGACTGTAATTTTCACTTTACAGCTGCCACGGTTGCGCTACAGAAAACGTTGTAAAGTTGAGTCGGTCAGGTGGGTGCCTTGACTTGCGACGGTCTCGACAGACGAGAGAAACCCCAGGGTCAGGACTAGCCAAGTCTCTTCTTGAAGGCCTCCAGTGATGGCGCAGGCTGTTCCGCTGGAGAATTGTCCTCCCTGTTAGGAAGTGTGTCCTTCAGTCCAGGTTGCTTCCCTCCTGGGTTAGTTTCCCTCTGTGGCTGCTTCATGTCCTGCCTTCAGGGGCTTTGGTCAACGGGTTGACCCCCACCTTCTTCTTCTCCTTTGGGGCAGCCCCTCAGATATTGCAACACGGCCTTTCCTGATGATTTGTGGTAAATAAATTGATTTGTAAATAAGAAATTGTGTGGATTTTCTAGGAGCAAATTGCAATCAGGGACTGCCTTGAAGGGCAACTTCACAGTTGTTTAACCTGTCACTTATTTTTTCATATATGTTGATGTATGACGGGTCCCATGGATGTAGAAGGTTAAAACATTTTGGATTTGTTTTGCACGGGGGAGGGGGAAAGCCTGCAGGCCTCTTTTCCTTTGGGGTCTCTGGCCTGCCACACTTCCTATTCTTCTACCAGGCCTTTTCTATGGTGGGAAAAGGGGAGTTAGAGGATAGGCAGCCATAACAACATCCTTTCTAGAAAGCCAAGGTCATCCTTTGTCTCTGCACCTGACCGAGTGACCATGGGATGGACTGGTGGGTGTGGGGGGGGGGGACACAAGATCTTGAACTTTCAACTGGGGGGGGGGGGGGAAACCGGGAAGGTTCCAGAGTCGGGTTTCCCCAGATGGGCCAAGATGGCTCTCTTCATCAACGGGAACTCTGAGCCGTACTTTGCCTTTAACTCTGATTTCATCTTGGAGGCTAATTGGGACCCTGACATAATGGTTGTAATATGTTGGCCACTCTTCCAACCAGAAGAGAAAAAAGGGATTGGCGGTTTTTTTTTCTCTTTTGTCTTTTCAATTCATTTTTAAAAAAATGTTCTCTAGCTTTCTTATGTCTTAATTTTTTTCTTTTGTATTTTAATCCTTTGAATAAAATTGGGGAGGGGGGGAAACGGGTGCTTTCCCAATCCTTTTTTTGGGGTGGGCGTGGGGGAAGGAGAGGAAATTGGGGAACAGTTCAGCCCTTCCTGAGGCAGGTGGGCAAGCGGGCACTGCCTGGCACAGAGGTGGCACAAGCACTGATTTGTACTCTACATCAGGGGTCTCCAACCTTTGCAACTTTAAGTCTGAAGGACTTCAGCTCCCAGAATTCTCCAGCCAGCAAAGGTTGGAGACCCCTGAGTCTACATTGTCTTTGAGGTCCAAGGGGAAAAAAGAAGGCGGGGGCTCCCTTACCAGCAATCCCCCCTGGCTGACCCTCAGTTGGGGACCCCCGTTTTCTGGGTTGTCTGATGCCCAACTCAGTGCCCAGGTTCTCATCTCACAAAGACATCTTGGGAAAAAAAAACCAATTCCTGGCCAAACATGAAAGCAGCCCAAGGAGACCCTAATGGGGGGGGCTGACTTGATGCTGGGTGGGGGCTCTGCTCCTTTTGGATCGGACCGGCCCCCAACTAGCAGCAGCTTCTGGCGGGGGGGGGGGGGGGGAGTCCCCAAGTTAAACCAGGATCTTTCCAATTCAGACTCTTGAGATTTCCCCCATGGAGCCCCTTCTGAAAAGAATCTGGGTCAACCTGATTGGGGAGGGTCTGAATCAGGACTTTGACAGGCAGTCCTTGAGTTACAACATTTTCTTTAGCGACTGCTAAGTCACAATGCCACTGAAAAGAGCGAGTGAGAGAGAGAGAGAGAGAACACGGAATAGAGCTATGCCGGCTGGGGGATTCTGGGAGTTGAAGTCCACAGGACTTCAAGTTGCCAAGGTTGAGAAACCCTGGAAGAGAGGAAGATGGGATGTGGGGGAGGGTTTTTCCCACGGCCGCCGCAGCCTCCTCGGGGGTCACGTGATTGAAATTAGGATGTTGGGCATCTGGCAGGGACTTAGGACGGTTGCAGCGTCCCAGAGCCCCCTTTTTGCCACCTCCTGACAGTCAGAAGCCAGATTCGCTTAATAACGGTGTTCCGTTACAAACTTCAGGAAGTTTGTAAAATGGGCGGAGCTCCTCTGTCTCACTTAGCGAACAAATATTCTGGGTTCAGTTGTGGTCAGAAGTTGAGGAACCGGCAGCTGCATTGCTACCCAAAGGGGAAGGGGCCGAGAAAAGCTCTCCAACCGCCCTGCTGCCCTGTTTGGGGTGACCCGCTCCCTCCTTCAACAGAGGCCGCGGGAAGCCCCTTTACAGGGTCGAGCAGAGGAATTTGGGATTTATCTGCAGGAGAAAATCACTCGGATTCGGAATGAGCTACCCTCCATCGACAGTGGTCCAGTTGAGCGGGCCGAGGCTGATCTTGTGACACCATCTTGGGAGGAGTTTGATTTTGTTACCACTGAGGATATGGACAAGTTGTCAAAGAGACTTAGGGCTACCACATGTTTATTGGACCCGTGTCCCTCCTGGCTTGTACTGGCATCCTGGGAGACGACACGAGGCTGGCTCCAGGGTATTGTCAACGCATCTTTGAGTGAGGGGTCCTTGCCTGCCGTCTTGAAAGAGGCGGTAGTGAGGCCCCTCCTCAAGAAGCCGTCCCTGGACCCAGCTTTATTAGAGAACTATCGTCCGGTCTCCAACCTTCACTTTTTGGTGAAGGTTGTCGAGAGTGTGGTAGCCCAACAGTTTCCGCGACACCTGGAGGAAGTTGATTATCTAGACCCGCGCCAGTCCGGCTTCCGACCCGGTCACAGCACCGAGACGGCATTGGTCGCGTTGGTTGATGATCTCTGGAGGGCGCGGGATAGAGGATATTCCTCTATCCTAGTCCTATTAGACCTCTCAGCGGCTTTTGATACCATCGACCATGGTATCCTATTGCACCGACTGGGGAGGTTGGGGCTGGGAGGCACCGTTCTGCGGTGGTTCTCGTCCTACCTCTCTGGTCGGTCGCAATATGTGTTGGCAGGGGGGCAGAGGTCGGCCTTGAGGTCCCTCATATGTGGGGTTCTTCAGGGGTCGGTCCTCTCGCCCCTCCTGTTTAACACATATATGAAGCCGCTGGGTGAGATCATCCGTGGTTTTGGGGTGAGATATCATCTGTACGCTGATGATACTCAGTTGTACATATCCACCCCAGACCACCCCAACGATGCCGTCGAGGTTATGTCCCGGTGTTTGGAGGCCGTACGGATCTGGATGGGTGGTAACAAACTCAAGCTCAACCCGTCCAAGACTGAGTGGCTGTGGCTTCCGGTGCCCCGGTTCAGCCAGATTATTCCAACTCTGGCCATTGGGGGCGAAACACCGGCCCCCATGGAGAGGGCGCGCAATTTGGGTGTCCTCCTGGATTCCCGGCTGTCTATGGAAGATCATGTGGCAGCCGTGGCCAGGGGGGCGTTCCATCAGGTACGCCTGATGCGCCAATTGCGCCCCTTACTGGACCGGGGTGCCTTATGCACAGTCACTCAAGCACTCGTCACCTCCCGACTCGACTACTGTAATGCTCTCTACATGGGGCTTCCCTTGAGGTGTACCCGAAAGCTGCAGCTAGTCCAGAACGCAGCCGCGCGGGTGATTACGGGAGCGCCTAGACACTCCCACATAACACCTATCCTGCGCGAGCTGCACTGACTTCCTGTGGTCTTTCGGGTGCGCTTCAAGGTTTTGACGACCATCTTTAAAGCGCTCCATGGCTCAGGGCCTAGTTATATGCGAGACCGCCTTCTGCCCCATACATCCCTCAGACCGATACGCTCCCACAGAGAGGGCCTCCTCAGGGTGCCGTTGGCTGGACAATGCCGACTGGCGACACCCAGGGGAAGAGCCTTCTCTGTGGCAGGCCCAGCCCTTTGGAACGACTTACCCCCTGAACCATCTCCGCCCCTTCCGCAAGTGTCTGAAGACACACCTATTCCATCTAGCCGGCCTAGCGTAACCTCCATTACTGACTCTTAGATAGTTTTAAATTTGGGTTTTTTAAATTCGGTTTTTAGCGCAGGGTCTATTAGAATAAGTTTTTTTAAATTTTATATGTTTTATATGTGTTTTAACATCCCTGTGCGCCGCCCTGGCTCCGTTTGGAGAAGGGCGGGGTATAAATTTAATAAAATAAATAAAATAAATAAATAAATAAAAAATCCAAGCCCACCCACCCACCCCCGGGTGACATTCCTAGCCTCCTGTTAGGAGGCTGTGGCCGAAGCAGAGATTTTTTTTGTGTGTGTGTGTGTGGGGGGGGGGGAAGGAACCCCAAATGCCACTGAACGCTCCTGCTGGTGCCCGGCTGCCCCCCCCCCAAGCCCTGAAGTTGAGAGCTGGCACAGTTTTACCCTGCAATACCGCTGGGGGGAGGGGGGGTTAAATACAGCTTTGCAAAGTTTATTTACAAACACCGCCAGGAAGGGGGCAGAAGGATGTGTGTGTGTGGAGGGGGGGCAGGGGTCTGGAGCCCCCTTGTGGGCTGAACTCCAGCGTCTACTGAGTTGGAAGAAGTGATGTGGGGAGGGGGGGGCGACAGCCTCTACCCCCCCCCCCACTCTGGCTGGCTCCAACCACATCCACGGCCAGCATTCTCGGGGTTGCAGCCCCCAGTCCTTGGGGTGGGAGGGGGGCAGAGGCCGGTGAAGGTTCTGACAAGACAACTAGGCAGGGGGTGGAGCTACCTGCCCCCCCCTCTGCCCCCTGGCTGGGCTCCTGGGGGGGGCATGTCCTTCTCCCCCACCAGAAGCGTGGGAGAATTCAGCCTGCAAATTCCCGTAGCCTCTTCAGACCCAGCTGCAGTGGGGCAGAAAACGTCAGTGGTCCCCGTGGGCCCCCTTCCATCCCCCCCACTCGCTCCAAGAGGGGAAGCCCTTGGCCCAGTCCAGGCATCAGGAAGGAAGGCCCAGCATCCCTCTGCAGAGACTCCAGAGCCCATCATCCTGCTGCAAGGAGCCAAGGAGGCCTGCCTCTCCGCTTCTCTGCCCAAAGTTTTGGGGTGCTGATTGTTGCTGGCTGAACTCCTGCTTCCCTTTGGTTCGAGGGGTCCCGCATGCCGGCTCCGGGCCCCCACCGGGCCCCCCAAGCAGGGAGACCGAGCACCGTCTCCCCCGTCCGTGACAACTCTGGGCCTCCGCCACAAGAAGCTCTCCTTGGGGCAGGCACTGGAGCGTGGCCCCGGGACCCTCCAGACGGACCCCCATCCGCCCACTACTTCTTCCCCGCCGGGGGACCTTCTTCCGAGGGGAGGGGCTCAGGCTCCCAGAGGAGGAACTCGTGCAGGAGGGTGTTGACCGTCTCTGGACACTCCAGCATCACCATGTGGCTGCCTTCGTCGATCACCTTCAGGAAGGCCAGCAGCAGGATCTGCGGGAGGGAAGGGGGGGGGCAAAAAGAGAAGGGTGGGGGGTCAGGGGTGGCCTTGCCCTGGCTGGCCCTTGGGTGGGGTGGGGGTGGGGCTTCAGGAGCCCTCCAGCTGTGTGTGTTGGGGGGGGGGCTCCTCCTCTGCTCTGGAGGCCCACTTGGCATCCTGCCTCCAACTGCAGAGGCCAGGAGCTGTGTGTGTGTGTGTGTGTTTGTGTGTGTGTGTTTCACTTGCCCCTTTGTGCAAACTGGAAGCAGTGCTGCCCTTGCCTTGCCTGCAACGCCCCCCCCCCTCCCCAAAAGAGAGGCAGCTGGTAACCCCCCTCCCACCTGAGGCTGGCCTGGGCCCCTCGGCAGCTTTCCTGACCCACAATGGGAGCAAGTCGTGACCCAGCTGGCAACCTGCCCCCCTCCCTCCCTCCCTCCCTCCCTCCCGTGGGACCTTCATTGAGGGGGGGGGGAGAGGTTGGGGAGGGCCGTTGTGCTTCCCACAGAGATTCTGCAGACTGGAGAGACCAAAAGGGCATTTGGGGGGCCCTCCCCCCTCCTGTGCCTCCCCTTGTCTGGGCAAACATGGGTGCAATCCGGCTCCTTTGCAAGCCCCTCCCTCTCTCCTAGGCCCCTCCCTGACTTTCTCCCTGCCAATCCCGTCTGCCTGAAGGGGCCCCCTGAGCCCCCCTCCCCTTCCCGGGCATCTCAACCGAGCAGCCTCCCAGGGCACCCAAGGAGACCCTCCGCACTGGGGAGCCTCCCTGGGGGGAATCCATCGGGGGCTCCCTGGGGGCTGAAGGGAGAGGGAGTGGGGGCGAGTGGGACATGCCCCCCTCCCCATAGCTGTACCTCTGCCATGCGCTGGTCCTCCTCCACGGGCACAAACTTGTCGTGCATGCCATGCACCAGCAAGACGGGCACGGTCAGCTCGGCGTGGTAGACCTCGTCGCCCTCCGGCCAGTACTGACCGCTCATCATGGCCCTCAGGACGAAGGAGGAGACGTTGAAGGCGTTGCCCTCCTTCAGCAGCTGCTTCTCCTTGGCACCCTGGCGGGCAAAGCCGGCTCTGCCGGGGGAGGAGGGCACGGGGTCAGCACGGTGGAGGGAGGGGGAGGGAGGCCAAGACCCTCCAATTTGGGGCTGGGCCAAGGCAGAAGCAGGACCCCCCAGGAGGAGGATGGTTCAAGGCAGCCGAAGACCCCAGGCAGACGGACAGGGCCTGGGAGGGCCGGGATGGTGGGAAGATGCCATCGTGGCCCATGGGAGACCTTCCCCCCTATCCTCCAGGCCAGGAGGGGCAAGTGGGGCCCCCCTGGGAACGAGGGCTGCTGCCCCCACCCCCTTCAGGGCAGCCACCAAGGCCCGGGTGGGCAGCGCAGTGTTGCCAGGGGAGGCCTGCCCCTTGCCCCTGCCCCCTCCCTCTCCCCCCCAAGAGGCTCACTTGAGGAAGCTCCAGGCCAGGCAGGGCGAGAGGCATCGCAGGACACAGGGAGGCATGTTGAAGACGGAGCAGAGGCTGGGCTCCAGGGCGGTGGGGCCCCCCCCGTTCACCATGATCACTTTGTGCACCAGGTCTGGGTATTCGTGGGCCAGGAAGGTGCAGAAGGAGACCCTGGGATGGGGAGACACGCAGAGGGAGGGAGGGGCAATGAGACACGGCAAGGGGGGGAGGGCTCTCCGTCCCTCGTAGGGAAGCGGAGAGCCTCCCTGTTCACAGGCAGTCTACGCAGGGAGTCCTCCATCTACAGCGGTTCACTTAGTGACCTCCAGAGTCACGTGATTAAAATTGGGGCGCTGCCCCGAGAGAAGCAACCCCGGATGAGGAGGAGTCGCCCAGGGGGAGCCTCAGGAAAAGAAAAACACCCTCATATCACAGGGAATCCCAGCAGCCGCCGGAGGCCCCCAGGGACAGAACTGGAAGAGGAAACCGAAGGAAATGCAATCAAAGGAAATTTGTGTGTGTGTGTGTGTGTGTGTGTATTTGTGATACGTTTTTGTGCTGATAAATAAATAAACGAAGGGAGACTAGGATAGATCTATTTCAAGCTATTTAGCTCTCATCAGCTATCCATGCCCTTACTGGGATTCGAACCAGGGAAGCTTCCCTTGAGGTGCACCCGGAGGCTTCAGTTAGTTCAGAATGCAGCCGCGCGGGCAATTATGGGGACCACCAGGTTCACCCACGTTACACCACTCCTGCGCGAGCTGCACTGGCTGCCTGTCGTCTTCCGGGTGCGCTTCAAGGTGCTAACTATCATCTTTAAGGCGCTCCATGGCTCGGGACCTAGCTATCTGCGGGATCGGATCCTGCCCCATACATCCTCACGACCGATTCGCTCCCACAGAGAGGGACTTCTCCGGGTGCCGTCCACTAGACTTTGTCAGCGGGCGACGCCCAGGGGAAGGGCTCTCTCTGTGGCGGGCCCGGCCCTCTGGAACGACCTTCCCCCCGATATTAGAACGACCACGGACCTCCGCTCCTTCCGTCTTAAATTAAAAACTCATTTCTTTCGACTGGCCGGCCTTGGATAGTCTCTCTGTCTATAGATTTTTAAATGTATTTTAATGGGTTTTAATTTTTTAGCACGGGATAACATAGTTTAATGGTGTTTTAAACTGTATATTTTGTATTGATTGTTTATATTGTTTTTAGTTTCTCCTGTGCACCGCCCCGGGTCCCTGTGGGGAGAGGGAGCAGTTAATAAATGCAAAGTTATTATTATTATTATTATTACATGTGAGGCAGTTGTAATTGCCACTAGACCACTGGTTCTCCTCCTGATCGGCTGAGCCAGGGGAACAAGTATATATACTGTGTCACAACACCCTGGTAAGCCCCAATTTAGGGGCTTCACGTGTAAAATAGCCCAGGTCCGAATCCCAGCAAGGGCGTGGCTAGCTGATGAGAGCTAAATAGCTTGAAATAGATCTATCCTAGTCTCCCTTGTTTATTTATTTATCAGCACAAAAACGTATCACAAATATAAGAAAGGCAACAAAAAAATAGCTTCCTGCCTGGATGGTCTCCCGTGCTGAGCCGAAAGACAGAAAAGGAAAGCAGCTCTGCTCCCTCCCTTAATGGGGGCTTACACACCTGAATAGAACAAAACCAGCATATATCTATGTCTACTGTATATATAAATGTATAATAAAAGTATTAAAACAAAACCTGGGATGCTCTCGCAACCTTCGAATGAGCAACATTAATGGGAGAAGCCAGATTCACTTAACAACCCTGCGATTCATTTAACAACTGCGGTGATTTGCAGCTTAATGACTGCAGCAAAGGAAGACCCCTGTACAATCAGAGGCGAGGCACTTCACTGTCTTGCTTAGCGATGTCAATTCTGGCTCTGGCCATAAGTCAGGGACTCCCCGCCTGTAGGAGACCCCCAGGAGGGACGCGCCCTCCGCTCACCCGTAGGAGTGTCCGATCAGGATGTTCCTCTTCTTGGCGTAGCGCTTGAAGAGGCTGCGCAGGTCTTCGGCCAGGGCGTAGAAGGTGTAGGCGGCGGCGATCTGCGGGGCGGAGCTGGCCCCGTGGCCGGCCAGGTCGGGGGCCACCACCTCGTAGCCCAGCTGGGTGAAGAAGTCCACCTGCTCCTTCCAGATGTCGGAGGAGCCGCCCACCCCATGGATGAAGAAGAGCACCAGGTCCCGGTGGCTGCCCTTGCAGCTGCCGATGTGCCGGGCGCAGTCGATGTGCACCACCCGCTTGGGCTTCGGTCGGCGGCGCTTGAGGGCCGGAGGGGTCCCTGAGGCCGGGTTGACCTCCGCGACCTCCGAGGCCTCCTCGGGGCCCTTCTGGGGCCCGTCCGGCTGCCCCGCCTGGGCCAGGTTCTCGATGAGCAGCTGGCCGTTGCGGTAGAGGGCGATGCGGCGCTTACAGTGGACGGCGCCTGTCTGCGGGGGCTCCTTCTCCTCCTCCTCCGTGCCGGGGGGCCAAGCGGGGGCCACGTGCTTCACCCGCAGGACCCGCCCGGGCTTCACCTCCACGAAGCTGTAGCCGTCGGCGGATTCCACGGGCTCCAGGGGCCCCACTACGTTAGGCGCCTTGCCCAGCAGGCAGCAGAGAAGCCCGTCGGCGATGCTGGTCAACATGGCGGCTCCGGGGCTACTGGGGAGAGAAAGGGCCGGGGGGGGGGGCTTCGTCAGGAGTGTTAAGAAAACGCCTGTTACCGAAGGCGCACAGCGAAGCGTAGAGAGAGAGAGATGTTGCTGAACACCCTAAGTCATATAAAACAGTTCAGTACACAAAGTTGGCTAACAGTTGCACAACTCACAAATTTATCCACGTTGATCAATACTCGAGTACACAACAGTCAGCATCTAACAATCAGCATCTAATAGTGATTCTGGCTCCCTCTTATGGCCGCTTGAGGAAACAGCAGCCAATCCCATTTCCTGCAATAGTTAAAGAGACACCATTGCTCTCATGGTTGACGTATGGCCAACCGGACAGTCGGATGACATTCCTAACATTCTCCCCTTCGGGTAGGTCAATATATGTAACCTTACAATCCGTTGGATGACATTCCTAGCAAGGAGGAGACCCACGGGGGCCCAGGCAGGGGGGCTGCGGAGGCCGCTGGGAGGGCCCCGTGAGCCTGCTGGGTTTCTCCCAGACGTTTCATGACCCAGCTAGGTAACATCATCAGGGCTAGGAGGGGTGGGCTTGTGGGCAGGACGAAGAGGAGTAGGGAAGGATAATGAAAGGCCTGCATGAAAACAAGCAGCTCAGAGAGCACCAAGGACCCCCCAGTCCTCCTCCTCCTCCCCTCCCCCTCCTCTTCCTCTTCCCCCTCCTCCTCCTCCTCCTCCCCCTCCCCCTCCTCCTCCTCCCCCTCCTCCTCCTCCTCCCCCTCCCCCCTCCTCCTCCTCCTCCTCCTCCTCCTCCTCCTCCTCCAACCTTCCTAGCACTGAGGATGTTGCCGAGTTGGGTAAAGCGGTCATGAGTCTCTTTTTCCAGTGAGGTTTAGAACAGTCACTAAATGAATGGATGTAAGTTGAGGATGACCTTATCTGCAAAATGCCCAGAGGGGCAGTGAGTGAGATCAAAGAGAGACCCCTCCCCCTCCCAGAGGCCTCCAAAGGGACTCAACTCAGAAAGATGGAGATATCTTGGCTTATGGACCTCTCTCTCTCTCTTCCTCTCCTCCTGGCTTTTTCTTTCTCTCCTTCTCTCTCTCTCTCTCTCTCTCCATTTGCTCCCCTCCCCCCCACTCTCCCTTCCTTCCTTTTGTTCTTTCGTTCTCTTTCTTTCATCCCTCTCTCTCTCCCCACCTCCTCTCTCTTTCTCTCTCCATTCTCACTTTCTCTTTTTCTAACTCTTTTTCTTTCTCTCTTTCTCTATCTCATTTGCTCCCCTCTTTCTTTCTTTCTCTTTCTTTCTTTCTTTCTTTCTTTCCTTTCTTTCTTTCTTTCTTTCTTTCTTTCCTTTCTTTCTTTCTTTCTTTCCCTCCTCCCTCCCTCTTTCTTTCTCTTTCTTTCTTTCCCTCCTCCCTCCCTCCCTCTTTCTTTCTCTTTCTTTCTTTCCCCCTCCCTCCCTCTCTCCTTTTCTTTCTTTCCTTTCTTTCTTTCTTTCCCTCCTCCCTCCCTCCCTCCCTCCCTCTTTCTTTCTTTCTTTCTTTCTTTCCCCCTCCCTCCCTCTTTCTTTCTCTTTCTTTCTTTCCCCTTCCCTCCCTCCCTCTTTCTTTCTTTCTTTCTTTCTTTCTTTCTTTCTTTCTTTCTTTCTTTCTTTCTTTCTTTCTTTCTTTCTCTTTCTTTCTTCCTTTCTTTCTTTCCCTCCTCCCTCCCTCCCTCTTTCTTTCTCTTTCTTTCTTTCCCCCTCCCTCCCTCCCTCCCTCCCTCCCTCCCTCCCTCTTTCTTTCTTTCTTTCTTTCTTTCTTTCTTTCTTTCTTTCTTTCTTTCTTTCTTTCTTTCTTTCTTTCTTCTTTCTCTCCCCCCCTTTTATTTTAAATCTAAAAGTACTGAGATTGTGGCCTGAGCGAATTGGGCATGGAGTGGGTGGAGAAGGGGGAGGGTTGCTGGAGGGACCAAACCGTCCCCAACCCGGCTTCAGCCCACAGGTGGACCCACACCTCAGGAGCCTCCAAGGGGACGAGCCTCCTCCGAGCCCTCCCCCTCAATTCCCATGGAGCGGCTGTCTCCCTCCCCCCCAGACCCCTCCCTCCGAGAGATGGAAGGGAGGGATTCCTGGTGGTGGCTCTTCCACACCCATGTGCCTCTGCTTTGCGCCCTGCGTTTGCACCTCGTCCAGGTGTGGAAGAAGCAGCCGTTGTGTGAGTGTGGAAGATCATCGCAACCGATGGATGCAAACACTGTGGAAGGGAGCAGACAACCAGAGCCGTTTCCATGCCAACAGGACGAAGCCCTTGAAAAAGCCACAGGACGGGCGCAGAGAGGGGCTCATGGAAGCAGATGGGAACTGTAGTCCTTTGGAGACAAGCAGGGCCCCCTCCCTGCTCCTTCCGGTCTCCAAGTCAGCCGGGAGGCTCTGGGGGTGAGAGAGAAGGACCTTGAGGGAGGGAAGGCCTTCGAATGCTTCTTCCAGGGAGTATCAGTGAAGGAGGCCAGCAGGTTCCTGCAGGTTCCTAGACCTCTTGAGCCACAGAGGCAGCCTGAAAGGTGACCGTTGCCTCGCTCAAGAGCAACCAGGCAGCCGATAGCTCCCCCCACCTCTCTGGGGCTGTGGAGGGCCTGGGGCACGGAGGGGAGAATCGAGGGTGTCGATGCCTCTTTGTAAGGCCCTGGTGAAGCCATGTGGAGGGGCTGCTCCCCTCCTACCCATCCAGAGGCCGCTGCCCCTCCCACCCCTTACCCCCCACCCCTCCCCTGGCAGAAGGGAACACTTCAGAGATGTCGAAAAGGAAGGATATGACATTTCCCCTGGGTGAGAAAGGGAGAAACAGGCTCTCGGAAGGCAGCCCCCACCTTCCTTCATAGCCCCCGGCAGATGTCAGCCCTCGAGAGAGAAAGAGAAGGCTAGCTCTATTCATAAGCCAAGGCCCTCACCCAAGAGCCAACAGAGGTCGGGGGAGCCCTCAGCCACAGTAGGAATTGCCCAGCCAAACTTCAACCAAGTTCAGCTCAGACAAACGCTTGGGATCTGTACAGTAGAAGACATGTTCTTGCACAGGAAGCGCAAGCGCAAAGCCCAAGGCAAGATATAAATACACCCCCCACTCTCAACTCCATAAATGGACCCTCTTCCCAATCAGAACTGGGCCAGATGGATATACCGCATTTTTCAGAGTATAAGACGCACCTTTTTCTCCCCCCAAAAGAGGGTGAAAATCTGGGTGCGTCTTATACACCGAATACAGCATTTTATTTATTTATTTTATTTTATTAAATTTATAGACCGCCCCCTCTCCCCCATGGGAACTCGGGGCGGTGCACAGGAAATTAAAAATCAAATAAATACAACAATATACAAAATATTAAAACCGAATTAAATTACCCCTGTGCTAAAATATCAACATTAAAACCCTTAAAAACCTAAACCCTAATTTTGGGCTGGTTTTGCCCCTTCAGCCCCCGGAGCATTCTTTAAGCCTCCCAATAGCCTCCCCAGGGCCTATGCAGGCCCTGTTTCTTGCAAAAAATGGGCCCATTTTTGTGAAAATCAGGCTATTAACCCCCCTTTTTTGCCCCCCAGTTCCCAGGAGCACTTTGCAGGCCTCTCAAACTCTGCATTTCCCAATTTTCACAAAAAAAAAAAAAAAAAAGAGGCGTGCAGAGGGTTTGGGAGGCGTGCAGAGTGCAAAAACCTATTTTAAATTTTACGTCTTCAACATCTTGGTGCGCCTTACAGTCTGAAAAATACGGTATTTCCTCCGACACCTTCATCCTTTCAAAGCCAACCGCGACTCTAACCTTTGGTCCATCCAGCAGGCGCCAGGCTGGGTGGGATTTCATGGGAGAGAATTTGGCGCTGGCCGTAGGGCTGCCCGTTGCCTCTGCCAGCCCCGTCTCTCCCGCCTGGGGCACCTTCTGAACCCAGCGGAAAACAGAACGGGCCCTCCCCCCCCGCCACCCTCAACTGCAGGAGGCCATTGTTAAAAGAAAACAGAAGTGGAAGAGGAAGATGGAGGGGGGGGGGCGCGGGAGCGCGGATGTTGGTAACCATGGAAACCAGGGCAGGCTTGGGTACCACTCTCTGCGACTGGAAGGAAGAAGTTGCTGATTGTGTAACCAGCCGGTTGAGCCAGAAAGGGGCTGGGTTGCATAAGCCTCCTTCCCCATCCTTTTACAGACCCCATAGAGCAGGGTTTCTCAGCCTTGGAGACTTTAAGTCCTGTGGACCTCAACTCCCAGAATCCCCCAGCCAGCATAGCTGGCTGGGGGATTCTGGGAGTTGAAGTCCACAGGACGTAAAGTCCCCAAGGCTGAGAAACCCTGCCCTGGAGGAAAAACCTAGGAGCCCTGGATACTCTCTGAACCGGGTGGTTCCCTTGCAGGTGTTTTGCCTCTCATTCAAGTGGCCTCATCAATGCCAGTTGGGTCACAAAACATCTGCAACCAGACAACCAAACTCCGCTCCCTTCTAGCGCTGAAGACGTTACCTAGCCTGGTAATGAAACCTGCAAAAAACTGCCTGAGTTTAATCAGCCCCAAATCCCCACAGCTGTCCTCTTCCTCCTCTGACCCACTCCCTTCTAGCCCTGATGATGTTACCTAGCTGGGTCCTGAAACGTCTGCAAGAAAATAAGCAAACTCAGAGAGCATCAGGGATGCCGCAATTCAGCCCTGAGCCACCAAGACTCTCCTGTCTTGGTACTTAAGAGATTCACCCTAATGAAGACGCTTAAATGTCACCTCTGTCGGGGCCTGCAGCCCTCTTTTCCTCTGGGGTCTCTGGCCTGCCACACTTTCTATTCTTCTCCAATGCCTTTTCGATGGTGGGAAAACGGGGGGGGGGATTGTACGGAATTAGATGCTAGGTAGCCATAACAACATCCTTTCAAGAAAGCCAAGGTCATCATCCTTTGACTTTGCATCTTTGCACCTGACTGGAACTGGATGGGGGGAAGCTGCCAGCCTGGCAGTGGAAGATGGGACCATGGGATGGGCTTGTGAGTGTGGGGGCTTGAACTTTCAACTGGGTGGGGGAAACCGGGAAGCTTTCAGATTCGGGTTTCCCCAGATGTGCCAACATGGCTCCCTTCATCAATGGGAACTTTGAGGAATCCTTTGCTTTGGGCTCTGACTTACTTTTGGAGGCTCTTTGGGGCCCTAGCAGTCGCCTTCCCTCAGTGACCGGAATTTATTTATTTTATTTATTTATTCGATTTGTTAACCGCACCAATCTCCGTCGAGACGGACTCTGGGCGGTGCACAGGACATTAAAAATTTACAATAAATAACAAGGTACAAAAGTTAAAAAGAAATTAAATAGAAAACCTGTGCTAAAATTCCCATTAAAAAAAACCCAAAACCTATCTAACTTGGCTGAGGCTCTATTGTTCTGAAATTCAAGTTCTACGCCAGTCCAGCTTGCTGAAAAAGAAGTGTCTTAAGTGAGCGGCGGAAGAGGGGAAGGTCCGTGATGGTGCGAAGTTCGGGGGGGGGGGGAGGTCGTTCCAGAGGGCGGGAATGGGAACAGAGGCAGCCCCCTTTCCTCCTCCCTCTCCAGGCCTGGAAGGGGGCTGCAGCCGGGCAGTTTCCAGCTGGGACCCCCCCACCCTGCAGGTTTTGGCAAGAGAGTCCACTTTCCATCATTTTCCTCTCCCCTCCAACTTTTTCCAAGGACCAAATAAAACTTCTGTCAGCCAAAGGAAGCAGAACAGAAGCAGCAAGATCTGGATCTCCCCTGATCCTTTTCTTCTCCGGGGGGAGGAGATCAGCAATAACGATTTGGGGGTTCTTTCTTACCCCCCCTTTCTCTTCCTGACCCCCCCTCAAATATACTGGTGGCTGCGAGAAAGTCTGCAGATGTTTCCTACACCTTCAAATCCTTTTTTTAAAAAAAATTGTGGCTTGGGTACTGATTGTGATTTTAATTTATTTTTTTTAAATTTTGGGGGTGTTTTCAGATTTGCTCTGGGCCTCCATCCAGAGTTCGTTTTTTCTGCCACGGAGCAATATCCAATTTCAGTCCAGAGGCCGAAGGAAGGGCGAGAAGCTGCTTGCACTGCAGCCACCAGCTTTTCAGCAGATGTTTTCAAAACATGGGCTGTCTGGGGAGGAGAGAAACGGCTTTCATGAAACCATTAATTAAGTGCCAATAATCACCTGCATTGTTGTTATTACAAAACACAGGATCCATTATGGATCTATTAGGTCAGTGATGGCGAAGCTATGGCACAGGTGGCACAGGTGGCATGCGGAACCATTTCTTAGGGCACGCCAGGCATTGCCCTGTCAGCTCCAGCGTGCATGTGTGTGCTGGCCAGCTGATTTAGGCCTTCTTTTGAGGCTGTTTTTCGGCCTCTGGAGGCTTCAGGGAAGCTACCGAAGCCTCTGGAGGTGGGGAGGGGAGGCTGTTTTCACCCTCCCCATGGCTCCTAGAAAGCCTCTGGAGTCTGGGGAGGGTACAAAAAGCGTGCCAAAAGCAGGGGGTCACGCACATCGCATTATGGGTGTGGCACGCCCATGCACGACCCCCCCTGCGCTCTCCCCGATTTTGGCACGCGAGCCAAAAAAGGTTAGCCATCACTGTATTAGGTGGAAGGAGTCAGCAAAGCATAGGATTTCCTTACACAATTTAATAAGTGCCACTTTATAAAAACCTATAAGGCCACACTTGGAATATATGGCATCCAGTTTGCATCAGACTGATATAAAAAGGATGTTGAGACTCTAGAAAAAAAGTGCAGAGAAGAGCAACCAGGATGATGAGGGGACTGGAGGCTCAAACATGCGAAGAAGGTGGTGGGGGTGGGTTAGGGTGGAGGGTGGGGAAATATAAGTGGATAAGCAATATAGAGATGGGTATAATGGGATATGGTTATGTTATGATGTATATATGCTGAATTAACTTAGAAGAGGGTGTCAGGGAGAGATTGATGTATCTTACACTAAATTTATATCATGTTGGTCGGGGGTATAATACTCAATATTTGAATGAGAACTTTATTTTAAGACGGGGGGAGGTGAGGGGTATACTTTTTGTATGTGATTTTATATTATATGTCGGGGGGGTAAAAGGGGGGAAAACTTGTCTGAATAAAACTTTTGCAATTAAAAAAAAAAAAACATGCGAAGAACGGTTGCAGGAGCTGGGCCTGGCTGGTCTAGGGAAGAGAAGGACCAGGAGGGACAGGAGAGCATCTTCCAATATTTGAGGGGCTTCCACAGAGAGGAGGAAGGGGGTCAAGCTGTTTTCCAAGGCACCTGAAGCCAAGACAAGGAAGAATGGATGGAAACTGACCCTGGAGAGATTCAATCTGGAAATAAGGAGGAACTTTCTGACCATGAGAACAATCAACCGATGGAACAGAAGTTGCCTTCGGAAGTTGTGGGAGCTTCATCCCTGGAGACTTTCAAAGAGAGACTGGACTGGCATCTGTCAGAAAGGGTGGAAGGTCTCCTGCTTGGGTGGGTGGGGGGTTGGACTGGATGACCTACAAGGTCCCTTCCAACTCTGTTAATCTGTAATCTGAACTGGGTCTGGCTAGCAAGTCTAAAGAAAAGAAGAATTAGGGGTGACACGATAGCCGTATTTCAGTATTTCGGGGGCGGCCACAGAGAAGAGGGGGGTCAAGCTATTCTCCAAACACCAGGAGGCAGAAAACATGTAATGGATGGAAACTAACCAAGGAGAGAAGCAACCTGGGATTAAGGAGAAACTTCCTAACAGTGGGGACAATTAACCAGTGGAACAACTTGCCACCAGAAGTTGCGGGTTCTCCATTACTGGAAGTTGTCAAGAAGAAATTGGACAGCCATTTGTCTGGAGTGCTGGGGAATTCTGGGAGTTGAAGTCCAGACCTCTTCAAGTTGAGAAGGTTGAGAAACACTGCTCTAGAAGAATCTCCTGCCTGGACTAGAAGACCTCCAGGGTCCCTTCCAACTCTGATATTTTGATACATGTTGATGTAAAGATTGTTCCAGGACTGTGAGATGCCTGGAGGAAGACTCAGAAATGCTGGGGTTTAGGACACTTGGGGGATGGAGAAGCTGCGGGGGGGCAGAGGGGTGCCCCACAGTGCTTTTCCTTGCAGGGGAAGATTTTTTAAAATCTATTCATGGGGTCAACATTATTTTGCGATCCGAAGCAGCCTGGGAAAGATCCTCATGGCCCTTTGAATGGGCAGCTCAGTTCCCCTTAGATCAGTATTTCTCAACCATGGCGACTTTAACTCCTGTGGACTTCAACTCCCAGAATCCCCCAGCCAGCATAGCTGGCTGGGGAATTCTGGGAGTTGAAGTCCACAGGAGTTAAAGTCGCCATGGTTGAGAAACCCTGCCTTAGATCCTAAGTGCAGAACCAGCCCATCGACCTCTTCAGAACTGCTACTCAAGGGTGTAGCCGTGAAATCCTCCTCTGAGGAAGTTACACGCAGCCCAAAGACACTTTCCCTGCAGGAGGAGGACGTATCCTTGGGGTGGGGGGAGCCTTTCTCTCCCCAGAGCATCTGGAAGCCCTGTCCAAGGACCGAATCCAGGAGCCGGATCGAAGCCGCTGCAATTACAGCCGGCCGATTGATGCAGCCGCCCCAGGTATTGATTTTGGGGCTGGAACGGTGGAGCTCAAAACGTTAAATAAATCATGCAGCTCTCCAACCGCACGGAGAGTCGAGGAAGGTCAGATCCTCCTTGGAGGGCTTGCAAATCACACACCCCGCAGCCGCACACCGTGTCCCTAACACCTCTGCAAGCAGCGGCTGCCTCACGCCCGGAGGGGGCATTCGGCCAGGGCTGCCCTGCATCAGAGGCATCATCGCACCCACCCTGGGGGCGTCCCCGCCTCTGGGGATCCCAGGGAAACACTCGCGGTCTCAGCTTGCGAAAGGGAAAAGCAGGGGGGTCCAACCTTGGAGGCCTGTGGACTTCAACTCCCAGAATCCCCCAGCCAGAGATGCCCTTTGGATCTCCTTGGCCCACGGAGAGTGGAGGGCTCTTCCCAGGGCTGGTTCTCATCCGATGGCACCAATCGGAGCTCCTTGGCATGGGGAGATCCAAACGGCAGCTTGTCCATAGGAATAGGAATAGGAATAGGATAGGATTGGGTAGGGTAGGAATAGGAATAGGAATAGGATAGGATAGGATAGAATAGAATAGAGGAGGAGAAGAGAAGCTAGATGGGACCTTGGAGGTCTTCTAGTCCAGCCCCCTCCTCAAGCAGGAGACCCTCTACCATTTCAGACAAATGGCTGCCCAGGCTCTTCTTAAAATCCTCCAGTCTTGGAGCCCCCACAACCTCTGGTAGCGAGCAGTTCCAATGATTATTCGTTCTCCCTGCCAGGAGATTTCTGCCTCCTTCTAGGCTGCCTCTGTCTCCTGGGCTCCCCTCTCTATCCGGCCTCACTTCTCCTCCTGCCTCCTCCTCCTCCTTCCCCCTCAAAGGCCCACTCGGATTCAGACTCCGGAGCCTTGCGTGTGTGCGTGTGCGTTGCGTGTGCGTTACGTGTGTGTGTGTGTGTGTGTGTGCAACGCCCCCTCCCCGTTCCCCGTTCCCCCCCACCCCTTGAATGCTGTTTGAGGCAACCAAGGAAACCATTTTCCCTGACCTACATTCTCTCCCTGCGGAGGCTGCCTTTATGTAACTGAATGTCAGCCGGAGGAGAAGCAGGGGCAGAACCACGGAATGGCAGGAACCCCCCCCCCCCTCCCTCCCTCCCTCCCTCTCAGGGGGGGCTGTGTTTGTGTTTGCCTGCCTTTTCCTCCCCCCCCCAGGGACTTCAGGCAGGAGCTTCCACCCCCCCCCCAAAGCACCTGGAGGCCTCCCCAGCTGCCCATGAAGAGCAGGTGGGGGCCCCCTGCTCCCCCCCCCAGGGATTCTCAGCTGGCAAGGACACAGCAGGGTCAGAGGCTCTCCTGCCCACAGCAGCGGTCAGCCTGACCCCCACCCCAGGACCGGTCCTTCCCCCCTCCGGCAACCCCCTCCAGAGGCCAGGGTGGGGGCAGCAGATTCCCCCCCCCCTCCCCGGACTCTGAGCAACCTCCAGTGCCTTCCCTCCTGGCTGCCCTGGAGAAAATGCTCCCTCTCTTTGCAGGCATCACAAACACCCACACCCACACCCAATCTCACGCACTTGTGTTAAAAGGACCCAGAAGAACGTCCTGGGGGGAGAGGGGGGAGAAGGGGGCAGGCTGGGACTGGCAAAGCATTCCCCAGGTTGAGGATCTCCAACACACACAGACACTGGCAGGGTCCCTCAGGAGAAGGCATGCAGAAGATAGAGCCGGAGGGGCGCAGGGGAGAAGAGGGGGTGCACGAAGCAGGATTTGGGGCTCCCTCGCCAGGGGACAGCAGAGTCCAGAATCTGCTCCACCAGCATGGCTTTCATCCCGGGGGGGGGGGGGGGGGGGAGGGTGTCTCTGACCTCAGCCATTTTAAGTCTTGGGATTCTGGCAGTTGAAGTCCACACGTCTTAAGGGGCCCAAAGTGGGAGAGCCCTGCTTTAAACCGATCCCGATAGAAAGGGACACCACCAGGAAATCCCAGGACTGGCTGGGGGCCCCTGGAAAGAAGCCTTCGGCCTGGGTGCCAGGAAAACCGGGTGGCCAACCTGGAAGGCGTCTGGCCGGGGTGCCCTCCGGGAGCCTCTTCTGGGCCCACAGTGTACAATGCCCAGGGGTGTGTGGGGCAGGGAGCCTCTGGGGCAGGGGTGAGGGGACCCAGGCCCTCCCTTGGAGCCTGGGCTCTGCTGAACGAGGGAGGCCCCCTGCCAGGATGGATGGATGGATTTTCCCACCTTTATTCTGCTTACGCATAACTCCTCTTCCTCCCCCTCTCCCCCCCCCCACAACAACCCTGCGAGGTCGATTGGCCTGAGAGAGCAGGCTATAGATGGTCCTTGACTTACGACCGATCACCTAGGGAGCGTCTGGTTTTACAAGGGCACTGAAGAAAAGGGAAGGAGGAGCCCCTTTTCGCACTTATGACCGTTGCAGCATCCCCCACAGTCACGTGGTTTGCATTCAGGTGACGACTGATTCACATTTATGACGGTCGCAGCCTCCAGGGGGGGGTCACGTGATCCCCTTTTGCGACCTTCTGACAAGCAAAGATTCACTTAACAACCGATTTCACAACCGCAGCGATTCACTGAGCCCCCGTGGCTCTCCTCCGGAAGGGGCTTCCTGCCCCAAGCCCAAAGCAAGGGGGAGGCTGCAGCTGGCACTCGCCGGGCCCCCCCATTGGCCCCGGGGCATCTCTGCCAAGGCTGCACAATCTGTCCGGGGGCTGCTCAATTAGGCAGGAGGCCGGAAGATCACTCACAGTTGGCAAGCACACACACACACACACACACACACACACACACACACACACACACACACACCCCTCCAGCAGTTGCCACGGCTTCAGGTGCTTTAAGGAGCTTAAGGACTAGAAACTTGACGTAAAGTATAAAATCGTAGGTTGCAAAGCCAAACCCCCCAGCTAAAACCAGGAGAATGGTCATGTGACCAGGTGGCCATGGCCAACTTGTAAAATGTGGAAAAACTCACTTAGCAACGCTCTTTTAATTTTAGGTTCAATTGTGGTCATAAGTTCTTTCTTTCTTTCTTTCTTTCTTTCTTTCTTTCTTTCTTTCTTTCTTTCTTTCTTTCTTCTCTCTCACCCTTTTTCTTTCTTTCTCTTTCCTTCTTTCTCTTTCTCTCTTTCTCTTTGCTTCTTTCTTTCTTTCTTTCTTCTCTCTCTCTCTCCCTTTCTTTCTTTCTCTTCCCTTCTTTCTTTCTCTCTTTTTCTTTCTTTCTTTCTTTCTTTCTTTCTTTCTTTCTTTCTTCTCTCTCTCACCCTCTTTCTTTCTTTTTCTTTCTTTCTTCTCTATCACCCTCTCTCTCTCTCTCTCTCTCTCTCTCTCTCTCTCTCTCTCTCTCTCTCTCTCTCCCCCCCCTCTCACACACACGGGGGGGTGGGAGAGGAGCTTTTCTACTGCTTCACTTGGGAAGGAAATTCCTCCAGATTTTGAATTCAGATTTCCAGAAAACGTCCATTCCCTTCCCTAGCTTCCAAATTAAAGCCCCCCCCCCTTTCTGTCCACCAGCATCTGCACAGCGCCCCATTCTGAACGGGGGCAGCAGCGTTACCTGCCCCCTTTAAAGCCCTGCCCCCAGGGGAGGGGGAAAAGCCCCCCCAAGACCTCGGAAAGCCCCCCTACCCATGCACGACAGGCGTGTGTGTAGGGGGGGGGGGCTCTGCAAATCCTCCTCCCACCTAAGGCAAGCCCTCCACCCTCCCAATGGGGCGGAGAAGCGGAGAGCCCCCCACCCGCAGCGGGGCCAAGGACAGGTCAGTGCCGGGCGCTTCTCATCCGCTGATCGGCTTAGGCAGCCTCGCAGAAGGCGGAGGAGGCCGCTCCGGTGGGTTAGGGGGCGGGGGGGGGGCAAAGGCCCGGGGCTTCCACCCACCGCCAGCCCAGCCGGGGCTCTGCCGCCGAGGGACACCCCGAGGCCATGGGGCGGCCGACGGACCAAAGGCGGCTGTCCGTTCAGCACCCGCGACCCAGGAGGCGGCGGAGCGGGACAGGCGGGGGGGGGGGCTTCTTCCCGCAGCAGCCCCGCCGCCTCCGCCCACCAGAGCTTCCCGGGGGCCATGGGGGCGCGGAGGGACCCCCGCGGGCATCGTCCTCCCCCCCCCCCCCCGGGCTACGCAAAGCTGGCTGGGGCTGGCGGCGGGGTCGGGTCGGCGCTTCCCCTCGTGCGGGATGCGGGGCCGGGGAGGGGTCCGTCCGGGTCTCCCCGCACCGCCCGCCCGCCGCCCTCACCTCCTGCTCGGCCGGCCGCTCCCTTCAGCGCAGCGCCGCCGGCCCGCTCCGGCCCCTCCCGGCGTGGGGGCTCGAGGGTGGGCGAGGGTCCCTCCGGCCGGGCCGGCCGCTGGCGAGGGCTCTGGGGGCGTCTGGAGCGCTGCCCGCGTCTCGCCTCGGCCCCTCCGCAGCCATCGCGAACGCCCGCACGGCCCGCCTGGCGGGGGGAGGGCCTGGGAGGGGAGGGGCGGGGAGGGGGGGCGGCGCTTCCCCAGCGCCTCCTTCGGCAAGCGGCGCCCGCCGGGGATCGCCCGGCGGCGCTGCGCTGAATGGAGCGGCCGGCCGAGCAGGAGGTGAGGGCGGCGGGCGGGCGGCGCGGGGAGACCCCTCGCAGGCTGCGAGCGGGAGGTCTCGAGTCCGGCGGGGAGAAGCGGGCGGGGGTCCGGCGGTCTATGGGAGGCAGGATGGGGGTCAAGGCCACCCAGGTGCCCCCACCGGCCCCCCTCCTCCGACTCCTTGTCCAGGGGCTGCCCAGACCCCCCACCCCTTGAGTCCCCCCCCGAATTCTTTCCCACCTGCGTCTTCCAGGCCGGGAGGGGTCTGAGCCAGGGGGCTTGCTTAGAAGGCGGGGCAGCTGCTGGGGAAGGGTCCCTTATCTTTCCCCCGGGGGGGGGCAGCAGCGCCACCCGCGTTGCCAAGGGCGGACGGGCCGTGGAGGAACGCCAAGATCCCTCTGGTGAAAGGGGGCCACGGGGAGATCCAAATCGAAGATCCAACGAAGCAAGCGGCGCCAGCAGGTCAGGCGCAGATTAGGCGGTCATGGGGGGGAGCCCAGCCCCCCGAAGGGCGCCGCTTGTGGGGGGGGGGGGGCAAGAGCTCGCTCCCTGGGCCACTTCAGCCACTTCAACCCCCAGAATTCCTCAGGAAGCCAGTTTGAGAGGTTGGGATTTCTGGGTAAGGGTCTCTGCCGTTTCTCCTCCTGGAGCGCAACCCCCCCCCCAACCCGGACTCTGAAACCTCTGAAGGGACCCTAAGGCCCCGCTGAGTACGCTGAATTTTACTGTGGGGGGAGATGGAGGTATTGCAAGTTTTCCTGGTTGCCCCCCCCTCCCCCCCTCTTGCAGCAAGGCCCCCTTTGAAAGGAGGAGACGGGGACTCTGCAGGGGGAGGGGCCTTCGACCAAGGCGGGAGCCCTCTTGTCCCTCCCCCACACCTGTCCACAGACAACCCCCCCCCAGGTGATCGTGTGCCCTCCGGGGTCCTCGTTGGAAAGAGACCCCTTTGGGGAAGGGAGCGGAAGGGAAGCGAAGCCCACGCAAACGGAGGGGAGTCCCTGGGCCCCCGTTTCTCTACCTGGGAAGCTGGAAGAAGGTTGGACTTCAACTCCCAGAAGTCTTTGCTGGCTGTGGAATTCTGGGAGTTGAAGTCCAGGTCGCCGAAGTCGAGAAAAGCGGAGCTTCTGGGCAGCTTCATCCGCCCAACTGTCCGAATCTCTCAGGCCACGCCAAGAAACTCCCCTTAAATTCACACTAAATGGGGTGCGGGGATTCATCTAGCAGACCCCAGAATCTGCATTGGTCCCCAAACAGCCATAACAGCCTTTCCTGAAATATACCAGAACAGCAAAGTCGGAAGGGACCTCGGAGGTCTTCTAGTCCAGCCCCTTGCTTCCTTGCGCCTCCTCAGCTGCGGGGGGGGGGATTTCAGATATGGGGGGTTGCAACCCCTCCCTCCTCCCTCCTCCCCCCTACTTTTGGCCATGATGCCCCCTCCCCCCGCCAGGTCTGGTGGGCTGGCTTTGCAACTTCCACAAAATTCAGCGCCCCCCCCCCCCCCAATAGCCTAATTCCGATGGTTGATAATAAACAGAAGGCACTCTGCACGTGCTTCAGGGTACAGCCTTTAATAATGTTTTCCCCCCTCCTTTGATTATGGGGTCTGCCAAGAGACAGGGTTGGGGGGGGGATGTCTTGCTCTCTCCTCGCACGGAGCACGTTTAGCCTGAGCTGAGGTCACGGATGCGATCCTGGACCCATTGCTCCGAGGGATCGGCGCAGATCTCTCTACCTTTTTTTGTGTAGAATCTGCAAAGGAGAAACGCCGCTTTTAATCAAGTTTAGCCCAATGCGCCTCGACCTTGGGCGCTTTAAGAGAGGCGGACTGCAACTCCCAGAATTCCCAGAATTCCCAAAGCCAGCTGGGGAATTCTGGGAGTTGCAGTCCGCCTCTCTTAAAGCGCCCAAGGTCGAGGCGCACTGATTGAGCATTTTGTGAAGAAACAAGCTTCGATGTTCGCCTGAATTTCTTGCGAAGCTGAATCCCGGCAGTCTTCCTGGGGAACTTACACGACAGCCGCCTTGCTGCATCTCCCGTTGGTGTACGAAAAAGATTTCAAGAGGTTCAGCGGGATGGGGCGTTTGGCGAAGTCAAAGCAGCAATAGTTGGGCGCAGGATCCGCTGGGGAAGGAAATACAATACAATAGCAGAGTTGGAAGGGACCTTGTAGGTCTTCTAGTCCAACCCCCTGCGTGGGCAGGAACCTTATACCATTTCAGACAAATGGCTATCTAACATCTTTTTGAAGACTTCCAGTGTTGGGGCATTCACAACTTCTGGAGGCAAGCTGTTCCAGAGGTTAATTGTTCTAACTGTCAGGAAATTTCTCCTTAGTTCTAAGTTGCTTCTCTCCTTGGTTAGTTTCCACCCATTGCTCCTTGTCCTGCCCCCAGGTGCCTTGGAGAAAAGTTTGACTCCCTCTTCTTTGTGGCACCCTCTGAGATATCGGAACACTGCTATCATGTCTCCCCTGGTCCTTCTCTTCATCAAACTAGACATACCCAGTTCCTGCAACCGTTCTTCATATGTCTTAGTCTCCAGTTCCCTAATCCTCTTGGTTGCCCTTCTCTGCACTCTTTCCAGAGTCTCCACGTCTTTTCTACATCGTGGCGACCAAAACTGTATGCAGTATTCCAAAGAGGGAAGGGCATGAGGGATCCCCCCCCCCCCAAGCTCTCCAGCCACCCCGGAGTGGGCAGGAAACTCTCCGGTGTGAGATCGGCAGCTCAAGAGGTGATTAGGCGGCTGGAGGCTACAACAGGTGAAGAACAGTTGCAGGAACTGGGTTAGAATAGAACAGAGGATAGGAGAGAAGAAAAGAAAAGAGAATAGAATATAAAGGATAGGATAGAGAAGAGAGGATAGGATAGGAGAAGAGATGAGAAGAGAACAGAATAGAATATAGAGGATAGGATAGAGAAGAGAAGAGAGGAGAGAAGAGAAGAGAATATAGAGGATAGGATAGAGAAGAGAGAAGAGAAGAGAGGAGAGAAGAGAAGAGAATATAGAGGATAGGATAGAGAAGAGAAGAGAGAAGAGAAGAGAGGAGAGGAGAGAAGAGAATATAGAGGATAGGATAGAGAAGAGAAGAGAGAAGAGAAGAGAGGAGAGGAGAGAAGAGAAGAGAATATAGAGGATAGGATAGAGAAGAGAGGAGAGAAGAGAGGAGAGAAGAGAAGAGAATATAGAGGATAGGATAGAGAAGAGAAGAGAGAAGAGAAGAGAGGAGAGAAGAGAAGAGAATATAGAGGATAGGATAGAGAAGAGAAGAGAGAAGAGAAGAGAGGAGAGAAGAGAAGAGAATATAGAGGATAGGATAGAGAAGAGAAGAGAGAAGAGAAGAGAGGAGAGAAGAGAAGAGAATATAGAGGATAGGATAGAGAAGAGAGGATAGGAGAGAAGAGAAGCAAATATAGGAGAAGAGAGGAGAGAAGTTATAGAAATGTTCTTTCTTAATTATAGAAAGAAAACTCTGTGCTTGTGTATTGATGGGGCTGACCCCGCCCTCTCTGGATGACCCTCCCAGCGGGAGACCTTCCAGGAGGCTGCTATGCTCAGACCCCTCCCCGGCTGGACTCTGGGGGTCCCCAGCTGTGCCCCATTGCATGGCTCTTCTTATGGGGAGAGGGACGCCTGCCCTCTCTCCAATCCCCCAAGAGCTGCCACGGAAGACCCTGCCTCTGTGGTTGGGGCAGCATCCTTCCCCCCCCCCCCCTGTCTCCCACGGTCTCTGCCTGCCTCCACCCTGGTCTGGCCCAGCAACCTCACCATAGGGCAGAAGCCCCCCCCCCCCAATAGCTCTCCCCAGAGGAAGAGGCTGGGCTGGGACCACTCAGAAGGCCGGGGGGGGGGGTGTTCAGAGGCCGTAAAGGGGAGGAACGAGAGGCTTACCATCCTGGTCCCTGGACTGGGCCGGTTCAATGGCTGCACCTGAGAGAGAGAGAGAGAGGGGTGGGGGGGCATTGTAACTCCTTCACCTCCCCCTCCCTTTGCCCCTTCCCCCCACGGCTGAGAGCTGAGCTGGAGGTCCAGGAGGAAGCCCTTTGGGGGGGGGGGGCTCTGAGGGGTTCTGAGGGAGGGGGGCCTGGAGGGAGCCAAAGGGAGTGAAGGACTCACTGGGAGACTCGCTGGGACCCTCGACCGCCAGGGCGACGGAGACCACCAGGAACAGAAGGGCGAAGAGGGTCTTCATCTTCGGAGAGGCAGGAAGAGAAGCTCCAGTCTTCCCTCCGTGGCATCAGCCGTGGGCGCCCAGAGGCCCCTTTATAGGAACCAGCAGCTGCAGCCACGGGAAACACGTGCTGGGCTCCACCAGCAGGGTGTGGCCACAGAGGCCGTGGGGCCAGGGGGGCTCCCCCCACCCGGATGCTGCGGATGAGGGTTTCGCTCCCACACTGAAACAAGGGCCTGACTGAAGCTTGTCTGAAGCCCTCCAGGGTCTCCTGCTAGGGAAGGGGGTTGGACTACAAGACCTCCAAGGTCCCTTCCAGCTCTGCTACTCTGTTATCCCAACAGGGCTCCCCATACAGAGGAAGTCGCAGTAGATCCACCAAAGACGAAGCAATGGAGCTCCAGGAGCGATGGGGACGCAGAGGCAGAGGCCGTGGGTGCAGAGGGCAGGGTGGGCGTGTCAGAAAAGTCAGGATGGCAGCCAGAGGGTAGAGGAAAGGGGCTTTGGGGGTTGGGGTGGCCATTCTGATCCTTTGTGTCCCTGGAGACACCCCTGGAAGCGTCTCCTTGGAAGAGAAAAGACTCTGGGACAGTGTGGCTCATTCACAGGGACAAGAAGATGGGTGGACCTCAACTCCCAGGAGGCCCCAGGAAGCAGGTTGGACTGCTGATGATATCCAGGCTTTGTCTCTCTATGGTGGCAGTTTTGTCTGAGAGCCTCAGGCTGTGGGGGCCTGGATGCCCCTTCAGCTCAACCAAGGCAGACAGAACAGAGTCTGAAGGGACCTTGTGGGTCATCTAGTCCAACCCACCGCCCAAGAAGGAGACCCTGCACCATTTCTGACAAACAGCAGTCCAATCTCTTCTTGAAAGCCTCCAGGGTTGAGTGCCCCAGGCTGTGGCGGCCTGGATGCCCCTTCAGCTCAACCAACCAAGGCAGAACAGAGTTGGAAGGGAACTTGTAGGTCATCTAGTCCAGCCCTAACCCCAACCCAAGCAGGAGATCTCACACCGTTTCTGACCGAGGGCAGTCCAGTCTCCTCTTGAAAGCCTCCAGGGAAGAAGTTCCCACAACTTCTGAAGGCAACTTCTGTTCCATGGGTGGATGGTTCTCCCTGTCAGGAAATTCCTCCTTATTTCCAGGTTGAATCTCTCCTTGGTCAGTTTCCATCCATTCTTCCTTCTCTGGCCTTCAGGTGCCTTGGAGAATAGTTTGACCCCCCTCCTCTTCCTCTGTGGCAGCCCCTCAAGTATTGGGAGATGCTCTCCTGTCTCCCCTGGTCCTTCTCTTCCCTAGACCAGCCAGGCCCAGTTCCTGCAACTGTTCTTTGTAGGTTTCAGCCTCCAGGCCTTTAATCCTCTTAGTTGCTCTTCTTTGCCTCTTTTTCCAAAGTCTCAACATTGTCTTTATAGGGTGGGGACAAAAACTGGATGCAGGACTCCAGGTGTGGCCTTACTAGGACTTTACAGAGTGGAAGTAGTACCTCCCATCTTGTGTGTCTCTGTTCATGCAGCTTCAGGTTGCCAGCTGTGTCCATTCCGAGAAGCTCCCACACCTTCCGGAGGGAACTCCTGTTCCAAGACGGACCTTCTGAGGCTGGGAACCTTCCAGCCTTGATCTTGGATGGGGTGGGGGCTACTTGGCCAGTGTAATCTAGGGCTCCTCATGGACACAGGGCTCCTGCTCAAAAGGCCGGGGGCAGCCACTCCTTCATCCTCGGAATGATCGGGTTTTCTGTTCTTCGGCTGCCTGTATTTTAATTTTTATAATTGTTATTGTTTTTGTTCCATTTTAATTCTGTTTTTCTATTTCTATTTCTATTTTATTAGATTTCTAGACCGCCCCCTCTCCCCGAAGGGACTGTTTTTGCCGCCCAGAGTCATTTGTTGAGATGGGACGGCTTCATAAATGAATAGATGCAGAAAGAAATTACACGATGGCAGCCTTCCAAAGATCTCAGGGGTTGCCACAAAGAAGAGGGAGTCAAACTATTCTCCAAGGCACCTGGGGGCAGGACAAGAAGCAATGGGTGGAAACTAATCAAGGAGAGAAGCAACCTAGAACTGAGGAGGAATTTCCTGACAGTGAGAACAATTAACCAGTGGAACAGAAGTTGCCTCCAGAAGTTGTGAATGCTCCAACACTGGAAGTCTTTAAGATATTGGATAACCATTTGTCTGAAGTCGTGTAGGGTTTCCTGCCTAAGCAGGGGGTTGGACTAGAAGACCTCCAAGGTCCCTTCCAACTCTGCTATTATTGTATATTGTATTGTACTCCTGATCATTGTCTGCAGGGGCTGGAAGGGGGGGGGGAAGCACACATCCGGGGGCTAAAATGAGGAGGGGATGCATTGAGCTGATGGGGGGGGCGGAGGGGGGCTGTCGTTTTCCGTGGATTTTGCTGGAACCTCTGCTGGCGAATAAAGGTTTACATGTGGATCCACTCCTGGAGATTCTTCCTTGTTTTAGTAGCCTTAGAGGCCCCTGGCCTTCCACCGGCTCTACTGTAAGAGACCCAGAGCACAAAGGGACACAACGAAGGGACAATAAAGAAGCTGGCAAAATAACAGAATAACCGAGTGGGAAGGGGCCTTGGAGGTCTCCTAGTCCAGGGGTCTGCAAAGTCGGCTCTTTTAAGACTGGTGGACTTCAACTCCCAGAGTTCCCCAGCCAGCATAGTTGGCTGGTGAATTCTGGGAGTTGAAGTCCACCAGTCTTAAAAGAGCCGACTTTGCAGACCCCTGTCCTAGTCCAACCCCCTGCTCAAGCAGGAGACAAGAGACCCCCTGCTCAAGCAGGAGACAAGAGACCACTTCAATCACCCAATCACTCAATCAGAATAGAGCTGGAAGGGGCCTTGGAGGTCTTCTAGTCCAACCCCCTGCTCAAGGAAGAGATCCTAGGATCTAGACCAGGGGTCTGCAAAGTCGGCTCTTTTAAGACTGGTGGACTTCAACTCCCAGAGTTCCCCAGCCAGCATAGCTGGCTGGGGAATTCTGGGAGTTAAAGTCCACCAGTCTTAAAAGAGCCGACTTTGCAGACCCCTGCCTAGTCCAACTGCTTAGGCAGGAAACCCTATACAATTTCGGACAAATGGCTGTCCAGTCTCTTCTTAAAACCTTCCAGTTTTAAGAGCATTTACAACTCTCTGGGAGTTGAAGTCCACCAGTCTTAAAAGAGCCGACTTTGCAGACCCCTGACCTAGACCATTTTGGACGTGTTTCAGTCGCAAACGTGTCAGTGTGCGAAGCCCACAACCACAGCATCCGGGAGTCTCAGGGGCCCCACAGTGTGTGTAAGAATGTACTTTTCTCTACACCGAATTTCCTTTGGTTAGATAGGGCCCAGGGTTCAAATCCGACAAGATCCATCTGCATCTTGGGCCTATCTAGGGCGCTGGCCATTCCTGCCAGCTTAGTGTCATCCGCAAATTCCCCTTATCGAAGTTGTTTATGAAAATATTGAGAGGTCCTGGGCCTAAAACGGAACCTTGTGGTGCCCCACTGTTTACTTCCCTCCATGCAGTCATCAGAGACCCATTAAGGATTACTCAATGAGTACGGCTAATCAGCCAGTTACGAATCCCTCTGGTGGTGATGCTGTCTATCCCAGCTAACCAAGAAGTAGGTTGTGGTCTACTTTGTCAAATGCCTTCCTGAAGTCTAAAGTCTATTATGTTTATAGTATTTCACTTGTCTTCCAAGTGATGTCAGGGAAATTGAAGTCCCCCATTACTATTGTAGTAATGTGTGTTTCCTACATATATCTGTTAGTTGGTTGGCAAATAGTACATCTGTTTTTTCCTCCTTGGTTGGGTGGCCTATAATATTCACCTATGGCAGGGGTGTCCAAACTTGGGAACTTTAAGACTTGTGGACTTCAACTCCCAGAATTCCCCAGCCAGCTATGCTGGCTGGGGAATTCTAGGAGTTGAAGTCCACAAGTCTTAAAGTTCCCAAGTTTGGACACCCCTGACCTATGGCCATGTCATCATCCCCCTTTTATATTGACCCATATGCATTCTAGGAGGTTTTCGTCTTTTCTGTAGCAATATAGTGGTCCTTTACATACAGTGCTACTCCACTCCCTGTAAAGTTTCCCAACGATGCCGTAACGAACACATAATAAGAGCCAATGTTTCTTATACCGAAACTAGTGATTTATTAACAGTCTCATTAGGCAAGATTTATTCGCAGCCATTTCGTTCCTCTGCTTCTGAACTTTGCCCCTCTACCTTTCCTCCCCTCACTCTGTGTCATAAATCACGTTGCCCAATAAATACACCCATCCCAAACTAGCTACTGTAATCTGAGATCCAGCTCTGGCGATGGTATGGGTGGAATGTCAACACAGGAGTTGACATCCGGCTCCCCTCACTGTTCAATCTGTGCGAGCAAAAACAATTTGAGTACAAGTATAGGATTCCAGGCTACGTCCTCCCCCCAGGCTTGCCTGGATTTCTTTTATCATGGAATCTTTTATGGGGTCTGGTGTTTTCTTTTTTTTAACAGTTTGTATTCTTCCACCAGTATGTTCCATTCATCGGTTTTGTCCCACCAGAATTCTGTAATTCCAACTATGTCGAATCTTTGTGTATTAATAGTTCAAGTTCACCCAGTTTGTTCCCCAGACTTTGTGCATTTGTACACAGGCCCTTTGTGTCTGACTCTGGGGGTGCCTCTTATATCTCCTCTGTGGTGTCTGAGTTTGTCTTCCTTCCCATCCCACCTGACCTCCTGATTGGCCTCGATTCCTAGGGTGCTTTTGCTGGGACTGAGGCCCTGGAGACCCTAAAGGCTGCTCCCCCTCCCCCCTCAACCTCCGTCCTTCTCCGAAAACCTTCCTCCCATCCTTTGCCAGGAGCCCCCTTGGAGGTCGGGCAGGTCATGGGGCAGGAATCGACGCCAAGCCTTTAGCCAGCGGTTCCCTTCCAGAATCCTTTCTTCTCTTTCCAGATGTTGCCCTTTCGCTGGCCAGGCAGAGTCCTTGTTTTTCAGATCTCAGCATTTTTAAAAAGTGGCTTCAGCAAAATGTTGACTTGGGGGTGGTGGAGTTCTAGAGCGGGTCAGAGAGAGAGGAACTTCGAGCAGCAATCAGCAGAAGTCGGTGGCTTTGACAGGAACGGATCTTGCTGGCTTCTCCTATCTCCCGTTCTGATCAATCTGCTTCCTGCAAAGATTGTGAAATGGTTGTAAATAAAAGATATCTTGGTTTGAGCAAGGAGACCGATAAAGGATCTCACAGCATCCTTTTCTGCAGGCTCGGTTTCTGTGGGCGGCAGGGCAGGAGGACCAAGGAGGAGACCGATGGCTGCGAGGCCCCCCGAGAGATCCTCCATGGGCACCCCTCTAGGGAGAGGGGAGGGGGCAGGTGCCAGCAGAGGTGGGCTCCTACCTGTTCGGACTGGTTTGGCAGAACCGGTAGTAACTTGGCGGCCTGGGTCTCTGGAACTGGTAGTGACCCAGGCCTGCAACGCCCCTGAACCGGTTCTCCTATGGGGCCGCCATCTTGTTTTTCGGTTCTGTGCATGCACAGGACAATTTTCTCTGCAAAATGTATTTATTTTTCATTTTTTAACGTTTTGCACATGCGCAGATGTTTTTATCTGCAAATGCACACATACGCGCAGAGGGCACATTTGGCGTGAAGTGAGCACACGCATGCAAACTGTTTGAGGCACCCAACCGGCAGTAATGCCGGCAGCAACCCACCCCTGGGTGCCAGGCTTTCCCCTTGGCTCCTCCCGGTTTTCATGCATGGTGACAGGGTGGAGAAGAGGCTGGTCGGCTGAACGGATCATGCAGAATTCTGTGAGAGGGTTAAGATTCTAGAAGACGGAGAGAAAACCCCAAAGCATCTCGATGAACTGCAGGGCTGGGTTGAAAGAAGAATAGAATAGAATAGAATAGAATAGAATAGAATAGAATAGCAGAGTTGGAAAGGACCTTGGAGGTCTTCTAGTCCAACCCCCTGCTCAGGCAGAAGAAACTTTATACTATTTCAGATTATCCAATATTTTCTTTAAAATTTCCAGTGTTTGAGAATTCAAAATTCTGGAGGAAAGTTGTTCCATTGATTAGGATAGGATAGGATAGGATAGGATAGGATAGGATAGGATAGGATGGGATGGGAGGGGAGGGGAGGGGAGGGGAGGGAATAAGGAATAGAATAGAATAGAATAGCAGAGTCGGAAAGGACCTTGGAGGTCTTCTAGTCCAACCCCCTGCCTAGGCAGGAAACCCTACACCATTCCAGACAAATGGTTGTCCAACATCTTCTTAAAAACTTCCCGTGTTGGGGCATTTACAACTTCTGGAATTAAGATGTTCCACTGGTTAATTGTTCTCACTGTCAGGAAACCTCTCCTCAGTTCTAGGTTGCTTCTCTCTCTCCTTGATTAGTTTCCACCCGTTGCTTAGTGGAATAAAAGATGGCAATTTCCTTTGGAATCAGAAGAGAGCTGGAAGGGACCTTGGGCTTTTAATTCTTTAATTCTTTGTTTTAAGCCTGCCGTCGTCAGTGACCCAGAGTGCCTCGTTCCAGGTGGGTTGCCACAGAAGTGGAATAAATAAGTGAATAAAATTAACAATGGGGCAACGTGTGCTTTCCCCCCTCTTCCCCTTCTCCCCTCGGTCTAAGGCAGGGGTCTGCAAAGTCGGCTCTTTTAAGACTGGTGGACTTCAACTCCCAGAATTCTCCCATAGCTGGCTGGAGAATTCTGGGAGTTGAAGTCCACCAGTCTTAAAAGAGCCGACTTTGCAGACCCCTGGTCTAAGGAATGGACAGAACCCTCATGAGCCCTATGCTGGCTGGGGAACTCTGGGAGTTGAAGTCCACCAGTCTTAAAAGAGCCGACTTTGCAGACCCCTGGTCTAAGGAATGGACAGAACCCTCATGAGCCCTATGCTGGCTGGGGAACTCTGGGAGTTGAAGTCCACCAGTCTTAAAAGAGCCGACTTTGCAGACCCCTGGTCTAAGGAATGGACAGAACCCTCATGAGCCCTATGCTGGCTGGGGAACTCTGGGAGTTGAAGTCCACCAGTCTTAAAAGAGCCGACTTTGCAGACCCCTGGTCTAAGGAATGGACAGAGGGCCGGGAGGGGCCTTTGTCTTCCTGTGAATGCTGACAGGGGGGGTTGCAGAAGAATCCCACCCTCTGGAGGCCTGGGCTATTTCGGGAAGCGGCTCTTGTACCTGCCCGTGGTAGCAGAGTCCGCGCCACCATCGTCCTTGGGGTGTTGATTGTGAGGCTCCCCCCACCCTCCAAGGGCTCAGGAGTCGATTGGAGGCGTTTCTCTTCTCCTGCAGGAATTGACTCCCTCTTCTCCAACCCAAAGGCTTCCTTCTCCAGGTGGAAAATGAAGACCGATGGAGATGCTCTCTTTACGTGGCCCATGAGCTTAGATTCCCGGCACCGGATGCATCACCGCATCCGGAGCTCCTGGTGGAACCTGCGGATGGCCTGGCCGGAACTTTAATGCTAACATTAAAGGCGAAAGATCCTGGTGAGCAGATGGGAGCACCAGATGTTTGGGGGAGACCAGAGTGTCATTGCCTGCAAGTCGTCTTTTCTTTCTGGACTTCAGGACTGCCACACTTTCTACTGTGGGAAAATGGGAGGGGGGATCATACGGAGTTGGGTGATATGCAGCCATAACAACATTCTTCTTAGAAACTCAAGGTCATCCTTTGTCTCTGCACCTGGCCGGATCTGGATGGGTGGAAGCTGCCCACGTGGCCATGGGAGATTGGACCATGGGAGGGACTTGTAGATTTTTGGGACTGGATCTTGAACTTTCAACTGTGGGGGAGGGAACCCAGGAATCTTTCAGTTTCAGGGTTTCCCCAGATGGGCCCACATGGCTCCCTTCATCAATGGGAACTTTGAGGAATCCTTTGCCTCGGACTCTGATTTAATTTTGGACGCTATTTGGAATCCGGACGCAGAGGTTGCCTTGGACTACAAAAAGGGGAAGAGCCGGCCAGCGGCTGACCTTCGGCTGAGATCTGGAAAAGATTTCAAGCAGACGATAACGATCTCGGTGAGCATCTGGAAAACAGGGTGGGGCCCTTCAGCAGAAGCGGGCGAGCGTTTCTGAGAAGAAACCCCACCAGAGACCCCTTATCTCGTTCCCAGGCTCCTTATCTCGCCTCCTGGTGGCTTTCAAGGGCATCCGGAGATTAATCTTGGTTTCGGCCGAGCACCACTCAAAGCACCTCGTGACTTCCTGATTGGGAAGGAGCCTCAAGGCAGGCTTTTCGGGGGGTGGGGGGGCTGGCATTTTTGCAAGTGTGCAAATACAAATCAGAAGAACATCGGTTGCATCGTGGCATTTTCCTTTGTTTGTTTTGTTTGTTTGTTTGTTTATTTAGCTTGTCAAACACGTACAAGATAGCAGGTATAAGTATGAACATGGATGTGAACACAGGAGATGGGTACAAATACGTGGGGACAGCAGGACAGGGACGGTAGGCACACTGGTGCCCTTATGCACGCCCCCCCCACCCTTTACGGACCTGTCAGGAATGGGGTGAGCTCCACGGTGGACAGTTTATTTTTTATTTATTTATTTAATTGGGTTTATATACCGCCTTATCTCCCCGAAGGGACTCAGGGTGGTGCACAGGAGATAATAAAAACAATATTCAATAAATACAATAAAACATAATTAAAATGAATTAAATCGACGAGCCTGTGCTAAAATAAATTCAAAACCCTACTAAAATCCATCGTAAAAATTATGCCAGGCCGGCCATCTGAAACAAATGAGTTTTTAATGTCTGGGGGAAGAGACGCAGTCCGTGATTGTACGAAGGTCGGGGGGCAGGGCGTGCCACAGAGAAGGCTCTTTCCCTGGGCGCCGCCAGCCGGCATTGCCCAGCTGACGGCATCCTGAGGAGGTCCGCCCTGTGGGAGCGGACAGGTCGAAGGGAGGTGTGTGGTAGGAGGCGGTCCCGCAGGTAACCAGGTCCCGTGCCATGGAGCGCTTTAAAGGTGGTTACTAACACCTTGAAGCGCACCCGGAAGGCCACAGGCAGCCAGTGCAGCTCGCGCAGGAGAGGTGTTACATGGGAGTATCTAGAGACTCCCAGAATCCCCCGCGCGGCCGCATTCTTCACTAGCTGGAGCCTCCGGGTGCACCTCAAGGGGAGCCCCATGTAGAGGGCGTTACAGTAGTCCAGGCGGGAGATGACGAGGGCTGGAGTGACCGTGCGTAGGGCGTCACGATCTAGAAAGGGGCGCAACTGGCGTATCAGGTAAACCTGATAAAAAGCCCCCCTGGCCACGGCTGTCAGATGGTCATCCAAGGACAGCCGGGGGTCCAGGAGGATGCCCAAGTTGCGGGCCCTTTCTGCGGGGGCCAATGACTCACCCCCGATAGCCAGAGATGGAACCAGCTGGCTATATCATGGCGCCGGAAACCACAGCCACTCGGTGTTGGACGGGTTGAGTCGAAGCCTCTTCCTCCCCATCCAGACTCGCACGGCTTCCAAGCACCGGGACATCACTTCAACGGCATCGTTGGGGTGGTCAGTTTATAAGGTTGAAGCTGTGGGGGGGTTGAGGCTGTAACAAGGGAGCCAGGTAGAGCATTGCAGGCGTTGACCCCTCTGTGGCTGAAGTCGTATTTTCTCCTGGGGGTCCATTTCCTGCCCACCCTCAGCTCTGGACATCAGACGAGGCGCCCAGATTTCCTGAAAGAGCAGCAGAGACGATGAGGGAGGATTGGAGGCTGAAAACATCTGAAGGACAGTTGCAGGAATTGCCTCTGTCTAGTTACATGAAACGAAGGACCAGGGGGGACAGGATAGCAGTCGTACAAGTATTGGGGGGTCTGCCCCAAGGAAGAGGGGGTCCAGCTACTCTCCAAAGCACCAGAAGGCAAGGCAAGAAGCAACGGATGGAAACTAACCAACGAGAGAAGCAGACATTTCTCTGACAGGGAGAACAATCAAACTTTTTAGAAAGTTTTAAATTGGGTATTTTAAAATTTGGCTTTTAGCATAGGATAGGATAGTTTAATATATATTTTAAATTATGTATTTATTTTTTGTATTTTGTATGTTTTTAAATTTCCTGTGCGCCGCCCTGGGTCCTCTGTGGAGAAGGGCGGGATATAAATATAAATAAATTCAAATTCAGCCAGTGGAACACCTTGCCACCAGAGGCTGTTGGTGCTCCATCACTGGAGGATGTCAAGAAGAGATTGGCAAAGAACAATTCAGAAAAGTCTTGGAAATGTCATCAGACACAACAGGCTCATTCTCCCACACGTGCTGGACGTGAACTGAAAGTGAAAACATACTGGACTAAAATCCACAGGTGGTTGGAGAAAATGACACAAAAACACATAGACTTTAAACCAGAGATTTTTCTATTGGGAATTATGTACAGAAATATGTAATAGGGATTTGAAATATCTGATTGTAAACATTTTAACAGCAGCTAAAATTGTATTCGCAAAAAACTGGGAAAATGAGAAAATACCAACACAGGAGGAGGTTATTCGTAAAATAATGGAAGGTGCTGAAATGAGTAAATTGACTTTTGAAATTAGAGAGCAAGAAGATAAGCAATTCTACAAAACATGGGACTTGTTTTACCACTGGCTAGATAAGAAGGCATGGAAATGAAAAGTCTTGGAGAACTCTTTTTAGCATTGTAATAGCAATTGTAGGAGGAAGGTGATGTTATAAAGACATTTTGATGTTAAATAGATCAATGATGATGTGAGGAAAGATTGGTATATACACGTATTAAATATTTTGAATACTTTGCTTAAAAATGAAGGATTGATGTTGGTGGCTGAATATATAATAATGAAAACGTGTGTATGTATAATAGAAAGTAGTGATGTATAATTATAAACTGATGGAAACCTCCTGCGTATTTGTATTGTAAAATTAATAGAATGGGATAGGTGATTACGTAAAGTTATATTGTTATTAAATCGACAATTAAGGATGTAAGGGAATAACCCCCGTTTAAAAGGAAGGAATATTAACTGTAACTGAATATATGATGCATGAGGATAGGGATGTATTTATTTATATTGGATCGATATTTAGTGACTGCCTATGTAATTGAAATATTGAAACACAAAAATCTTGTAACCAAACGACATAATCGATGAGGATGTTATACATTTATGTTTTGTTTGTTTTTGTATAAAAATAAATAAAACTTTCAAACAAAATAATGCAAAATAAAACTGCAAATATCGGGCGGGGGGGAAGGAAAATAAAGAAGAGATCGGACAACCATTTGTCTGGAATGGGATAGCGTCTCCTGGCTGAGCAGGGGGTTGGACTAGAAGACCTCCAAGGTCCCTTCCAGCTCTGCTACTCTGTTATCCCAACAGGGCTCCCCATACAGAGGAAGTCGCAGTAGATCCACCAAAGACGAAGCAATGGAGCTCCAGGAGCGATGGGGACGCAGAGGCAGAGGCCGTGGGTGCAGAGGGCAGGGTGGGCGTGTCAGAAAAGTCAGGATGGCAGCCAGAGGGTGGAGGAAAGGGGCTTTGGGGGTTGGGGTGGCCATTCTGATCCTTTGTGTCCCTGTAGACACCCCTGGAAACGTCTCCTTGGAAGAGAAAAGACTCTGGGACAGTGTGGCTCATTCACAGGGACAAGAAGATGGGTGGACCTCAACTCCCAGGAGGCCCCAGGAAGCAGGTTGGACTGCTGATGATATCCAGGCTTTATCTCTCTATGGTGGCAGTTTTGTCTGAGAGCCTCGGGCTGTGGGGGCCTGGATGCCCCTCCAGCTCAACCAAGGCAGACAGAACAGAGTCTGAAGGGACCTTGTGAGTCATCTAGTCCAACCCGCCACCCAAGCACCATTTCTGAACAAACAGCAGTCCAATCTCTTCTAGAAAGCCTCCAGGGATGAAGCTCCCACAACCTTTGAAGGCAACTTCTGCTCCATGGGTAGATTGGTCTCACTGTCAGAAAATTCTGCCTTATTTCCATGTTGAATCTCTCTCCTTGGTCAGTTTCCTTCCATTGTTCCTTGTCTGGCCTACAGGGGCCTTGGAGAATAGCTTAATCCCCCTCCTCCTCTCTCTGGCAGCCCCTCAAATATTGGAAGATGCTCTCCTGTCTCCCCTGGTCCTTCTCTTTCTTAGACCAGCCATGCCCAGTTCCTGCAACTGTTCTTCATATGTTTGAGCCTCCAGTCCCCTCATCCTCCTGGTTGCTCTTCTCTGCCCTCTTTCTAGAGTCTCAACCTCTTTTTTATTGTGTGGGGACCAAAACTGGATGCAGGATTCTAGGTCTGGTCTTACCAAGGGTTTACCCTTGATCTTGATTGTGTCCTTCTGTTCATGCAGCTTCAGGTTGCCAGCTGTGAGAAGCTCCCACACCTTCCGGAGGCAACTCCTGTTCCAAGACGGAGCAGCTCTGGGTTCTTGGACCTTCTGAGGCTGGGAACCGTCCAGCCTTGATCTTAGATGGGGACCTACTTGGTCAGTGCAATCTAGGGCTCCTGCTCAAAAGGCAGAGGGCGGCATGCCTTTGAGTGTGCCAGCTGTGCTCATTCTTGGACCAGGAAGCCCTGCTCAGCAGGGACCCCCGGTCTGGATTACTGCAATGCGCTCTGCACGGGGCTGCCCTTGAAGACTGTACAGAGGCTTCAGGTAGGAAGAATGCAGCCCCATGGGTAGCACGAGGTCCCAGGGAACACCAGGACTCCCTGACCCACATTGCTGGCCCGGTTGCTTCTGGGTGCAATTCAAGGTGCTGCTTGTTGTCTTCCACACCCTTCGTGCCTTGGGACCAGATACCGTATTTTTCAGACTATAAGACGCAGCAAGGTTTCAAAGAGGTAAGTAAGGGAAAAAAAGGTTTTGTCCTCTCCAGCCCCCAGAGCAGGGCTGGGGAAAGGCCAAAACGCCCCTGTTTCTTGTAAAAAACAGGTGGAAAATTGGGCGGTTTTCTCAAAACCGGAGGCATAAAAACTTCCAGTGTTGGAGCATTTACAACTTCTGGAATTAAGATGTTCCACTGGTTAATTCTTCTCACTGTCAGGAAACTTCTCCTTAGTTCTAGGTTGCTTCTCTCCTTGATTAGTTTCCACCCGTTGCTTAGTGGAATAAAACATGACAATTTCCTTTAGAATGTGAATAGAACTGGAAGGGACCTTGGGGTTTAATTTAATTCTTTAATACTTTTTTAAAAAAGTTTTTATTTTAAACAAACATAGACAAACCAGAAACCCCCCCCCCCCCCATAAATCCATCTTCAATTACATTCAGTGTGTCTATTGGTTACAAGATTTTTGTGCATCCTTTCCATAGTCATCATTTATAATTTATACGAAATCACACATTATTAACTCAAATAGTATTTACATCAGAACCTAAGTAGAGCCTTGCTGGAAGAGGCCACAGCCCATCCAGTCCAGCCTTCTGTCTCCCACAGTGGCTCCCCATTGGCTTCAGGGTCTTCCCAAGCAGATGTCTTCACCTGCTTGTGATTCCCTGCAAATGGCCTTGAGAGACATCCTGCCTATCTCTCCATCCCGGAGGGTGTCCTTAGGCATCCCTCATGATAGCCATGGATACCCTTGTTCTCCATGAACTCCTCTCATCCTTCCTTAAAGGTGTCACCACTTCTTCTGGCAGGGAGTTCCATAGACCAGGGATCCTCTGGGTGAAAAAGTCCTCCCTCTTATTTGTTTGAGGTCTAGCCCCCTAGTTTAGCGTTGTGCGATAGGGAGAACAGTTTTTCCTTTTCTACTTTGTCCACACCGTGCAGGATTTTATAGACTTCAATCAGGTCACCTCTCAGGCGCCGTCGTTCTAGAGGGAAGAGGCCCAGCCGTTGCAGCCTCAGATGGTAAGGAAGGGGTTCCAGCCCCCTAATCCTTCTGGTTGCCCTCCTCTGCACCTTTTCCATTTCCATAATGTCCTTCTGAAGGTCTGGGGACCAGAACTGGACACAATACTCCAGATGTATGCAGTATTTATCCTTCTATCACATTTATTGGACTATCCCTATCATTCCTTCATGTTAAAGGAGATATTCTAGAGATTGGGTTCATTTCTATTATAACAATTCAATGCATCATCTGAAATCTTCAGCGCAGCGCCGGCGGCCCGCTCCGGCTCCTCCCGGCGTGGGGGCTCGAGCGTGGGCGGGGGTCCCTCCGAGGGCTCCGGGGGCGTCTGGAGCGCTGCCCGCGTCTCGCCTCGGCCCCTCCGCAGCCATCGCGAACGCCCGCACGGCCCGCCTGGCGGGGGGAGGGCCTGGGAGGGGAGGGGCGGGGCGGGGGGCGGCGCTTCCCCAGCGCCTCCTTCGGCAAGCGGCGCCCGCCGGGGATCGCCCGGCGGCGCTGCGCTGAAGGGAGCGGCCGGCCGAGCAGGAGGTGAGGGCGGCGGGCGGGCGGCGCGGGGAGACCCCTCGCAGGCTGCGAGCGGGAGGTCTCGAGTCCGGCGGGGAGAAGCGGGCGGGGGTCCGGCGGTCTATGGGGGGCAGGATGGGGGTCAAGGCCACCCAGGTGCCCCCACCGCCCCCCCTCCTCCGACTCCTTGTCCAGGGGCTGCCCAGACCCCCCACCCCTTGAGTCCCCCCCCCCCGCACCCCGGATTCTTTCCCACCTGCGTCTTCCAGGCCGGGAGGGGTCTGAGCCAGGGGGCTTGCTTAGAAGGCGGGGCAGCTGCTGGGGAAGGGTCTCTTATCTTTCTTGGGGTGGGGGCAGTAGCGCCACCCGAGTTGCCAAGGGCGGCGGGCCCGTGGAGGAACGCCAAGATCCCTCCGGTGAAAGGGGGCCACGGGGAGATCCAACTCGGACGGTTTTTCGGCCCCGAGGAAACGAAGCAAGCGGCGCCAGCAGGTCAGGCGGAGATTAGGCGGTCAGGAGGGGCTGGGAGCCTTGCCCCCCGAAGGGCGCCGCTTATGGGGTGGGGGGCAAGAGGTTGCTCCCCTGGGCCATTTCAGCACCGCGGACTTCAACCCCCAGAATTTCTCAGGAAGCCAGTTTGAAAGGTTGGGATTTCTGGGTAAGGGTCTCGGCTGTTCCTCCTCCTGGAGCGCCCCCCAACCCGGCTCTTAAACCGCTGAAGGGACCCTAAGACCCCGCTGAGTACGCTGAATTTTACTGTGGGGGGAGATGGAGGTATTGCAAGTTTTCCTGGTTGCCCCCCCCCTTCCCTCCCCTCTTGCAGCAAGGCCCCCTTTGAAAGGAGGAGACGGGGACTCTGCAGGGGGAGGGGTCTTCGACCAAGGGGAACACCTCTCCACAGACCCCCCTCCCCCCTGCAGAGTTCCCGTGTGCCCTCCGGGGTCCTCGTTGGAAAGAGACCCCTTTGGGGAAGGGAGCGGAAGGGAAGCGAAGCCCACGCAAACGGAGGGGAGTCCCTGGGCCCCCGTTTCTCTACCTGGGAAGCTGGAAGAAGGTTGGACTTCAACTCCCAGAAGTCTGTGCTGGCTGTGGAATTCTGGGTCGCCGAAGTCGAGAAAAGCGGAGCTTCTGGGCAGCTTCATCCGCCCAACTGTCCGAATCTCTCAGGCCCCGCCAAGAAACTCCCCTTAAATTCACACTAAATGGGGTGCGGGGATTCATCTAGCAGACCCCAGAATCTGCATTGGTCCCCAAACAGCCATAACAGCCTTTCCTGAAATAAACCAGAACAGCAAAGTCGGAAGGGACCTTGGAGGTCTTCTAGTCCAGCCCCTTGCTTCCTTGCTCCTCCTCAGCTGGGAGGGGGGATTTCAGATGTGGGGGGTTGCAACCCCTCCCTCCTCCCCCCTACTTTTGGCCATGATGCCCCCTCCCCCCGCCAGGTCTGGTGGGCTGGCTTTGCAACTTCCACAAAATTCGGCTTCGCTAGATTTTACACACACACACACACCATTAGCCTAATTCCGATGGGTGATGGTAAACAGAAGGCACTCTTGCACATGCTTCAAGGTAAAGCACTCCCTTTAATAATGGTTTTTCCCTCCTTTGGTTATGGGGTCTGCCAAGAGGCCAGGGGAGGGGTGAGTGGGTGGGTGGGTGGGGGTCTTGCTCTCCCCTTGCACGGAGCACGTTTAGGGTTAGCTGAGGTCACGGATGCGATCCTGGACCCATTGATCTGAGGGATTGGTGCAGATCATTGCCCCTCTTTTGGTGTGGAATCTGCAAAGGAGAAATGCCGCTTTTAATCAAGGCGGTGGTTTAGCCCAATGAGTCTCAAAATCCCCAGTGTTGAGGCGCACTGATTGAGCATGTGGTTGGGAAAGAAGCTTAGAGTTTCTTGCGAAGCTGAATCCCAGCAGTCTTCCTGGGCAACTTACACGACAGCCGCCATGCTGCATCTCCCGCTGGTGTACTCAAAAGATTTCAAGAGCTTCAGCGGGATGGGGCGTTTGGTGAAGTCAAAGCAGCAAGTGGTGGGCTCACGATACCCTGGGGAAGGAAAGAGGGAAGGGAATGAGGGATCCCCCCCCTCCCCCCAAGCTCTCCAGCCACCCCGGAGTGGGCAGGAAACTCTCCGGTGTGAGATCGGGAGCTCAAGAGGTGATTAGGCGGCTGGAGGCTACGACAGGTGAAGAAGGGTTGCAGGAACTGGGTTAGAATAGAACAGAGGAGAGAAGAAAAGAAAAGAGAATAGAATGGAATGGAATGGAATGGTATAGAATAGAGCAGAACACAGCAGAGCAGAAAATAGGATAGAGAATAGAACAGACCAGACCAGAATATAGAGGAGAGGACAGAAAAGAGGAGAGGAGAGAAGTCTCTGCCTGCCTCCACCCTGGTCTGGCCCAGCAACCTCACCGTAGGGCAGAATCCCCCCCCCCCCAATAGCTCTCCCCAGAGGAAGAGGCTGGGCTGGGACCACTCAGAAGGCCAGGGGAGGGGTTTCGGAGGCCATAAAGGGGAGGAACGAGAGGCTCACCATACTGGTCCCTGGACTGGGCCACTTCAGTGGCTGCACCTGAGAGAGAGAGAGAGAGAGAGGTGGGGGGACATTGTAACTCCTTCACCTCCCCCTCCCTTTGCCCCTTCCCCCCACGGCTGAGAGCTGAGCCGCTGGTCCAGGAGGAAGCCCTTCAGGGGTGGGGGCTGAGGGGTTCTGAGGGAGGGAGGGCTGGAGGGAGCCAAAGGGAGTGAAGGACTCACTGGGAGACTCGCTGGGACCCTCGACCGCCAGGGCGACAGAGACCACCAGGAACAGAAGGGCGAAGAGGGTCTTCATCTTCGGAGAGGCAGGAAGAGAAGCTCCAGTCGTCCCTCCGTGGCATCAGCCGTGGGCGCCCAGAGGCCCCTTTATAGGAACCAGCAGCTGCAGCCACGGGAAACACGTGCTGGGCTCCACCAGCAGGGTGTGGCCACAGAGGCCGTGGGGCCAGGGGGGCTCCCCCCCCGGATGCTGCGGATGAGGGTTTCGCTCCCACACTGAAACAAGGGCCTGACTGAAGCTTGTCTGAAGCCCTCCAGGGTCTCCTGCTAGGGCAGGGGGTTGGACTAGAAGACCTCCAAGGTCCCTTCCAGCTCCATTCTATACAATGCAATAGCAGAGTTGGAAGGGACCTTGGAGGTCTTCTAGTCCAACCCCCTGCGTGGGCAGGAACCTTATACCATTCCAGACAAATGGCTATCCAACATCTTTTTAAAGACTTCCAGGGTTGGGCCATTCACAACTTCTGGAGGCAACTTCTGTTCCACTGATTCATTGTTCTCTCTGTCAGGAAATTCCTCCTCAGTTCTAAGTTGCTTCTCTCCTTGGTTAGTTTCCACCCATTGCTTCTTGTCCTGCCCCCAGGTGCCTTGGAGAATAGTTTGTCTCCCTCTTCTTTGTGGCACCCTCTGAGATTAGTCTGATTGTAAGTCTGATTGACTGACCTTACGGTTGATAGTCAGGAAGCCCACCTGAAAATAGCAGGGCAGCACATCTGTCCACCCAGGCACCCACCCATCCCTCCAGAGACCCCCGAGACGGCGTTTGCTATCTCCTGAAGAAGAATCCATTCTGGTGGGGGTCCATTTCCTGCCCACCCTCAGCTCTGGACATAAGACATAAGCGCCCAGGTGTTCTGGAAGAGCAAGAGAGACGATGAGGGGAGGATTGGCGGCTGCGTTAATGATTGTATTAATAGTTCAAGTTCCCCCTGTTTGTTCCTCAGACTTTGTGCATTTGTCCACAGGCCCTTTGTGTCTGACTCTGGGGGTGCCTCTTATATCTCCTCTGTGGTGTCTGAGTTTGTCTTCCTTCCCATCCCACCTGACCTCCTGATTGGCCTCGATTCCTAGGGTGCTTTTGCTGGGAATGAGGCCCTGGAGACCCTAAAGGGATAGAATCAGCATAAACAGAGGGAGAGAATCTAGATCATGCGAAGTGTTAATGCCACTGTATGGTGCCTTGGTAAGGCCACACTTGGAATCCTGCATACAGTTTTGGTCGCCACGATGTAGAAAAGACGTGGAGACTCTGGAAAGAGTGCAGAGAAGAGCAACCAAGAGGATTAGGGGACTGGAGACTAAAACATATGAAGAACGGTTGCAGGAGCTGGGTATGTCTAGTTTAGTGAAAAGAAGGACCAGGGGAGACAGGATAGCAGTGTTCCGATATCTCAGAGGGTGCCACAAAGAAGAGGGAGTCAAACTATTCTCCAGAGCACCTGAGGGCAGGACAAGAAACAATGGGTGGAAACTAATCAAGGAGAGAAGCAACTTAGAACTAAGGAGAAATTTCCTGACAGTTAGAACAATTAACCTTTGGAACAGCTTGCCTCCAGAAGTTGTGAATGCCCCAACCCTGGAAGTCTTTAAAAAGATGTTAGACAGCCATTTGTCTGAAATGGTATAAGGTTCCTGCCCACGCAGGGGGTTGGACTAGAAGACCTACAAGGTCCCTTCCAACTCTGCTATTGCATTGTACTGTATTGTAAAGGCTGCTCCCCCTCCCCCCTCAACCTCTGTCCTTCTCTGAAAACCTTCCTCCCATCCTTTGCCAGGAGCCCCCTTGGAGGTCGGGCAGGTCATGGTGCAGGAATCGACACCAAGCCTTTACTCAGAGGTTCCCTTCCAGAATCCTTTCTTCTCTTTCCAGATGTTGCCCTTTCGTTGGCCGGGCAGAGTCCTTGTTTTACAGATCTCAGCATTTTTAAAAAGTGGCTTCAGCAAAATGTTGACTTGGGGGGGGGGGGAGTTCTAGAGCGGGTCAGAGAGAGAGGAACTTCGAGCACAAGGCAACAATCAGCAGAAGTTGGGTAATGAAAAGTCTACAAGAAAACAACCAGTTCATGGAAGACCAAGCGAAGGTCTCACGTCAGCCCTGAGCTGCAGATATTTCCCTTTGTTGGTTGACTTATTCTCCAACCCTCTTGATCTGTGGGGCACCCTGGAAATAAGGGAGGCATTTCCTGACAGTATGAGAGGCAGCTTCCTCTCTGGAGTTGGGGGCGCCCCATCGCTGGAGGCTTTCAAGAAAAGAGTTGCCATTTGGCCAAGACAGCATTGTTAGTGTTGTTACTGGCATTATTACTCCTAGTGTTGGGTAGGCAATATATATAAGCCATGATGACAAATGGTCTTTGTTACTTTAAGTGCTTGAAGGTAATTAGCAGCTGTAATTAACTCAGCAATAAGAGGAAGCCAGGAGAGCTCTCTCTCTCTCTGCTCGCTGACTGACTGACTGAACAAGGAAGAATCGTGGATTGCAACTGTAAGCAATTGTTTGTGAGTTAAGGACTGTGTTTGATTCAATGTCTACTACTTAGGAGCCTATGATCCCACATGGAAAATCACTGCTAGTCAATAACATCCAAAAGCTTCAAGCAAGGACAGAGGGGACTCAGGCTATCCATTGTGAAGTTACTTGCTGGAATGTCCAAGCCCTGATTGACCCCTGCAGCGAAGATCTGACTGGGGACGAGGAGCCCCAAAGACTCTGATTGGGCTCTGTCAACGTTGTGTAGGAAGAGATGCACCTGCAGGAATCCAGGCAGTGCAGAAATGGGAGGGGCAAAAGAATCTGCAGTCTCTCTCCCCCTCCCATACCAGCCCTCCTAGGGGTCTCTAGGGCAGGGGTCCCCAACCTTTGCAACTTTAAGTCTGAAGGACTTCAGCTCCCAGAATTCTCCAGCCAGCAAAGCTGTCAGTGTCAGGGCCTGGGCCAGGGGTCCCCAACCTTTGCAACTTTAAGTCTGAAGGACTTCAGCTCCCAGAATTCTCCAGCCAGCAAAGCTGTCAGTGTCAGGGCCTGGGCCAGGGGTCTCCAACCTTTGCAACTTTAAGTCTGAAGGACTTCAGCTCCCAGAATTCTCCAGCCAGCAAAGCTGTCAGTGTCAGGGCCTGGGCCAGGGGTCTCCAACCTTTGCAACTTTAAGTCTGAAGGGCTTCAGCTACCAGAATTCTCCAGCCAGCAAAGCTGTCAGTGTCAGGGCCTGGGCCAGGGGTCCCCAACCTTTGCAACTTTAAGTCTGAAGGACTTCAGCTCCCAGAATTCTCCAGCCAGCAAAGCTGTCAGTGTCAGGGCCTGGGCCAGGGGTCTCCAACCTTTGCAACTTTAGGTCTGAAGGACTTCAGCTCCCAGAATTCTCCAGCCAGCAAAGCTGTCAGTGTCAGGACCTGGGCCAGGGGTCTCCAACCTTTGCAACTTTAAGTCTGAAGGACTTCAGCTCCCAGAATTCTCCAGCCAGCAAAGCTGTCAGTGTCAGGGCCTGGGCCAGGGGTCCCCAACCTTTGCAACTTTAAGTCTGAAGGACTTCAGCTCCCAGAATTCTCCAGCCAGCAAAGCTGTCAGTGTCAGGGCCTGGGCCAGGGGTCTCCAACCTTTGCAACTTTAAGTCTGAAGGACTTCAGCTCCCAGAATTCTCCAGCCAGCAAAGCTGACACTGTCAGGGCCTGGGCCAGGGGTCCCCAACCTTTGCAACTTTAAGTCTGAAGGACTTCAGCTCCCAGAATTCTCCAGCCAGCAAAGCTGTCAGTGTCAGGGCCTGGGCCAGGGGTCTCCAACCTTTGCAACTTTAAGTCTGAAGGACTTCAGCTCCCAGAATTCTCCAGCCAGCAAAGCTGTCAGTGTCAGGGCCTGGGCCAGGGGTCCCCAACCTTTGCAACTTTAAGTCTGAAGGACTTCAGCTCCCAGAATTCTCCAGCCAGCAAAGCTGTCAGTGTCAGGGCCTGGGCCAGGGGTCTCCAACCTTTGCAACTTTAAGTCTGAAGGACTTCAGCTCCCAGAATTCTCCAGCCAGCAAAGCTGTCAGTGTCAGGGCCTGGGCCAGGGGTTTCCAACCTTTGCAACTTTAAGTCTGAAGGACTTCAGCTCCCAGAATTCTCCAGCCAGCAAAGCTGTCAGTGTCAGGGCCTGGGCCAGGGGTCTCCAACCTTTGCAACTTTAGGTCTGAAGGACTTCAGCTCCCAGACTTCTCCAGCCAGCAAAGCTGTCAGTGTCAGGGCCTGGCCCAGAGGTCTCCAACCTTTGCAACTTTAGGTCTGAAGGACTTCAGCTCCCAGAATTCTCCAGCCAGCAAAGCTGTCAGTGTCAGGGCCTGGGCCAGGGGTTTCCAACCTTTGCAACTTTAAGTCTGAAGGACTTCAGCTCCCAGAATTCTCCAGCCAGCAGAATTCTGGGAGCGGAAGTTCTTCAGACTTAAAGTTGCAAAGGTTGGAGACCCCTGCTCTAGGGGATCCAACACAGCAGACCCCATGCAAATCGGAGCAACCAAGGAGAGAAGCAAAGAATCAGGGATCCTGGATTTCCTAAAAGAGAACAGGGAACAATCAGGAGCAACAATTACCCCTTTAAAAAAAAATGTTGGTGTCAGACAAAGCAGCTCAATGCAGAACCTGCAAACTCAGCTCAGCCCGGGGTCACCAGTTGCTCACTTTGAGGACTTCTTGTGGTTTTCTATAAAATTTCAGACTTCCTCAGGACGTTCTCAAGAAGCGACGCTTGGATTTTAGCCGTCCTTTCCTGGCGACTCAGCAAAATAACCGCTGACAACGGAGGGACAGAGTTGGAAGGGGCCTTGGAGGACGTCTAGTCCAGCCCCCTTGCTCAAGCAGGAGACCCTATACAATTCCTGACAAGCGCCAGTCCAGACTCTTCTTGAGAAGCCTCCAGGGTTGGAGCCCCCACAACCTCTGGAGGCAACCTCTGTTCCACGGGGTTGATTGTCCTCCCTTTGAGGAAGCTTCTCCTCAATCCCGTGCTGCTTCTCTCCTTCGTAAAAGTCAAAAGATGACCTTGGCTTTCTAGAAAGAATGTTGTTATGGCTACCTATGGTCTAACTCCGTACAATCCCCCCTCCCTTTCCCCCACCATAGAATAATAGAAGTGTGGCATAGCGTAGTGGAATAATAGAAAGTCTGGCAGGCCAAAGAACCAAAGGAAAAGATGGCTGGAGGCCTGACACTCTCCAGAGTACTCTGAACCTCCTGATTCTTGTAAACATGGAGCAAAAGTATGAGGTGGAAGTGATGTTAGACCAGGGCTCCCAAAACTTGGCAACTTTAAGACTTGTGGATTTCAACTCCCAGAATTCTCCAAGCATGCTGGCTGGAGAATTCTGGGAGTTGAAGTCCACAAGTCTAAAAGTGGCCAAGGTTGAAGACCTCTGTGTAGACTTTCTAGGCGCAAAGGGAAACAGATCAGTAGAAGAGACTACTTGCAGCTCTGGGGCGAACCCCGAGGTCCTTAGGGCTCTGAGAACTTGGTGGTTTTCTTACAGACCTCTCAGTACCCAACTAGGTATCATCATCAGTGCTAAAAGGGAGTGGGGTTTGTAGAGACGGGGAGGAAAAGTCTGGACCTTCCAGCCTTTGAAGAACAGGGAAGGACTTTGAAGGGAAGGACTAAATCAACTAATTGAACAACCATTTGTCTGAAGAGGTGTAGGGTTTCCTGCCTAAGCAGAGGGTTGGTCCCTTCCAACTCTTGTTATACTATTCAGTTCTGTTCTACTCTACATATTCTATTCTAGAATAGGCATTCTAGAATCCCTTCCAACTCTTCCAACTCTTGTTATACTATTCAGTTCTGTTCTACTCTACATATTCTATTCTAGAATAGGCATTCTAGAATCCCTTCCAACTCTTCCAACTCTTGTTATACTATTCAGTTCTGTTCTACTCTACATATTCTGTTCTAGAATAGGCATTCTAGAATCCCTTCCAACTCTTCCAACTCTTGTTATACTATTCAGTTCTGTTCTACTCTACATATTCTGTTCTAGAATAGGCATTCTAGAATCCCTTCCAACTCTTCCAACTCTTGTTATACTATTCAGTTCTGTTCTACTCTACATATTCTGTTTTAGAATAGGCATTCTAGAATCCCTTCCAACTCTTCCAACTCTTGTTATACTATTCAGTTCTGTTCTACTCTACATATTCTGTTTTAGAATAGGCATTCTAGAATCCCTTCCAACTCTTCCAACTCTTGTTATACTATTCAGTTCTGTTCTACTCTACATATTCTGTTCTAGAATAGGCATTCTAGAATCCCTTCCAACTCTTCCAACTCTTGTTATACTGTTCAGTTCTGTTCTACTCTACATATTCTGTTCTAGAATAGGCATTCTAGAATCCCTTCCAACTCTTCCAACTCTTGTTATACTGTTCAGTTCTGTTCTACTCTACATATTCTGTTCTAGAATAGGCATTCTAGAATCCCTTCCAACTCTTCCAACTCTTGTTATACTGTTCAGTTCTGTTCTACTCTACATATTCTGTTCTAGAATAGGCATTCTAGAATCCCTTCCAACTCTTCCAACTCTTGTTATACTGTTCAGTTCTGTTCTACTCTACATATTCTGTTCTAGAATAGGCATTCTAGAATCCCTTCCAACTCTTCCAACTCTTGTTATACTGTTCAGTTCTGTTCTACTCTACATATTCTGTTCTAGAATAGGCATTCTAGAATCCCTTCCAACTCTTCCAACTCTTGTTATACTGTTCAGTTCTGTTCTACTCTACATATTCTGTTCTAGAATAGGCATTCTAGAATCCCTTCCAACTCTTCCAACTCTTGTTATACTGTTCAGTTCTGTTCTACTCTACATATTCTGTTCTAGAATAGGCATTCTAGAATCCCTTCCAACTCTTCCAACTCTTGTTATACTGTTCAGTTCTGTTCTACTCTACATATTCTGTTCTAGAATAGGCATTCTAGAATCCCTTCCAACTCTTCCAACTCTTGTTATACTGTTCAGTTCTGTTCTACTCTACATATTCTGTTCTAGAATAGGCATTCTAGAATCCCTTCCAACTCTTCCAACTCTTGTTATACTGTTCAGTTCTGTTCTACTCTACATATTCTGTTCTAGAATAGGCATTCTAGAATCCCTTCCAACTCTTCCAACTCTTGTTATACTGTTCAGTTCTGTTCTACTCTACATATTCTGTTCTAGAATAGGCATTCTAGAATCCCTTCCAACTCTTCCAACTCTTGTTATACTGTTCAGTTCTGTTCTACTCTACATATTCTGTTCTAGAATAGGCATTCTAGAATCCCTTCCAACTCTTCCAACTCTTGTTATACTGTTCAGTTCTGTTCTACTCTACATATTCTGTTCTAGAATAGGCATTCTAGAATCCCTTCCAACTCTTCCAACTCTTGTTATACTGTTCAGTTCTGTTCTACTCTACATATTCTGTTCTAGAATAGGCATTCTAGAATCCCTTCCAACTCTTCCAACTCTTGTTATACTGTTCAGTTCTGTTCTACTCTACATATTCTGTTCTAGAATAGGCATTCTAGAATCCCTTCCAACTCTTCCAACTCTTGTTATACTGTTCAGTTCTGTTCTACTCTACATATTCTGTTCTAGAATAGGCATTCTAGAATCCCTTCCAACTCTTCCAACTCTTGTTATACTATTCAGTTCTGTTCTACTCTACATATTCTGTTCTAGAATAGGCATTCTAGAATCCCTTCCAACTCTTCCAACTCTTGTTATACTGTTCAGTTCTGTTCTACTCTACATATTCTGTTCTAGAATAGGCATTCTAGAATCCCTTCCAACTCTTCCAACTCTTGTTATACTGTTCAGTTCTGTTCTACTCTACATATTCTGTTCTAGAATAGGCAATCTAGAATCCCTTCCAACTCTTCCAACTCTTGTTATACTGTTCAGTTCTGTTCTACTCTACATATTCTGTTCTAGAATAGGCATTCTAGAATCCCTTCCAACTCTTCCAACTCTTGTTATACTGTTCAGTTCTGTTCTACTCTACATATTCTGTTCTAGAATAGGCATTCTAGAATCCCTTCCAACTCTTCCAACTCTTGTTATACTGTTCAGTTCTGTTCTACTCTACATATTCTGTTCTAGAATAGGCATTCTAGAATCCCTTCCAACTCTTCCAACTCTTGTTATACTATTCAGTTCTGTTCTACTCTACATATTCTGTTCTAGAATAGGCATTCTAGAATCCCTTCCAACTCTTCCAACTCTTGTTATACTATTCAGTTCTGTTCTACTCTACATATTCTGTTCTAGAATAGGCATTCTAGAATCCCTTCCAACTCTTCCAACTCTTGTTATACTATTCAGTTCTGTTCTACTCTACATATTCTGTTCTAGAATAGGCATTCTAGAATCCCTTCCAACTCTTCCAACTCTTGTTATACTATTCAGTTCTGTTCTACTCTACATATTCTGTTCTAGAATAGGCATTCTAGAATCCCTTCCAACTCTTCCAACTCTTGTTATACTATTCAGTTCTGTTCTACTCTACATATTCTGTTCTAGAATAGGCATTCTAGAATCCCTTCCAACTCTTCCAACTCTTGTTATACTATTCAGTTCTGTTCTACTCTACATATTCTGTTCTAGAATAGGCATTCTAGAATCCCTTCCAACTCTTCCAACTCTTGTTATACTATTCAGTTCTGTTCTACTCTACATATTCTATTCTAGAATAGGCATTCTAGAATCCCTTCCAACTCTTCCAACTCTTGTTATACTATTCAGTTCTGTTCTGTTCTGTTCTGTTCTACTCTACATATTCTATTCTAGAATAGGCATTCTAGAATCCCTTCCAACTCTTCCAACTCTTGTTATACTATTCAGTTCTGTTCTACTCTACATATTCTGTTCTAGAATAGGCATTCTAGAATCCCTTCCAACTCTTCCAACTCTTGTTATACTATTCAGTTCTGTTCTGTTCTGTTCTGTTCTACTCTACATATTCTGTTCTAGAATAGGCATTCTAGAATCCCTTCCAACTCTTCCAACTCTTGTTATACTATTCAGTTCTGTTCTACTCTACATATTCTGTTCTAGAATAGGCATTCTAGAATCCCTTCCAACTCTTCCAACTCTTGTTATACTATTCAGTTCTGTTCTACTCTACATATTCTGTTCTAGAATAGGCATTCTAGAATCCCTTCCAACTCTTCCAACTCTTGTTATACTATTCAGTTCTGTTCTACTCTACATATTCTGTTCTAGAATAGGCATTCTAGAATCCCTTCCAACTCTTCCAACTCTTGTTATACTATTCAGTTCTGTTCTACTCTACATATTCTGTTCTAGAATAGGCATTCTAGAATCCCTTCCAACTCTTCCAACTCTTGTTATACTATTCAGTTCTGTTCTACTCTACATATTCTGTTCTAGAATAGGCATTCTAGAATCCCTTCCAACTCTTCCAACTCTTGTTATACTATTCAGTTCTGTTCTACTCTACATATTCTGTTCTAGAATAGGCATTCTAGAATCCCTTCCAACTCTTCCAACTCTTGTTATACTATTCAGTTCTGTTCTACTCTACATATTCTGTTCTAGAATAGGCATTCTAGAATCCCTTCCAACTCTTCCAACTCTTGTTATACTATTCAGTTCTGTTCTACTCTACATATTCTGTTCTAGAATAGGCATTCTAGAATCCCTTCCAACTCTTCCAACTCTTGTTATACTATTCAGTTCTGTTCTGTTCTGTTCTGTTCTGTTCTACTCTACATATTCTATTCTAGAATAGGCATTCTAGAATCCCTTCCAACTCTTCCAACTCTTGTTATACTATTCAGTTCTGTTCTACTCTACATATTCTATTCTAGAATAGGCATTCTAGAATCACTTCCAACTCTTCCAACTCTTGTTATACTATTCAGTTCTGTTCTACTCTACATATTCTATTCTAGAATAGGCATTCTAGAATCCCTTCCAACTCTTCCAACTCTTGTTATACTATTCAGTTCTGTTCTACTCTACATATTCTATTCTAGAATAGGCATTCTAGAATCCCTTCCAACTCTTCCAACTCTTGTTATACTATTCAGTTCTGTTCTACTCTACATATTCTATTCTAGAATAGGCACTCTAGAATCCCTTCCAACTCTTCCAACTCTTGTTATACTATTCAGTTCTGTTCTACTCTACATATTCTATTCTAGAATAGGCATTCTAGAATCCCTTCCAACTCTTCCAATTCTTGTTATACTATTCAGTTCTGTTCTACTCTACATATTCTGTTCTAGAATAGGCATTCTAGAATCCCTTCCAACTCTTCCAACTCTTGTTATACTATTCAGTTCTGTTCTACTCTACATATTCTGTTCTAGAATAGGCATTCTAGAATCCCTTCCAACTCTTCCAACTCTTGTTATACTATTCAGTTCTGTTCTACTCTACATATTCTATTCTAGAATAGGCATTCTAGAATCCCTTCCAACTCTTCCAACTCTTGTTATACTATTCAGTTCTGTTCTACTCTACATATTCTATTCTAGAATAGGCATTCTAGAATCCCTTCCAACTCTTCCAACTCTTGTTATACTATTCAGTTCTGTTCTACTCTACATATTCTATTCTAGAATAGGCATTCTAGAATCCCTTCCAACTCTTCCAACTCTTGTTATACTATTCAGTTCTGTTCTACTCTACATATTCTGTTCTAGAATAGGCATTCTAGAATCCCTTCCAACTCTTCCAACTCTTGTTATACTATTCAGTTCTGTTCTACTCTACATATTCTATTCTAGAATAGGCATTCTAGAATCCCTTCCAACTCTTCCAACTCTTGTTATACTATTCAGTTCTGTTCTACTCTACATATTCTATTCTAGAATAGGCATTCTAGAATCCCTTCCAACTCTTCCAACTCTTGTTATACTATTCAGTTCTGTTCTACTCTACATATTCTATTCTAGAATAGGCATTCTAGAATCCCTTCCAACTCTTCCAACTCTTGTTATACTATTCAGTTCTGTTCTACTCTACATATTCTATTCTAGAATAGGCATTCTAGAATCACTTCCAACTCTTCCAACTCTTGTTATACTATTCAGTTCTGTTCTACTCTACATATTCTATTCTAGAATAGGCATTCTAGAATCCCTTCCAACTCTTCCAACTCTTGTTATACTATTCTGTTCTGTTCTGTTCTGTTCTGTTCTACTCTACATATTCTATTCTAGAATAGGCATTCTAGAATCCCTTCCAACTCTTCCAACTCTTGTTATACTATTCAGTTCTGTTCTACTCTACATATTCTATTCTAGAATAGGCATTCTAGAATCCCTTCCAACTCTTCCAACTCTTGTTATACTATTCAGTTCTGTTCTACTCTACATATTCTATTCTAGAATAGGCATTCTAGAATCACTTCCAACTCTTCCAACTCTTGTTATACTATTCAGTTCTGTTCTGTTCTACTCTACATATTCTATTCTAGAATAGGCATTCTAGAATCCCTTCCAACTCTTCCAACTCTTGTTATACTATTCTGTTCTGTTCTGTTCTGTTCTGTTCTGTTCTACTCTACATATTCTATTCTAGAATAGGCATTGACTGATGGCCTTCATGGGTGCATTTGGTGTTCTGTGCGTCACAGGTATAGGCCAAAGGTAATAACAGAGTCATGAAAATGATGGAAGGGGCCTTGGAGATCTTGTAGTCCACCCCCTGCTGGAGCAGGAATTCTCCAATGATTGTCCAAAGTTTGTCTGAAGGCCTCCAGGGATGGATTCCTGGCAGAGGGATGTTGCACGGGTAGCTCCGCCCAGGAGCAGTCAGGCTGGCTTCTCATCTTCTTCCACCAGCTGTCCAGATGTTATTTCTGGCCCTCAGGCGTCAATGAACCCAGGAGCCAACCCTGATCAGGCAACAGAGAGACAGGAGGCATCATCAAGATCTCAGATTGCCTTCCAGGACTGGTAGCCAACCAGGCACTCAATAAGTTGGTCGGGAACCCCAAACTTGGCCATCGGAAACCATCAGCACCATCATTGGTGGTGACCTTCTGAAGAGGTCCTATCCTCCAGAGATGGCAGGTGGGCTCTGATGACAATGTGGACCAGGCAGGGATGAAGGGATCTAAGCACAGCAGAGGAACGATAGAATTGTCTGCCAGATGAGACATTGTGGTCTCAAAACTACAAAATGACAATGTCAACAGCATATAAAGGAAATGGCACCTGCCCCCCATGAGAACAGCAAGAATGTTCAAGCACAGATCAGGAAAGGGTTGGAAATGTCATCAGACGCCCCGTTCGTATGATCACATGTGGTGGATTTGCGCAGAAGCTAAAAGATATTGGACTAAGATCCATAGGTGGTTGGAGAAAATGGCACAAAAACACGTAGACTTTAAACCAGAGATTTTCCTATTGGGAATTATGTACAGAAATATGTCATAGAGATTTGAAATATCTGATTGTGGATGTTTTAGCAGCAGCTAGAATAGTATTTGCAAAACATTGGAAAAATGAGAAAATACCCACTCAGGAGGAAGTTAGCCAAAAAATAATGGAATATGCTGAAATGAGTAAATTGACATTTGAAATTAGAGAACAAGAAGATGAGCGATTTTACAAGGTTCGGGATTTGTTCTATCAATGGTTAGATAAAAAAATCATGGTATCGGAAAATATTGGAGAATGTTTTATATTTTAAGAATAATAGAATGATATATGCAATACTATAAAGGTTTAGCATTGTTAAACAGATTAGAACGATGTAATGGAATGATGTATGCATGAATTCAATATTTAGAATATCTTATTTAAAATTAAGGAATAATAAAGTTAGTTGAAGAATTGATACAGTATATAACAATATGTACTTACCGTATTTTTCAGAGTATAAGACGCATCAAGGTTTTGAAGAGGCAAATTAAAAAAAAAGTAGGTAGGTAGATAGAGGGATAGAGAGGGAGAGAAAGAGAGAGAAATACAATAGGTAGGTAGAGAGAGAGTAGGTAGGTAGGTAGATAAAGGAATAGAGAGAGAGAGAGAGAAATACAGTAGGTAGGTAGGGAGAGAGAGAGAGTGTGTGTAGGTAGGTAGATAGGTACAGGGAGAGGAGAGAGAGAGAGAGAGAAATACAGTAGGTAGGGAGTGAGAGTGAGAGTGTGTGTGTAGGTAGGTAGGTAGAAGGATAGAGAGAGAGAAAAAGAGAGAGAAATACAGTACGTAGGTAGAGAGAGAGAGTAGGTAGGTAGGGTGATGTTTCCAGGTGTATTTATCCATGTCCTGGAGAAAGAAATCGCTGACAAACCTTAAGACTTCATTTCTCCTGGCACAGAAACAGTTAAAGAACCTTCTGAAAGGGGGGGAAAAAGCTTTTGCACTCTGCAAACCTCCCCAAAACTGCTAGTTTCTCCGTGAAAAGGGGGCTGTTTTTTTTTTCCAAATAAAAAGCATGACTAGCCTTGGGGGGAGGAGCAGCTTGCAGAGTGCTCCTGGGGGGGTGGGGGAGTCAAAAATGAGCAAAAAATGGCCCATTTATCGCAAAAAAGGGCCATTTTTGGATCAAATAAATTGCACGCATAGCCCTATGGAGGCCTATAGAGGGCTGCTGGGGACTTGGGGGGCAAAAAACGGCCCATTCAAGGCTAATTTCTGCCCTCCCCAGCCCCCAGGAGCTCTCTGAAAGCCTCCACAAGACTAGGCACAGCCATTTTGGTGAAGGGGCGGGGTTCCAGGAGGCAAAAAAATGCTATATTCGATGTATAAGACGCACCCAGATTTTCAGCCTCTTTTTAGAGGAAAAAAGGTGCGTCTTATACTCCCAAAAATACGGTATGCTTATCTAGTGAACAATTTGTGATTCAATGACCATGGAAAGACGCCCAAAATCTTGTAACCAAACAACACGCTGTATGAAAGGGAAGAAGGTTGTATGGGTTTTATGTTTTTGTTTGTTTAAAAAATAAAAACAAATCCCCCCCCCCCCCCCAAAAAAGAGATTTCTGCCAGATGGAGAGCCCGAGAGCCGCTCAAGGTGGAACAGAGCTCTAACACCCGTGGTTTCAACATGCTTAAATTGCTTAAATAAATAAATTCAGCCAGAGCTTGAGGGAAAACCCAGGTCCTCCACATCCCAGATGAACATGGAATCTACTGCATTTATTTTGTCGATGTCTTTCCTTCCATCTCCCTCCCTCCCTCTCCCTCTCTCTCCCTCTCTCTCTGACTCAGTGCTAGAACAATTTCTGAAATCTGTCTAGAAAATTGTGCAGGTTGAAAGTTTCTCTAAGATGCCCAACTGGCACAAGACGCAACATGGCAAGTGGCTTTACTTTTACTTGACTTGACTTTGATTTCTATACCGCCCTTCTCCCTTTCAGGACTTCACAACTTCTGTTCCACTGGTTAATTGTTCTCACTGTCAGGAAATTTCTCCTCAGTTCTAAGTTGCTTCTCTCCTTGATTAGTTTCCACCCATTGCTTCTTGTCCTTCCCTCTCAGATGCTTTGGAGAATAGCTTGACTCCCTCTTCTTTGGGGCAACCCCTGAGAGATTGGAAGGCGGCTATCCTGTCTCCCCTGGTCCTTCTTTTCATTAAACATTAGACCTACCCAGTTCCTGCAACCGTTCTTCATATGTTTTAGTCTCCAGTCCCCTAATCCTCTTTGTTGCTCTTCTCTGCCTCTGCGCCATTTGGTTCATTTCACTTTGAATTCTGGGTCTGGCTGTTCTATCATTATTTTAGTTTTCCTTCAATTTAACAGTCTCCCTTTTTTCGCTCTGTTCCTTCAACTCTTCTTATTAGAGTTTGCAGATCGTGTGTGCAATGTCGACTCTCGAGAGAGTTAATGCATCAGAGGCTCCCACTGAGGTTGCTGACGTTCCTTCTTTCGCTTTTCAAGCCCTGCTCCTCTTCTTACAGTCCGTCTCCCTTAATATCTATTCTCCCCAGAGCTTGGCTAAATAAGGGAAGTGGATTTAGACTTGTCTCCTGTCAGGGGTTTGGCATTAATTCAGCACCCAAAGCCTTAAGACAATTAACAGTGGTTTATTTACAACTATATACAGGCAAATGCACTTGTACCATTCACTACGGACACAAGGAGAGAACTGAATACACGCTGAGAAGAGGAGGAAAAGCTCCCTCTAAGGCAGAGCTTCCCAAACTTGGCAGCTTTAAGTCCACAAGTCTTTAAGTCCACAAGTCTTTAAGTCCACAAGTCTTAAAGTCCACAAGTCTTTAAGTCCACAAGTCTTTAAGTCCACAAGTCTTAAAGTCCACAAGTCTTTAAAGTTGCCAAGTTTGGGAAGCTCTGCTTTAAGAGCCACCTATGCATATGAATCAACCGTGTTCCATCAGCCTTGCCTTCAGCTTACAAATTACAGTCTTACTGTCTTACACCAGCTGGCAGCTATTAAATCCTCAGGGCCTTGACATCTCCCCCTCCCCACCCTCTTTGCCAGTCCAGAGCCCCTCTGCTCCTCTGCACTCTGGGGCTTCCTGATCTCCACCTTGGCTTCTCCCCAGGACAAGGAGACCTTCTAACGTCTTTCCACCGCTTGACGCGATCCACACAAGCTCCTACAATTGGTGAAGCTGATAGCCACTTCTTTGTGGAACCCCTGGGCTGTCTCAACTGCCCAGCGTGCATCGGCCATAACGTCCACTGTCCCTCAGCCTCTCCTGACGCTGAGCTTCCTGACCTCCTCCATCAAAACCCTGGCTCTTCTTTTCTCAGGCATGTTGAAGCGGTCGGCCCAAGCCATGAGCTCGGTCAGCATCATTTCCCAGAGCCATCGGGGGAAACGTCTTCAGCCCCCTCGCTCGGAATATTGGGAAGAGGAGTTGAGGCGGTTCTGTTTGAAATTTCGGGACCCCTGGGATCCTCAGAGCCACGGGGCTTCACAAACTTTCACGAAGTTTGTAGGGTGGAAGGTCTCCTCGTGAGGCTCCTGCTTGGGGCCAGAAGAGACCCTGGGCTGGGTCTTCCACCTGCAAAGGTGAGAACTGCAGAGAGAGAGAGAGAGAGAGAGAGAGACGCGTCTCTTCCAGACGTCAGCCATGCTGGCTGTGCCCAGCTACAATGGTTTTCCCACGTAACACCGCTCTTGCGCGAGCTGCACTGGCTACCTGTCGTCTTCCGGGTGCGCTTCAAGGTGTTAGTCATCATCTTCAAAGCGCTCCATGGCTCGGGACCTAGCTATCTGCGGGATCGGATCCTGCCCCATACATCCTCACGGCCGATTCGCTCCCACAGAGAGGGACTTCTCCGGGTGCCATCCACTAGACTTTGTCAGCGGGTGACGCCCAGGGGAAGGGCCTTCTCTGTGGCGGGCCCAGCCCTCTGGAACGACCTTCCCCCCGATATCAGGACAACCACGGACCTCCGCTCCTTCCGCCTAAAATTAAAGACACATCTGTTTCGCTTGGCCGGCCTAGGGTAGTCTCTTTTTAGATTGTGGTTAGTTTTAATATGGGATTTTAGCGCAGGGTTAGTTTAATTTCATTTTATTATTGTATACTGTTTGTATTTTATATGTATTTTAAATTCCCTGTGCCCCGCCTCGAGTCCCTTCTGGGAGAGAGAGCGGGTTATAAATTAAATTATTATTATTATTATTATTATTATTATTATTATTATTATTATTATTATTATTAATTATTATTTTCTCAGCCACGGGTGCAAATGGATGCACGAAACCCCTGGAGCAGTTCAAACATCTGAACTCCCTCTGCTGTGTCTCAGGGGCTCCCCCCAAATTCTTCCCTGCAGCCCTCCCAGTGTCCCCCCTCTGAGTTCCTCCCTCCTGCCCCTTTCCACGGGGACTCAGTACAGAGTCAGAAGGGCCCTTGGAGGCCCTCTAGTCCAGCCCCCTTCTCGAGCAGGAGACCCTCCTCTGCCATTCCAGACAAGCGGCTGTCCAGGCTCTTCTTTTACCCTCCCTCCCTCTCCCCTCCCTCTCCTCCCCTCCCTCCCTCCTTCTGCAGTTGTGTTTATTTATTTCCTTCTTCCCTCGGATGGACTTTCGGGGTGGAATTCAAGCAAATCTGGTTCCACGTTTGCATAGAGGTAAATCCCCTCTTCCACGTTTTATTTTCCTTGTAATAGTTCCCCACGTGGCCCCTTTTCACTGAGCATTTGATTATTAATGCTTTTCTGTTTTTTCCCTTCCCTTCCCCTCCCCCGGTTTCACGGTGTGTCGTCTGGATCGCTTGATCTGTAATCTTTTATTCGGATCCCTTTTCTAACCAATCCTGAAATCTCCCCCATGTCCTGAAGCCCCCCCCCCCCCCGGTGCCTCTTCCTCCTCTGTTCTCAGAGTCCATCCGTTCACCTCCGCACTGCCCAGCCTCTTCCTAAAGGCCTCCAGGGATGGAGCCCCCCACAGCCCCCTTTGGAGGGAAAGTGTCCCACTGACGGATTGTTCTCCATGGACTCACAACTCTCGGCCTCTGCTGCCCACCCTCTGCCTGTGTGTGTGTGTGTGTGTGTGTGTGTGTGGGTGGGTGGGTGTGAGCAGGCTTGCGCCATCAAGGACAAGCTAGACAAAGAGGATACTCGTGGGAAGCCCTTGGCAAGACCCCCTGGGCGCCTGGACCCTTGGAAGGGAAGAGAAGAGAAGAGAAGAGGAATGGAATGGAATGGAATAATGAATGGAATAAAATAGAAAAGAAAAGAAAAGAAATAGGAATAGGAATAGAATTGGAATAGAAATAGGAAGGAATAGGAATAGAATACAGAATAGAATTGAAGAGAAGAGAAATAGGAGTAGAATAGAAATAGGAATAGAATGTAGAATAGAATAGAATAGAATAGAACAGAATAGAATAGAAGAGTTGGAAGGGACCTTGGAGGTCATCTAGTCCAGCCCCCTGCCTAGTCAGGAAGCCCTATACCATTTCGGACAAATGGCTACCCAACATCTTCTTAAAGACTTGCAGTGTTGGGGCATTCACAACTTCTGGAGGCAACTTCTGTTCCACTGGTTCATTGTTCTCACTGTCAGGAAGTTTCTCCTCCGTTCTAAGTGGCTTCTCTCCTTGAAGCAAAGTCTCGTTTTGCGTCCTCTTCTCCCTCTGCTTAGAAAAAACACGTCTTCGTCTTCAGAGCCCAAAAGCCGGAAAGGATCTGCTGGGATGAGGACTAAGGAAGCCCATGGAAAGTTTTTGCTTCTGTTATCAAAAAAAGGAAAATTTGAAAAAGGAGCCAACAGTCCAACATTCGTCTTGTCAGAAGGCAAAGCCAGCAGCCTCCGAGGCGTCTCGAGGGGTTTGGGGAGAGGAGGGGGCTCTTCCTCCTCGGGGGTCCTGGAGAGTCGAAGGGAGCCGACCGCAGCATCGTCCCCTCCTGGATGTGGCAGGTGGTGGGAATTGTGGCCTTCACACCTCGCAGATGCCCTGGTTCTTCTGTCCCGCCAGGGCCTCCTCCATCCCTGGGGCCCCGGGGTCCTGAGGATGGGGACTCTCCTTCACGGGGTCCTTTGTGCGGGGGAGGGGGGGGAGAGAGGAAGGGGAAAGAGGGGAGTAAAGCCAGCAGCCTCCCCGGGTGCCCAGGGAGCTTCTGCCCCCCCCCTCCAGCCCTCCCTGGAGTTACCTTGGGGGCGAAGTCCTTCCGGAAGATGTGGGCTATGATCCCGGCGGCCAGAGCGTCCCCCAGGACGTTGGTCATGGTGCGCAGCCGGTCCCTGGGGAGGGAAGCGCAGGGGGGTCAATTGGGGGACCCCTCCCTCATAGGAGGTCCCAGGAGGCAGAGAGTGGATCCCAGGGGCCTCCTCCGGAAGGATCCCTTTTGAAGGAAGATCTGGAGTGTCCGCATCTACTCGGGATCCCAAAAGGTGCTTTTTCTTTTCCAAATGTACTTTCTGGTTTTTTTTTTCTTTGAAGACCTTTCGCTTCTCCCCCAAGGAGCTTCTTCAGCTCTGACTGGAGGTGAGGTGGGGGGGGGGGGAAGGGAAGGGTTGATTCTCCCTGCAGGCAAAGCTGGCCACTTGCATCCTTTTCAGAGGGTCCTTGAGGCCACTTGGAGCCGAAGAAGCTTCTTGGATGAGAAGCGAAAGATCTTCAAAGAAAAACCACAAAGCCCAGTTGCCTCTTGGGAAAAGCGTCTTTGGGGACAGCCAGGACCTTGGAGGATGGAGAACCTCCGTGGACATCTACTCGGGATGTTCTCCAAGTGATGGCAACGCTGGTTCGTGCCAAACTGGACAAGGAAAGAAGGAAGGAAGGAAAGAGAGAGAGAGAGAGAGAGAGAGAAAGAAAGAGAGAGGGGGGAAAGAAAGAAATAGCAAAAGAGGAAGGAAGGAAGGAAGAGAGAGAGAGAGAGAAAGAAAAAGAGGGGGAAGAAGGAAAGAGAAAGAAAGAAAGAGGAAAGAAGAAAGAAAGAGAGAAAGAAAAAGAGAAGGGAAAAGAGAGAGAAAGAAAGAGGAAGGAAGGAAGGAAGAAGGAGAAAGAAAGAAACAAGGGAAAGAAAGAAAAAGAGAAGGGGAACAACGGAAGGAAGGAAGGAAAGAAAAAGAAAGAAAGAAAGAGACAAAGAAAAAGAGGGAGAAAGAAAGAAATGGAAAGGAAGGAAGGAAGAAGAAAGAAAGAAGGAAGGGAGAGAAAGAAAGAAAGAAAAAAGAGGGGGGGAAACAAATAAAGAGGAAGAAAAGAAAGAAAGAGAATGAAAGAAAGAGAGAAAGAAATGAAGAGGAAGGAAGGAAAGAAAGAGAAAGAAAGAAAGAAAAAAGAGAGAAAGAAAAAAGAGAGGGTGAAAGAAGGAAGGAAGGAAGGAAGGAAGGAAGGAAGGGGGCTGAGCTCTCTTCATCTTACAGAATCTACACTGTGGCTTTGCTGCCTGCTTATGCTGCTGCCGTTACCTAGTCGGGTCCTGAGACGTCTGCAAGCAACCCCCCAGCCGAGGGAGCACCAAAGACCCCCACCCTGAGCTGCGCCTCTCTTTCGTCCTCCCCCCGGGGGCCTTCCAGAGAAACCCGGTGGCCGGAAGCGGGTGGGGGACGGACGGACGGACTCACAGGGCCCAGTCGATGGCGATGATGAGGGTGATGTCTTCGGTGGGGAGGCCGACGGAGGTGAGCACGATGACCATGGTGACCAGGCCCGACTGGGGAATCCCGGCTGCCCCGATGCTGGCGGCCGTGGCTGTGATGCTGTGGGCACAGAGAGAAGCAGAGGGCTGGGCTGTGGCCGGCCAAATAATGCTCGGCCGTAGAGAGTTGACCAAGCCACAGCTGACCGACACACACGTAAAATTACTGCAAGTATTATCGTCGTCTTCTTTTAATGACCCCATAATCCCCTGCTGGGTGGAGTCTGGGCAGCTGAATGGAGCTGGGTGTTTCCTGGCCAGATGCCCTTCCTGTCGCCCATGAGGAGTTCTTTTTAGCAGGCATATTTGTTGGGGGACACACAAATAGTATCTCGGACACTACTAAAAAACAATTAGCTTTACTGGTGTTGAAAAACTAAACTACCGCTTCACAAGCAGTGAGAGTATATAGTTAGTCAAACAAAGTCCTTAACAAACAAACAATGGCTTACAGTCGCAATTCACGATTCTTCCTTCTTCCTTCAGTCAGTCACAGCTAGCAGAGAGATCGAGCAGAGAGAGAATACGCGCTCTCCTGACTTCCTCTTATTGCCGAGATAATTACAGTCTCTAACTGCATTCCAACATCTTAAAGCAGCCGTGACCATTTGTCATCATGGGATTATATGTTGCCTACCCAACTCTAGGAGTCTCCTCCTAACAATATTCTCAGTGTGCCCAGAAAGAGAAATATCTGCCTCTACCGAGGATCGGACTCCGGATTCTGAGTTGAGAGCTCCACCTCTAGGCCACTCGTAAAATTGCCCCAAAGACCAACCCACCCTATTCGCTTGAGCACTGGGGTGACGTCTCTCTCCTCCCAGTTAATCCTGCCAGGGTCTTCCCCCCTCAAGGGGGTCCCTAAACACCCCCATGCACCTTGAATTGCATCACGCGAAGTCTTCCGCTTGAGAACCAGAACAGACTCGCCCTCAGGGGCCCCTGCAGGTGTGGGACGAAGGGCCCCGGTGGAGCCTTGGCTCCTAGAAACCGTTGCACACTCGGGGCTCCAGTTGCACAGCCGCAGCTGCAGCCCTTTTGCAGGGACTTTGATGCTTTGAAGGGCTCCAACTGCTGTGGTGGCCTAGAGGTGGAGCTCTCGCCTCCCAGTCAGAAGGTTGTGAGTTCGATCCTAGGTAGAAGCAGATGTAGGGGGTCTCCTTCTTGGGCAGAGGGTTGGGCTAGATCTTTAATCTTTATTGTATTTCTATACCGCCCTCTCTCCTAGACGGGACTCAGGGCGGTGCACAGGAACAGTAAAAATATAAAAATATATAGACAATCAAGTAGTAGTTAAAACTGAATTAAATAAAATTTGGACCTGCAAGGTCCCTTCCAACTTTGTTAATCTGTTAAAAAAACCACAGGCCAACCGAGAAGTGAGAAGTTTTCTGAGACTGAGGACAATTAACCGGTGGAACTGTTTGCCTCCAGAGGTTGTGAACGCTCCATCACTGGAGGCTTCCAAAGAAGAGACGGGACAGGCGCTTGTCTGCCATGGTCTAAGGGAGGGGCGTCAAACTCAAGGCCCGTGGGGCCATCCTGGTCTCTTTGCATTGATCCTGCTCAATGCAAAGAGGAAACACGCCAGCAGTTTCGGGAGTGGCGTCAAGCTGGCCACGCCCACCCAGTTGACCATGGCCATCCAATTGGCCACGCCCACCCAGTTGACCATGGCCATCCAATTGGCCACGCCCACCCAGTTGACCATGGCCATCCAATTGGCCACGCCCACCCAGTTGACCATGGCCATCCAATTGACCACACCCACCCAGTTGACCATGGCCATCCAATTGGCCACGCCCACCAGTTGACCATGGCCATCCAATTGACCACACCCACCCAGTTGACCATGGCCATCCAATTGGCCACGGCCACCCAGTTGACCATGGCCATCCAATTGACCACACCCACCCAGTTGACCATGGCCATCCAATTGGCCACACCCACCCAGTTGACCATGGCCATCCAATTGGCCACACCCACCCAGTTGACCATGGCCATCCAATTGACCACACCCACCCAGTTGACCATGGCCATCCAATTGGCCACACCCACCCAGTTGACCATGGCCATCCAATTGACCACACCCACCCAGTTGACCATGGCCATCCAATTGGCCACGGCCACCCAGTTGACCATGGCCATCCAATTGACCACACCCACCCAGTTGACCATGGCCATCCAATTGGCCACGGCCACCCAGTTGACCATGGCCATCCAATTGACCACACCCACCCAGTTGACCATGGCCATCCAATTGACCACACCCACCCAGTTGACCATGGCCATCCAATTGGCCACGCCCACCCAGTTGACCATGGCCATCCAATTGGCCACGCCCACCCAGTTGACCATGGCCATCCAATTGGCCACGCCCACCCAGTTGACCATGGCTGGCTCGCCCGAGGTCAACCACAGCCCTGATGTGGCCCTCAATGACACCCGTGGTCTAAGGACCCTTGTTTGAGGAGGGGGCTGGACTGGAAGACCTCCAAGGTCCCTTCCAACCCCATTAATTAGGTTCAATGTGATGGAATGGCTGTTACCACCCAGCAAGACCATGCCTTGGGGAGGGGGTGGAGCCACCAGCTGAAGAGGAGGAGGAGGAGGAGGCCCCAAAGAGTGGGAGTGAAAGGACCCTCCAACTTAGAGTCCGTTCGGAGGGAGAAACGTTTGAGCTCAAATTCTTAGGTCTGCATCGGCCGAGCAATGCGATCCCGAGAGATTCTTGTAATAGAGGCTGTCCACAATAAAGACACTCTCCATTCTCGGAGCTCTTCCGGTTGCTTCTTCCTGACAGGCTCCCCCACTCTGCTTCAGCCCACAATGTCTGGCACGTGGTGGGGACCTGCTCCCCCCCCATCTTCTTCACCCTGGGCCCTTAAGTGAAGACGGAGAACACAGCCATGACTAATCAGGGAGGTTAAACATATGAGGAAGGGTAGCAGGAACTGGGCATTTCTAGTCTAGGGAAGAGAAGGACCAGGGGAGACAGGAGAGCAGCCTTCCGATATTGGAGGGACTGCCAGAGAGAGGAGGAAATGGGTCAAGCTATTCTCCAAAGCTCCTTTGAAGGCCAGAGAAGGAACAACGGATGGAAACTGACCAAGGAGAGAAATTCAACCTGGAAATAAGGAGGAATTTCCTGACAGGGAGAACCATCAATTGATGGAAGAGAAGTTGCCTTCGGAAGTTGTGGGAGCTTCATCCCTGAAGGCTTCCAAGAAGAGACTGGGCTGCCCTCTGTCAGAAATGGCGGAGGGTTGAACTAGATGACCTCCAAGGTCCCTCCCCACTCTGTCTGAACTAGTCGAAGGGCTGAGCCGGCCGCTGCGCAGGGGAGAAGAAGGCCCTTACCTGATGGTGATGAGCTGCCCCAGGTCGAGGTCGTACTCGTTCACCTGGGCGATGAAGATGGCGGCCACTGCCTCGTAGAGCGCCGTCCCGTCCATGTTGATGGTCGCTCCGACCGGGAGGATGAAGCGGACGATGCGTTTGTCGATCCGGTTGTTCTCCAGGAGACACCGCAGGGTGATGGGCAGCGTGGCCGAACTGGGAGAGAGGGAGGGGAGGGGCTTGTCAGGGGAAGCCCTGTCTCCCCCCCCCCCCACAGCATGGAGAAAGAGAGGGGGGGGACACACAGAACAGAAACAGCCAGCGGGGAGAACAGGCAGGGCCATCAACAGAACTTCCCAGGCAGGAGGAGGCTGGGAAAACCTCTGTGTGTCTCCACCCTCCACCCTCCAGGCGCAAACCCTGGTGCTTCCCACGGGGCTCAGATGCCTTCAAAGTTTTTTTTATGTTTTACTACAAATAATACGTATTATAGGAACCAAGAGTTGTCCTGGTCTTTTCCTTCACATCCTCTCAATTCCACCGTCCTTTTTACACCATTGTTTCTGCTTTCACTTTCAGCCAAATTCTTCTCTCCCGTTGTTTTTCACCTTTATGGTTATTTTTTCTTAATGCATAACCAATCTCTCCAATTGCCCGTTCAAAGTGACACCAAATTATCATTTCTTATTTCCTCCATGGGTCGATTTTACTAGGAACAACCTGTATATCCTCTAATTCAATGTAAGCCTAGAGAGCGTTTCTTTCAATCTTTTTCTACCGTTAATACTATACTATCATTTCTTTATTTCTTAATTAGTTACGTAACCATAAAGATCTTGTTGCTATTGTCTTCTTTAGTCTCCTGTTCTGACCCCCGACCTGGGAATGGACCAGAATACGCAGGCAGGCTTTCTTGGCTATTAATTCCGGACGGTTGTTTCCTGCAAATGTCCCCTCCCAACGCCCCACCTATAAACTCTCTTGGGAGGGGCCGATCAACAACCACCTGGTGCTCAATCACCTTCTGTGAGCCTGCCTACGGAGTGGCTGCTTCCGTTTCTCAGCCCTTCTCAATTCTAGCATCAGGGACAAACTGCCTCTGATCCTCCCCACTGCTCCGTGCCTCAGGCGCCTCCTGGTGGCCAACCAGCCTCTCTGGTTCCTGCTCTGACTCTGAACACCCCCCAGGGTCTCCCTCATCTTCCAGGGCAGACTCATAGGGTTCCTCGCTCTCCGAGTCCATCAGCAGTTCATCCGGATCCGGCTGGACCACAACAGTCTACTAATGTCCTTCTTTTTCCCTTCTTCTTTTAACCGTTTTCTCTTGGGCTGTCAAAGATCCCAGTTTTAATTCTTTCCTTTCTCCTCCTCCTTTCCCCTCACTCCTTCCTTTTTCTTTTCCCTATTTTCGCCTTGAAGACGAGGGAACAAGCGGGGTGTGTGGGATGTGTCCCTGGCAGGAAGTGCAGAGCCAAAAGATTCCCGTCCACCCCTCATCCCACTTGGAATTCCTCTACAGGAGCTTCAAGGGGTTGGAAGGAGCAACGCACGGAAAGCTCCATGAAAGGAAGAACTGGAGATGACACGATGGCAGCATCCCAGTATCGGAGGGGCTGCCCCAGAGAAGAAGAAGAGGGGGGAGGGCTCCACCTCTTCCCCAGAGCACCAGAGGGGAAGGACAAGAACCGACGGGTGGAAACTGACCCGGGAGAGAAGCAACCTGGAGCTCAGGAGAAACTTCCCAACAAGGAGGACAATTCCTCAGTGGAACAGGGGATGCAGGAGCTCCATCACTGGAGGGTTCTAAGAAGAGACCGGATGGCTGTCTGTCTGGAATGGGGCAGGGCCTTTTGCTCAAGCGGGGGGGGGGGGGGGCTGGACTGGAAGACCTCCAGGGTCCCTTCCGACTCTGTCGTCCTGTTAAGGCCGCAGAGGGAGCTCCGCTGGAGGAGACCAAATGGACCCAACCTGCTACCTTCTCATCTTGGAGAGTTGCTGAGATCTTCCCAGGAACGCGCCTCCCTTCTTCACGTCTGTCCTCAGGGTGTGGCTTTGACAGGTAAACTGCCTCTGACCAGGGGAGCTTCATTTAATTTCTGGTTATTCTTGAAAGACGTTTCGCTTACTCATCCAAGACTGGATGGTGGGAAGGATTTCTCCTCCTTGCAGACAGCTGGTCATTTGCGTCCTTTGAGAGGGTCACGGAGGCCGCTTGGAGGTTTATCTGTTACGCGAGTGGTGCCGATGGTTCTTGTAGTTGGCAATCATTCTGGAAATCCGGGAAAAACTGCAGACTACAGGAACCGTTTGCACCACTCAGGTGACCCTGAGGACAGAGATAAAAACCTCCAAGTGGCCTCAGGGGCCCTCTAAAAAGGGTGCAAATGACCAGCTGCCTGCAAGGAGGAGAAATCCTTCCAAACGCCTTCGAAGAAAAACCAGAAAGCCCAGTTGCTTCCTGAAAAAGCACCCTGGGGGTCGGGATGAAGGAATGGTCACGCCAGGTCTCTCCGTTGGCTGCCCTTGGAGACGTCAGAGGCTTCCTAAGGCCGGTGGGTCCTTCAAGCGGGCAGCATCGTGCCCGCTGCGCCCCGTGGGAAGCAGAACGTTAGGAATAGTGGAATGTAATTGGCTGCTGCTTCCTCAATCAGCCAGAAGAGGGAGCCAGAATCACTCTTAGATGCTGATCTTTGAATGGAGGCTCTGTATGTCGGGGTTAGATCAGTGAAAGGCGAAGAAGCAAGAAGAACCGTGGATTGAACAACTGTAAGCCAGCTGTTTCAGTTATAGACCGTATTGTGCTTCAAAACTAACTGTCACTTGTTTGTGAAGAAGTAGTTGACTTTATTTTTCCACCAGAAGTAAAAGCCTGCTTGTTTTTACCATCGGTGTCTGTGACTCTTAGTGTGAATATCTAGCCACGTATCTCTTGCTGCAATTCCGTTGCACAACCCTCGATCTCCTAAGGGAGATGCCCTCAACACAGAGGGCAAAAGCCCCGCAGCCCGTCTGAGCCCCTGGCTGGCTGCCCCTGCGGGGGTTCGTACCTGGAGGAGGTGGCCAGGGCGATCAGCAGGGCTTGGAGGATTCCCCGGATGAAGGGGAAGGGGTTTTTCCGGGTCAGGATGAGGAAGAGGAGGGGCAGGAAGCAAAGGGAGTGGATGGCCAGCCCGGTCACCACCGTCATGGCGTAGAGGCCCAGCTTCTTCCCCGTCAGCGCCGGATTCTCCATCTCCAAGATCTTCCCGGCAATCAAGAAGACGATCCCGAAGGGGAAGTACCTGCACACAGGAGGCAGCGGAATTGGCCCTGGGAGCCTGTCGGGAGGGGGCTGCCCCCCTCTGCTGGGCAAGGGTGGGTGGGGGCAGAGGCCGGGTCCCCAGGGCACCGTAGTGGGGGAGGGCTGGATGGAGAGGCAGGCAGGGGTCCCGGGTGGAGAGGAACGGGGGCTGGTCAAGGCCACCTCCCGTCAGGAGGATCACAAGGGCGGACCCTTGAGCTGGCTGCCAGTCTGACGGCCGGGAGGGCAACGCCGCTTGGCCCGGGCGGGAGGGGTTGGGTCTTACCACGTCGCCATGGCCACAATCTTCATCACGGCCTCGTTCAGGCACTGGCAGACGTTAACCAGGGGGGCCCCACGCTCCCCCATCTTCCCCAGGAGGAGGCCTGGAAGGAGAACCAGGGTTAGGTCCTGGTTATGGGGGACCCCCGTTCGTTCTTGACAGAGGGAGTCCCCAGTGAAAACCAGGCCAGAGAGGAAGGAGGGAGGGAGGGAGGAGGGGCAATTCCGTGGACATGAAGATGTCACAAAGTCTTGCAGAGGGGAAGGCCACGGGGGAAGAGCCAACCATGCAGGGCAGCATTGCAAGTGGCACCTCCCCCTCCCCGCCAAGCCCACCGGACTCCAGGAGGGCTGTGAGCCGTGGTGGCCCAGTGGCCGGAGAGCGGTACTGCAGGATCGCTTCTGCCGGCTGCCGGCTGCCTGAAATCTGGCAGTCCGAATCCCACCAGGCTCATTAATGATGAATAGATAAATGTTAAATAGCATTTATAAGAAAGTGTATCTATGAATGATTTTGAAATGGGGAAAAATAAAAAAGTAGTTGCATAGCAAATCCCGCCAGGCTCCAGGTGGACTCAGCCTTCCGTCCTTCCCAGGTGGGCAAGAATGAAGACCACGATTGCTGGGGGCAAATAGGCTGACCCTGTAAACTGCTCATAGGGGGCTCTTAAGTGAAGTGGTAGATAAGTCTAAGTGCTATGGCTATTGCCCTCCCTCCCTCCCTCCCCCCCTCCCTCCCTCATCATCTCTAAATTTCCTTCCTTCCCTCCCAGTGGTGAGAATGAAGCATTGCAGGCTGTCAGCCCACTGTCAGCAGTTTGATCCTGACCAGCTCAAGGTTGATTCAGCTTTCCGTCCTTCCAAGGTAGGTAAAATGAGGATCCAGACTACTGGGGGCAAATAGGCTGACTCTGTAAACGGCTCATAGGTGGCTCTTAAGCACTGTGAAGTGGTAGATAAGTGTGTAAGTCCTGGGGACACAGATAAACCTCCAGGTGGCCTCAACACCTCTCCAAAAGGATGCAAAGGACCAGGGTTTTTTTCCCTGCAAGGAGTATCAATCCTTCCTTTCCCCACCCTCCAGTCAAAGCGGAAGAAGCTTCTTGGGTGGCAAGCGAAACCTCTTCAAAGAAAGAACAAAGGAAGCCCAGTTGCCTCCTGAAAAAGCACCTTGGGGGCCCCCCAAAGAGGCGCCAAACTTTGCTACCCAAACACCTGATTTGAGCACTCCTGGACACTGGCCAGAGGACCAAGCTGGGCAGAAGGCGAAATGGCTGGGTTCAGGCAGGAATAATCAGAGCTGGCTTTGCTCCCGCAGTAACCATCGGGCCTTGGTGAAAGCACGCCGTTCCTCTACCCATGCAGTTGAGGGCCTTCCTTTCCTAAATGCCCAGCTGGGACAAGGATGGCATGGACTCCGGCACCCATAATCCCCACCAGCAAAGCTTCTGGGATGTGGCATCTGGGCTTGGAGGAGACCGGCAGCTCCTCTTGTATATTAACCAATGTATGTTGATTTCCTGGAGTCTTGGGATTGTCTTACATCAGGGATGTCCAAACTTGGGAACTTTTAAGACTTGTGGACTTCAACTCCCAGAATTCCCCAGCCAGCTTAGCTGGCTGGGGAATTCTGGGAGTTGAAGTCCACAAGTCTTAAAGTTCCCAAGTTTGGACATCCCTGTCTTACATTGAATATTAAAACGAGGGGCTCCCGGTCCTTCTTTCAGGGGGAGGCAGAAAAGGGGGCAGGCCCCATCCTCCCCTCCCGCAAGGAACCCCAGAGGGGTGGGGAGGGGCCTGCCCTGCCCCTAGCAGGGACCACCTACCGACCGTGGCCGAGAAGAGCACGATGCCCAAGACGTTCATCTCGTTGTTGCTGCCAGGGAGAGCCTCGTAGATCATTTCTGGCGAGGGAGTGATCTCCAGCAGAACGGGGCGCTGGATCTCCGGGTTCCCGGGATCGGGCACCAAGTAAATGAAGCTGAAAGACGAGCTGGACTTCTTCGGGATCTCGGAGGATTTCACTACGGGCACCAGGACACTCCGATACTGGAAGGCAAAGCAAGTCGGGAGATCGGCTGGGATTTTACACGGGGGGTGGGGGGGAATCTTCTCTGAGGGCCTCGGGTGTGGCCGGGAGGGTCCAGAGTGGGGGGGGGGGGCCTCCTCCCTCCCTCACCCTTCACACTGATTTTGGTCCACAATGAAGAAAAGAGGGAGGGAGGAGAAGGGGAGGGAGGGGATATCAAAGGAGGGAGGTGGACTAGATGACCTCTAGGGCCCCCCTCCATCCAGGATCCTATAGGCGAGTGGCTCCTCCTTGGTGACTCTTGTTGCTCAAACCAGCCCAAAGTGCTCAGATTCAGGGATGGGGCTGGAGGGCCAGCTGATGATATCCCCTCCCCCGCTGGCACCCCACAGCCTCAAGGGAGTAGCAGCCGGGACCCCCGGAGGGGAGAGAGGCCACGGTGGGCCAGGCGCTCACCTGCTGGAAGGAAGCCTCCACCAGGTTGGATGGGAACATATTTCTGCAGAAGACCACGCCAAGAGGAATGGGGGGCAGGAGAGGACCAGGGAGGGAGAAGGAAAGACGTCGTAAGCCTTGAGTCTCTTCGCGCCCACAAGAGGTCCCAGCCTGGCCTGCCTTGAATGCCTTCCGCTCTTCTCTCCCGCTCATTGCCCTTGACGGTTGGTTGGCCGGATTCTTGCAGAGAGCTTAAGCTTGCAATAAGTCTTGATACTCATTTCAACTGCCTGAATCTCCTGATTTCCCCCATGCTTGGCCCTTGGGCCCGGGCCCTTTTCTCAAGGGTGTGTGTGTGTGTGTGTGTGTGTGTGTGTGTAAAGAGCCAACCCACCTTGGGATTAAAGCCAATCTTCGACCCAACGGATGATCCCACTGGCCCCTCGCCCAGCCACAGCAGGACTCAACCCATCTTCTCAACACTTTCTAGATATTATTCATTTGCACCTTTGAAGTCGGGGGCTTCCCTAGTGGAAGACCCTTACGACTGTCAGCCCCCCCACCCTTTTCCACTCCTCAGGGTCTCCACCTCCCGTCCTTTGTCTCCTCCCCCAACGAGGGGAAAGGATGACTTTTAAAATAACTTTACGAGCACTTAGCCAAGCGGAGCCATTCCATCACGGGAGGGCCCGTTCTCTTCGGTCACCAAAAGTCTCCAGCTGTCCCGGTTAGGGGTCTCTGGATAAATCCTTTGGCCCGGTCCCACCTGGTGAAGCCCCAGCCTCAGCTGACCGCTGCCCTCCCTGCACGATGCCCCTCGGGCACTGCCAGGTAACCCCCGCCTGAAGCTGAAGGACAGCTGCCTTGAACCTGCCTCCTGCCCAGGGCCGAGGGAGAGCGGCCAGGTCTGGCTACCTGATGAGGTCCAGCAGGGCGTCGGCCGAGCTGAGCACCACTTTGCCCACCGAGTGCTCCTCCTTCTGGGCAGCGGCGCCCGGGTGGATGGTGAGGACCAGCACGATGCCCGTGGTGACGGCCATGAAGGTGGTCCAGAGGTAGTAAGTGATGGTCAGCAGACCCATCTTGCCGCAGATGCGGGAATCCATGGTGGCCAAGCCGGACATCAGGCTGCAGGGGGCAGAGACAGAAGGGCATGGGGACGGAGGGGCTGGGCTGCCCCCCTGGCCCTCTACGTGCATGGGAACAGCAAAGGCGCAGGGGGTCACAGGGAAGAGGTCAAAAAAGGCAAGATGGCAGCTGCAATGGACGCCATCCAACTCTCGGTCTTGCTGGCCATGCCCTGCAAACCCCCTGGGGGGGGGGAAACGCTTCCCTCTCCTCCCGGGGGCTTCCCACAGGCTCTCTATGGGTCACCAGGAGGCTGTTTAAAGACGAGACTGAGATGGCATTTGGGATGGTCTAGACCAGAGGTGTCCAAACTTGGGAACTTTAAGACTTAGGGACTTCAACTCTCAGAAGTCCCCAAGTCTTAAAGTTCCCAAGTTTGGAGACCTCTGGCCTCCTCCCTGAGCAGGGGGTTGGACTAGAAGACCTTCAAGGTCCCTCCCAATTCCCGCTATTCTATAAAACGTGACTCCTGCCCTTGTGCTGAACGGGGGAGAGGGAACTTAACGGGGTGGGGTGGGGGCGGAGGGTTGAAATGAATGAATGAATGAATGAATATTTCAGGGGTGGCTCTCCCTGGGCAGACGAAACCCACCCACCCACCCATGCCATTGGAAGCATGGACTTCATCGAGACCTGATGCCGGTCATCTCAGGTGATCGGCCTTCATCAGAGGGATCTAATCTCCGGAGGTGAGCCTGATCTCCTTAGTGGAAAACAGGCGGGAGGTGCTAAGCGGGGGGAGGGGGGTGGGGCAGGGAGGGGAGGATCTCCTGGGGCGCAGGTGGCGGACCTTGGCTGACCTCCCAGGAGCTGCACGGGGTCAAACCAGATGGACACTCAGAAGGGAAACGGGCGTCCTTCTGTCTGGAGCTGAAGGGAAACGGGGGGGGGGGGCTCTGCACTCAGGAGAGGATTGCACAGCCTGCAGGGAAACTGGGGTTGGGGGGAGGAAGCCAAAAGAGGGGCAGTTTGGTCTAGTGGTGATGGCACCATGCTAGAGACCGGGAGTTCTAGTCCCGCCTCAAGTATGAGGGCCGGCAGGGTGACTTGGCCAATCACCAGGAGACTGGAAGTTCTAGTCTTGCTTTAGGCGTGAAACACGGCAGTGTGGCTTTATAGTAATAATAATAATAATAATAATAATAATAATAATTAATTAATTAATTAATTTATAGACCGCTTCCTCTCCCCGAAGGGACTCGGAGCGGTGCATAGGGGAATTAAAATATACAAACATAAATATACATAAATATAAATAAAATCAAGATTAAACAATTTATCCCTGCGCTAAAAACCCAAAATACTAAAAACCAAACCCCTTAAAAACCCAATTAAAACAATAAACAGATGACTAACCTAGGCCAGCCAAGCAGAAAAAGTGTGTTTTTAATTTTTGACGGAAGGAGCGGAGGTCCGTAGTTGTTCGAATTTCGGAGGGAAGGTCGTTCCAGAGGGCGGGGCCCGCCACAGAGAAGGCCCTTCCCCTGGCCATTGCCCGCTGGCATAGCCTAGTGGACGGCACCTGGAGAAGTCCCTCTCTGTGGGAGTGAATCGGCCGCAGGGATCTATGGGGCAGAATGCGATCCCGCAGATAGCTAGGTCCCGTGCCATGGAGCGCTTTAAAGATGATAGTCAGCACCTTGAAGCGCACCCGAAAGGCCACAGGCAGCCAGTGCAGCTCACGCAGGAGCGGTGTTACATGGGAGCGTCTAGGAGCTCCCATAATTGCTCGCGCGGCTGCATTCTGGACTAACTGCAGTCTTCGGGTGCACCTCAAGAGGAGCCCCATGTAGAGAGCATTGCAGTAGTCTAGACGGGATGTCACAAGCGCATGACTGACTGTGCATAGGACGTCCCGGTCCAATAGGGGACGCAACTGATGGACCAGGCGAACCTGGTAGAATGCCCCCCTGGCCACGGCCGTCAAATGGTCTTCTAACGACAGCCTGGTATCCAGGAGGACGCCTAAGTTGCGAGCCCTGTCCACGGGGGCTAGATGTTCGCCCCCTATGGCCAGTGATGGCATCAACTGGTTGTACCGGGACGCCGGTAACCACAGCCACTCGGTCTTGGAAGGGTTGAGTCTGAGTCTGTTCCTTCCCATCCAGATCCGTACGGCTTCCAGACACCGGGACATCACTTTGACGGCTTCGTTGGGGTGGTTTGGGGTAGAGATGTACAGTTGGGTGTCATCTGCGTACAGATGGTACTCTACCCCTTACCCCTTGTCTTAGGCATGAAAAGTGGCTGGGTGACTTTGGACCAGGGGACTGGGAGTTCTAGTCCCGCCTTAGGTGTGAAAGCCGGCAGGGTGACTTAAGGGCTTTAGTGGCTTGTCCTGTGTTGTGTGAACCCAAATAAGTAGGGGTTGTTCTAGTACAGCTGGTGAGTTTCAGCCACGCAGCTCTACAAACCTGGTGTGTCTCCTAATCAGAAACGTTGGGGCATGGTCCGGTCAGTTTCCAAAGGTTGGGCACTGCAGGATAAGACTGTGTGTGTATGGGGGGGTCTCTCTATGTTCGCTTCCTCGCATGGTGTTTATTGGGGGGGGGGACTGGCTTGGATTGAGAGTGGGGGACAAAAGAACATAAGGCCCAGCAGAGTCCTGACTCACTGGACCCCCAGGGGATGACGCCTGGCCACTCAGCTGGAGGAAAAGATCAGCTGGCATCTCGTAAGGATTGGGGCAGCCATGAATCCGGACAGGAGGATCTGGCAACGAGGGGCAACAGAGGCAGAAAGGGAAGTCGATTTGGGTGTGGGAAAATAAAACGAAGAAACTTTAAACTTGGGAAATAACAAGAAAGGTTGGCTTAGAGCAATGTTTCTCACGTTGGGCCACTTTAGGACAACTGGACGTCTATTCCCAGAGTTCTCCAGCCGGCTATGTTGACGTTAGTGGAAAATTTGCCTGGAAATCCATGTAGAGGTTAGTTGAAGCCCACCTAGAAGTTAGATGAGGTTCTTTAGAAGTCTATGTAGAGATTAGTTCAAGTTAGTTGGAGTCAAGGAGTCTGTGTAGAAGTTGGGTGAAGTTTTTTAGAAGTTTATGTAGAAGTTAGTTGAAGTCTAGAAGTCTAAGTCTGACATTATGTAGAAGTTTGAAGTAGTTGAAGTTCTTAAGAAGTCTATGTAGAAGTTAGTTGAAGTTAGTTGAAGTCTAGAAATTTATGTAAAAGTTAATTGAAGTTAGTTGAAGTCTAAAATCTATGTAGAAGTCTAGAAGTCTATGTCTGACACTACATAGAAGTAAGTTGAAGTTTCTTAGAAGTCTATGTAAAAGTTAGTTGAAGTTAGTTCAAGTCTAAAGTGTCTGTAGAAGTTAGTTGAAATCTAGAAGTCTATGTAAGTTAGTTGAATTTACTGTAGTTGAAGTCAATAAGTCTATATAAACGTTAGTTGAAGTTGAAGTCTAAATCTATGTAGAAGTTAGTTGGTCTATCTAGACGTTAGTTGAAATTAGTTGAAGTCTAAAGTCTATGTAGAAGTTAGTTGAAGTTTTTTAGAACTATGTAAAAGTTAGTTGAATTTAGTCGAAGTCAAGAAGTCTATAGAGAAGTTAGTTCAAGTCTATGTAAAATTTAGTTCAAATTACTTGGTCTAAAGTCTATGTAGAAGTTAGCTGAGGTTTTTTAGAAGCCTATGTAACAGTTAGTTGAAATTAATTGAAGTCTAAAGTCTATGAAAGAAGTTAGTTGAAGTTTTGTAGAAGTCTATGTAATAGTTAGTTGAATTTAGTTGAAGTCTAAAGTCTATGTAGAAGTTACTTGAAGTTTTTTAGAAGTCTAGGTAAAAGTTAGTTGAAATTAGTTGAAGTCTAAAGTCTATGTAGAAGTTAGTTGAAGTTTTTTAAAAGTCTAGGTAAAAGTTAGTTGAAGTTAGTTGAAGTCTAAAGTCTATCTAGAAGTTAGTTGAAGTTTTTTAGAAGTCTATGTAACAGTTAGTTGAAGTTAGTTGAAGTCTAAAGTCTATGTAGAAGTTAGTTGAAGTTTTTTAGAAGTCTATGTAATAGTTAGTTGAAGTTAGTTGCAGTCTAAAGTCTATGTAGGTTAGTTGAACTTTTTTAGAAGTCTATGTATTAGTTAGTTGAAGTTAGTTGAAGTCTAAAGTCTATGTAGAAGTTAGTTGAAGTTTTTTAGAAGTCTAGGTAAAAGTTAGTTGAAGTTAGTTGAAGTCTAAAGTCTATGTAGAAGTTAGTTGGAGTTTTTTAGAAGTCTAGGTAAAAGTTAGTTGAAGTTAGTTGCAGTCTAAAGTCTATGTAGAAGTTAGTTGAAGTTTTTTAAAAGTCTAGGTAAAAGTTAGTTGAAGTTAGTTGAAGTCTAAAGTCTATCTAGAAGTTAGTTGGAGTTTTTTAGAAGTCTAGGTAAAGGTTAGTTGAAGTTAGTTGCAGTCTAAAGTCTATGTAGAAGTTAGTTGAAGTTTTTTAGAAGTCTATGTAATAGTTAGTTGAAGTTAGTTGAAGTCTAAAGTCTATGTAGAAGTTAGTTGAAGTTTTTTAGAAGTCTAGGTAAAAGTTAGTTGAAGTTAGTTGAAGTCTAAAGTCTATGTAGAAGTTAGTTGAAGTTTTTTAGAAGTCTAGGTAAAAGTTAGTTGAAGTTAGTTGCAGTCTAAAGTCTATGTAGGTTAGTTGAAGTTTTTTAGAAGTCTAGGTAAAAGTTAGTTGAAATTAGTTGAAGTCTAAAGTCTATGTAGAAGTTAGTTGGAGTTTTTTAGAAGTCTAGGTAAAGGTTAGTTGAAGTTAGTTGCAGTCTAAAGTCTATGTAGAACTTAGTTGAAGTTTTTTAGAAGTCTAGATAAAAGTTAGTTGAAGTTAGTTGCAGTCTAAAGTCTATGTAGAAGTTAGTTGAAGTTTTTTAGAAGTCTAGGTAAAAGTTAGTTGAAATTAGTTGAAGTCTAAAGTCTATGTAGAAGTTAGTTGGAGTTTTTTAGAAGTCTAGGTAAAGGTTAGTTGAAGTTAGTTGCAGTCTAAAGTCTATGTAGAACTTAGTTGAAGTTTTTTAGAAGTCTAGGTAAAAGTTAGTTGAAGTTAGTTGAAGTCTAAAGTCTATGTAGAAGTTAGTTGGAGTTTTTTAGAAGTCTAGGTAAAAGTTAGTTGAAGTTAGTTGCAGTCTAAAGTCTATGTAGAAGTTAGTTGAAGTTTTTTAGAAGTCTAGGTAAATGTTAGTTGAAATTAGTTGAAGTCTAAAGTCTAGGTAAAAGTTAGTTGAAGTTAGTTGAAGTCTAAATTATGTAGAAGTTAATTGAAGTTTTTTAGAACTCTAGGTAAAAATTAGTTGAAGTCTAGAAGTTTATGTTGTAGTCCACTTGTCTTAAAGTGGCCAAGCTTGAGAAACCCTCTGCTGGACTGCCAAACCCAGGACCTCAACTGACCCCTCCAAGAGACCAGGGGTCAAACAATAGCCTTATGCCAGCAGCTTTGTGCCACCCTTGGCCAGGTGCCCTCCAGATGCCCCCATCAGATCAAAGTCTGACCAAGTTTCCACCTTTCCCACAGGATTAGAGTTGCAATAGAAAAACAGAGCCAGCTGTGCCAGCAAACTTCACAAGCCCTGCAATTGAAAAGTTTTGTTTCCCGGGGGTGTGTGTGTGTGTTGTCTGGCGTGACTTGTGACCCCAGCTGTTTGCTGACTCTTCCACGCCCCGTAGCAATTACTCCCGCCAGCCGTCCGGGCGACCCAAGTCCTCCAGGAGCCTCTGCGATCCGCCTCCCCGCACACCCCTGGCCTTCCCCAGGGACGCTGCCGAGCTCACCTGGAGGTGATGAGGGGCAAAATCAGCATCTTCAGCATCCTCATCAGGAGCTCCCCGGGGAAGGAGAAATACTGCTTCTCCTGCAGGCAGAAAGAAAACAGGTCAGGCTGCCAAGGGAAAGTCCAGGGGGAGAGAAAGGCAGCTGTGCCCCAAACTTTCTCAGCAACTTCGGGAAAGGGGAAAAAAAGTCTCTCCTCAAGTGCATTTCCAAGTCCCCACAGAGGGGGGGCTGCTGCCCCATCCCGGCTGCTGGCTCTCCTGAGCTGGAGAAGCCCCCCAGGCCGCCCCCTCCCCACCCAGAGCCCCCCACCCGACTGTCCTTAAGACATTTCCTTTAAGCACTCCCATTCCTTCGGCTGTGGGCACGGAGGGTGTCGCTCCCTGGGTACATGCCAACTTTCCTCCGCACCTGAGTTCCCCCCCCCCTTCTCGGCTTTGGCATGGTCAGTAAAAAGTCAGAAGGATTTTGCCCCCCCTTGCCCCCCCCCGGTCCAGATCCTGAGCTGCGCAGCGTCTGCTTTATCAGAAGGATGCAGTTGGAGAAGCGATCCTCAGCAGGGGTTTCTCTGTACGCCCACGAGGTTTCTCCGAGTGCTGGGCCGAGACGTCGGGGTGATGCCCCCACCTCCACTGCAGAGACCCCCACATACACACGCACCCCCTGCCAGCTAGGTGCCCTCACTGGGCCCGAATGTACCCATGTTAGGGAGTTCACAAACCACAGTACCTCCAACCACAAACTAACCAGAGTCTGGCTTCACACGATCAGATCCTAAAGTTAAGAAATCTGGGCCTTTGGGGCACGTAAAGGCAGTGTGGCCCCATGGAAGGCGGCATAGAGTGGGTAAGGGGGGGGGGAGGTATCCATCTTTCAGGGTTTGTTCCATTTTTGCCCTTTGCCCCTTTGCCACAAACCAGGACTGTTTTTAGATTTTTTTTTTTAATTCTTGCTATAAAGATGGGACGACACCAGTGGTGGGATCCAGTTTGCACCACTTCTGGGGATCTGGTTGCTCACTTTCTGAGCCGCCTGGTGAGCCGGTTGTTGGAAGAGATCCCGAGGGGGTTGTTAAATGATTTGAATCCAGCCACTGGACAACCCCTTTCTAACCAGGGTAGGCGAAGGTGCCTCACCAAAGGGGCTTTCATTTCAGGAGGGAGCTGGACTTTCTGGTTTTTCCTTTTAAAGAAGTTTCACTTCTCATCCAAGAACGAACTGCAGAACGAACTGAAGAAGCTTCTTGGGCGAGAAGCGAAAGGCCTTAAGGAAAAAATCAGAAAGCCCTTTTGCCTTTACAATACAGGCGTCTTTGGGGACCAACCATCAGGGATTCTGGAGGAATCATCCCTAATCCCCCTTCCTTTCTTCCTCCCCTCCTCCTCCTCCTCATCTCCTCACAGCAACCCTCTCAGGTGGGCTTGGGCTGAGGGAGCCCCTGGCCCAAAGCCCCCAACCAGCTTTGGTCTGAGGTGGGTGGGTGGGTGGGTTTTCCGGTGGTCTCCCACCTGCCGCCAGACTCCGAATAAATGGCTTCCTGGGGAATTCAATTCCATGGGAGTTGAAGCCCACAAGTCTTAAAGCGGCCCAGGTTGCAGACCCCTGGATAGCCCCTCCCAGCACTGTTATTCTGCTATTCTCCCCTCTCTGGGCCTTGAGGGCCATTTGGAATTGGCCAGGGAGGGAGGGAGGGAGGGGCTGCAGCCCTTTCTGGGTGTAGGAAGTTAAGACCCTCCCCTCTCCTAGAAAAATGAAATATCCTGGGAAATACTGAAGAAGGCGGAATATTTTATTTCCCTGGATCAGAAATGGAGAAATGTTTTTAGGCAGGAAGCAGCCCCCACCTTTGTCAAAGGGCCATTAAAAGGCCTGGGCCAGTCTATTCTACATAGCAAAGATCTCCCCCTTCAGCTCCAGGGGGATGGGATTAAGGCTTGATAGTTTACCCATCTCCACACAGGCTCAACCAAAGGTGCGCTCCAAGCCCAGCCGAGAGAGGCCCCCACAGAATAGGCTCTTCCCATTCAAGGGAAAACTGGCAGGTGCTGGGTGGGCTCCCACCTCCCACCCCCTCCCCATCTGACCCAGCCCGAGTCGCCAACCGTGAAGCAGGTGTGGGGCAGACGGGAGGAAGGGGGCGGGGGGATGCCTGGCCATCCGGGATACTGGGGAGATTGTGGGACCGCCAGGCAAAGCTGGGCCGGTGGGTCAGACAGGGGAGCCACTCGGGGCCCTGTCAGGGCCTCCCCCCTGGAAAGGAGCGGTCTCTAGGCTGACTCAGAGACTCAGGCGCCCCCCCCCCCCGAGCTTGGTGGCTTTCTTGCCAACGTTTCATAACCCATCTAGGGAACGCCATCAGTGTTAGGAGGGAGGAGGGGTTGTGCATTGGCAGAGGAGGAGGAGGAGGAGGAAGACGATGACTATGGGGTCCTTGGTGCTCTGAGGTTGGTGGTTCCTTGCCGACGTTTCATGACCCAACTAGGGAACGCCATCAGTGCTAGGAGGGAGAGGGAGGAGGAGGAAGATGGCCGCGGGGTCCTTGGTGCTTCCTGAGCTTGGGGGGGGGCTTTCTTCCAGAGGTCGCATTACCAACCTAGCTGACATCCTCAGTGCCCTTGGTGAGGTCTGCAGGAAAGCTCCAAGGACCCTCCTCAGCCCCTCTCCCTCCTAACACGGATGACGCTCCCTAGTTGGGTCACGAGACGCCTGCGAGAGGACGGCCGGCGTTTCCTTCTATTGGCAGAGGAAAGGGACGGGCATTGAGGGCCCAGGGAGTCCCCCACCCTCGGCCCTTTTGCAGCCCCCCCCCCCTCTGGGCCCAGCCCCCCCCCCCCCACCTACCAGATGGGAGAGGTCCAGCAGGCGCAGGAGGAAGCCCAGCAGGCAGCCGGTCACCACGGAGAGGACGGAGAGGGTCAGGAGCCCGTTCTCGGCCCAGAAGCCCTTCAGCCTCTGCCAGGCCTCCCCCAGGCGGGGGCGGAGGGGGCCCAGCAGGGCCTGTTTCGGCTGCCCCCACATGCTGCCCCGGAATCTCACCACCAGGAGGGCCCCCCTCCGGCCAGGGCTGGGCCCATCCCCTCGGCCCGGGTGGGGGGGGCAGGAGGGGACCCCCGAGGGCTGGCAGGTGGCAACACCCCCACCTCCCCCCTTGGGCAGGGAACGGCAAGGACCGGGGCGGCTGCAGCAGCCTTTGAGCCCAACAGGAAGCAGCCTGCCTCTCATATGACGCTCCTCGTCATCGTCGTAATCCGAGTCTAACTTTGGAAGCAGGGAGATTGGGAGGGAGGGGGGGGAAGGGGGGCAGCTGAGGTCTGAAAGGGCAGCCAGGCTCCTCCGGCCACTGCAAAGGCCGGGCGGATTAAGAGGTCGGCCAGCTGCCAAGAGAGGCCAGTGGCCGGCAGGAGCCCCCCCTGCAGCACTCTGTATGTGCTCAGAGGAACTGGGCTGGCTCCCCAATAGGAAGAGCTTGGCATCGTTTCCTTCCCCCTGGGCCTCTGCTGGGCCCCTCAAGCCCTCCGATTCCTTCCTTCCTTCTTTCTTTTTTCTCTATCTTTATCTTTTCCCTTTCTTTTCTTTTTCTCTTTCTTTCCTTTCCCTCCCTATTTCTTTTTTAATCTTAATCTTTTTCTGTTTCATCCCTTTTATTCTTTCTTCTTTCTTTCTGTCTTCTTTTCTTTTTTTCTGTAGCTGTATCTTTTTCCTTTCTTTCTTCATTCCTTTCTTCCTTTTTTTCTCTTCCTTTCCTTTCCCTCCCTATTTCTTTTTTAATCTTTTTCTTTTTCTTTCTTTGTTTCATCCCTTTTGTTCTTTCTTTTTTCTCCTTTACTTTCTTTCTCAGTCTCTCCCTCTTTCTTTCTTTTTAAAAAAAAGTTTTTAAAAAGTTTTTATTTCTAGTCTCGTACACACATTTCCAAGTATACATTCTTCTTAGTTATTATTCTTATCCCATGTTAACACTCTTCAACATTCATTTTTCCATATGAAAAATTGAAATATATGATTTTCGGGATTGCTTTGCTGGCCCTCCCCCACCCACCCTCCTTCCCTCTCCTTTTCTCCCTCCCTCCCTTCTCTACTTTCTTCTTTCCTTCTTCCCCTTCCTCTCCCCTGCTCCTCTCTGCCTCTTCCCCTTCATAACCTCTTTCTTTCTTCCTTTTTCTTTCTTCCTTCCTTTTTCTTTCTTCCTTCCTTCCTTTTTCTTTCTCTTTCTTTCTTTCTTTCTTTCTTTCTTTCTTTCTTTCTTTCTTCTTTTCTTTTCACAATGCCTCTCTTTGGAAAAAAAGGCATCTAACAGAACGGCTGAAAAACCGTAGCCTGGCATCACAGCTGGCCCTCGACTTCCAACCATTGGTTTAAGGACCATTAAAACAGCACTTTAAAAAAGGGACTTACGACCATTTTTCGCACTTATGACCGCTGCATCATCCCCGAGGTCACGTGATCAAAATCTGGACCCTTGGCAACTGGGTCCTTATTTACGACGATTGCTGTGTCCTGGGGGTCACGTGATCAATGGGGTGGGGGGAGCCCGATTCGCTTAACGACCAGATGATTCACTTAACAACCATGGAGGGGAGAAAGATGGTAGAACGGGGCCTCCTCCTGTTCCTCTCTATTATTCCAATTGTCAGGGTGGAAAAGTAGGTGGACACTTCTTCCTGAAAGTTTGGAAAGGTTTTTTTTTTATACAAAAACAAACAAAACATATAGACTTATAACATCCTCATCGGTGATGTCGTTTGGTTACAAGATTTTTGTGTTTCAATATTTCAATTACATAGGCAGTCACTAAATATCGATCCAATGTAAATAAATCCATCCCTATCCTCATGCATCATATATTCAGTTACAGTTAATATTCCTTCGTTTTAAACAGGAGTTATTCCCTTACATCCTTCATTGTCCATTTAATAACACTATAACTTTACGTCATCCCCTATCTCATTCTATTAGTTTTAGAATTAATTTTAGAAGCTTCTGCCCAAATTTCATGTATTGAATTTATACGTCTGCCCAATTCCCATCCCAGATGGTGGGAGACCAAACGGGGCTTAAGAGCCAGATCAAGAGAAGTATCGGGTATTTTTATTTTATTTATTTATTTATTGGATTTCTAGGTATGCAGCAGAGTAGAAAAAAGCAATAATTAACACAACCCGGATGTGATTTTTAGGCAGCGTGTCTGACTTTCTGGAAGATTTAAGAGGTGTGGACTCCCACAATTCCCCAGCCAGCACAGCTGGGAATTCTGGGAGTTGAAGTCCGCACCTCTTAAATCTTCCAGAAAGTGAGTAAGACTGATTTAGCATAGGAGGCAAAGCTGTCCTTTGGGGTTTGATTCATGCTTCAGTGCATTTTCCAACCCAGGATTCGGGTTAAAACAGAATGGACCTGGAAAGGGACCTTAGAGGTCCTCTAGTCCAGCCCCCTGCTCAAGCAGGAGGATCTGTGCCATTTCAGACAAAGTTCATTCAGCAAACGACACGTGTGTGTCGCCTGAGAGCAGCCGTGCAAGGACAGCGGCTGCCCTTCCTCCCGAAATCCTTGCAAGCCACGACGCCCGTTCGCACGTTCCGCCAAGTCACGCGTCGGCCGCGCGGTGGCGCCCGCGGGCGCCAATCCTTCCCCTCTCCTCCTCCCTCCCTCCCTGAGGACGTAAAGGGGGCGTGGCTGGCAAGCGATGGTGGCGCAGGCGCACTAGCAGCCCGAGGTGGCCAAGATGGCGGCGCCCGTGCTGGCGGCGGCGGCGGGAAGCGTCGCGGCGCCGGAGGAGGTCGAAGCGCCGGTAACGGCAGCAGCGGCAGCCACGACGGCGGGGCCTTCGCGTCCGGCTCGGCTGCCGCTGTCCCGCGTGAAGGCGCTGGTGAAGGCCGACCCGGACGTCAGCCTGGCCAGCCAGGAGGCGGTCTTCATCTTGGCGCGCGCCGCGGTGAGTGGGCGGGGCGGCGCCTCCCGGGCCAATCAGGAGCCCCCTTGCCTGCGCGAGAGGCGTGGTCTCGCGCTTTTATTTTTCCTGCTCTGGCCGCCAGAGGGCGCCGTTAACTCCAGCTCTGCGCCAGCGAAGGCGAAGCGCCCCCTCCCCGAAGAGGATGGGATGGGGCACCACGCGGAGATCCCGCCCAGACTGGAACAAGCGCTGTCTGCTCAGGCTCAGAGGCTGACCTGGTTAAGCAACGAGGCTCCCAGCTGAGCAGGTGGGCCAAAAGCCCAGAGACGCTCTGCTCTGCTGCCAGCTGGGACTCTCCACCTGGCCTACCTTGCAGGGAGGGAGCCAGTTTTGCTGGGCCAAGAGGTGGGAGCTGCCTTGCAGGGAGGGAGGAAGACCCCTGTGTCGTAGCGCCCCCCCCTCTGTCCCCCTGGTGCCTTTACTGGCGGGGGGTGGGGGGAAATCTCGCCTCCTGCACCTGGGGCCGTGGGGACGGCTGAGGGTCTCTTGGGCTGACCTGCCTGCCCCCTTCTGCCTCCCCAGGAGCTGTTTGTGGAGACCATCTCCAAGGACGCCTTCCTCCACACGCAGCACGGAAAGAGGAAGACCCTGCAGAGGAAGGACCTGGGTGGGTCAGCCTCCTCCTCCTCCCCTTCGAGCACTGAGGATGTTACCTAGCTGGGTCACGAAACGTCTGCAAGGAAACAACGAAGCCCCAAGGAGCCCCCCTGCCCCCCTCCCCCTGCCCCCACTGACCCAGAAGGGCCACTGGACTCCAGCAGCTCCAGCTGAGCCCCGCCTAACATTTGGGGAGGGGGTGGAGGGGGAGACTGCCACCCTGGAGGGGGGTGGTACACACTCCCCCCCCCCCCTCCCAGCCTTTCACGGTTCTCCAGGGCCCCTCCAATGGGCTTCCCTTGTGCCTTGGTCATCTGTCCAGTCGGTGGGTGGTTCATTTCTCACCTGAGTGGGTCAGAGCCAGGGCCAAGACTATCACCTGGTGGTAACATTTCCAACCCTCCCCTCGCTGCTCACAAACCACAAGTGCTAAAAACACAAACAACAGAACAATATAATATACTTTTACAGCTTTCCGTATCAGCGTAAAATATTCCGCTTTTGTGGTTTACAACTCAGTTATTGGTCTTCTCTTAGTTTTAACAATTCTAAGGACAATGTGATAATTGTATTATAATATAGCAGCACAGCACATATTAACCAATTTTACGTGCATTAACTTTTTCTTCACAGTATATTGGGTAGTTTTCAAAACTTTTATTTCTTATTTTGGCTTCTATTTTCTAGCCGCTTGTACAGTCTACTCCAAATTTTATCAGAGCCCGACTCTTTCTTTTAACTCCACGGTCATCCTGTCCATTTTTTATTATAGTTTTTATTCTGTTCTAAATTTCCCGGAATCAAAAAGATTCAACAACTTGCTCAACAACAGCAAATCTTAATTTAAAAACAAAACAAAACAAAACACCAGCTGTCTATTTTTCCTTCTGCAGACAATGCCATCGAGGCCCTGGATGAGTTTGCCTTCCTGGAAGGTAAGGGGGTCTCTTTGCGTCTCTGCCTGACTTAAAATAAAACCTTTGCTGTGGTCTTTCATGCCCTGAGCAGCCAAGGAAGCCCCCTCCCCCCTTTGCAGGGTAACTGGGTGACTGACAGCTTCATTGGAAGTCTTCCAGTTGGAGGGGTTTGAGGCTGGGATTAAAAAAAAGGAGCATAAGTCACATAACTGGCATGGAGGACTCATTTGTTTAACAGATTAACAGAGTCGGAAGTGACCTTGGAGGTCATCTAGTCCAACCCCCCCTGCCCTATCAGGAGATCCTAGACCATTTCTGACAGAGGGCAGCCCTGTCTCTTCTTGAAAGCCCCCAGGGATGAAGCTCCCACAACTTCCGAATAACAGAATAAGAACAGAGTTGGAAGGGACCTTGGAGGTCATCTAGTCCAGGGATCTCCAACCTTTGCAACTTTAAGTCTGAAGGACTTCAGCAAAGCTGGCTGGACAATTCTGGGAGCTGAAGTCCTTCAGACTTAAAGTTGCAAAGGTTGGAGGCCCCTGATCTAGTCCAACCCCCTGCCCAAGCAGGAGACCCTAGACCATTTATGACCGAGGGCAGCCCCGTCTCTTCTTGAGAGCTTATCTGTCAGAAAGTCGCTTATCTGGAATGGTAGAGGGTCTCTTGCTTGAGTAGGGGGCTGGACTAGAAGACCTCCAAGGACCCCCCCCCCCAGCTCTATTCTCTATTCTACACTACGAAAGAAAACAGAAATACCGTGTGATTTAACCAAGGAAGCTCAGAGATAAAATATTTTTGAGGAATTCTCAAAAATGTGGTTTTTATGGGTGTGTGTGTGTTTGTTGTGCAGGAACGCTGGACTGAGCCGTTAGGAACCTGTGTCTCCACCACCACCACCACCCCGGAAGGAAAGACTGGAGGGTGGGGGGCTACCTCCCTCTTCGCCTGCCAAGGAAGGCCCTCCGGAAAAAACGTCCCTCTGTCCAGAGCCAGCTGTCTGATTTGTACATATTATTGGTGCATTTTCTCTGAATACACAGTATTCAGTATTTCAGTAAAATATAGTATTTTTTTTTCCCATCTGCGTTTTAATCTTCTTGATTTCATGTGGGTCCTTCGACGGGTGTGGAGTGGGGCAGCTGCGGGGGGGGGGGTGTTTCACACACACACACACACACACACACACACACGAGACAGAAAGGAGCCCCTTGTTCTCCTAGGGCGGTGTCCCTTCAACCTGGCCCCCTTTGAAGAGGTGTGTGTGTGTGTGTGGACTTCAACTCCCAGAATCCCCCAGCCAGCCTTGGGAGTTGAAGCCCCCCACCCCTTCTGAAAAGGTTAAAAAAAAAACCCACTTGGTTTACGATAGCACAAAATCCAGAGTTTCTTTTCCGGCTCCCAAGTTTGATTCCAACTTCTTCCAACAGGCCGGCCTGTTCCAGCCTTAGTCTGAATATGTAAATTTGTTTTAAGGGGGTTTTAAGGATCTCAGGTTTTTAGCACAGGGATACAGTGGGTTTAATTTGATTTTAGATATTTATAAATGTTTCTATGTTTGTATGCTTTTTAATTTCCTGTGCACCGCCCCGAGTCCCTTTGGGGAGAGGGTGCGGTTTACAAATTAAATTTAATTGATTGATTGATTGATTGATTCCAAAGGCTTAGAAGCTCAGGAAGGTTGGCTGACCAAATAGCCCCCCCCCCCCTTCTGAAAATCCCACCCCATTGGCTTTCCTGATGGGGGCAAACAGCAGCCACACACACACACACACAAACACACACAAACACACTCTCTCTCTCTCTCTCTCTCTCTCTCTCTCTGTGTTTGGAAAGTTCCTGACTTTGTGCCCGTTTTGTTCATATTTTTAACCCCCAGCGTGTTTGCATCAATGGGGGCAGTGAGCAAGGCCCGCCTGGTGCCCACTCTCGCCAACGTGGCCTCTGCAGACTGAATGCCCCCCCCCCACACCCCTGGTTCATCCCCTCCCCCCCCCCCCCGTGGCATCCTTTGGGGAGCCCCTCCTTTTCTTGAGATGGTCGGGTGAAATGTCACACCAAGCACAAAACCTGGAGCCACCCTAAAATAAACGAAGAGCAAAATAAAACAAACACAATAATGAAATAAAGTAAAACGAAAACAATAAAACAGATGAAAATAAAATACATTAAACCAGGGATGTCCAAACTTGGGAACTTTAAGACTTGTGGACTTCAACTCCCAGAATTCCCCAGCCAGCTATGCTGGCTGGGGAATTCTGGGAGTTGAAGTCCACAAGTCTTAAAAGTTCCCAAGTTTGGACATCCCTGCATTAAACTAAAGAAGAACAAAAGAAAACAGAAAAGAATATAAAGCTGCCTGTGGAACAGAGAGCTCCGTCTGAGTCTCATTGGAAGGCAGGGAGGGGGGCAGTTGCCTTTGGGGGGGGCAAGAAGGGTGGGAGCCCCCCTTGGAGAACTGGGGAGGGGGCTGCTCCTCTCCCCTCTTGGAAGCAGGGGACCCCCGAGGCTCTGACCCCCTTCCTTGGCCCCTTTGCAGTAGCCCTTTTCCCTTCTTATCTTTTGGTGATCAAAGAGACCATTTCAGGCCCCCCCCCATTCCCCCCCCCCCGCCTGTCTGTCTTCTTCGGGACTTGAAAGGCTGATGGGGGCTCTGGGAGGGGGGCAGGCCAGCTGCCCCCTGGGGGGATGCAGACCCCGGTCACCTGGACAGGCTTTGATGTGGGGCTGGTTTCCAGCCGATGACCCCCCTCTCCTGCCAGGGGGTGTCCTGAGCTGGCTCCAGAGCTGAACGACCCCCCCCCCGCTCCTCAACTGGTCCCCAGTATAAATGCCCAGGACTGACCCCCAGACACAAGCCGGGAGCCTCCCTTGCCGGAACCATGCAGCTCCTGGCCTGGCTGACCTGCTTCTCCGGCCTCCTGGGTAAGTCCTGGCCCTGACCGGCTCCCCCAGCCCCACTTGGGGACTATGGAGGGGTCCCGAGGGCCCCACGGGTCGGGCACCCAAAGGGCGACTGCAAAAGGGGGGGAGCCTTCCTTGCAGGAGGCCCTCTGGGCTACGTTGGGTCCAATCCGCCTTGCCCATGCTCCTCAGCCAGCACGCTCGGGTGGCTGGGGATGATGGGCGATGCAGCTGGAGGGGAGCAGGGGAGACTGAGGAAGAGAGCCGGGTGAGTCCAGGGTGGCAAAAAACCAGGAGTGGCCACACCTTTTCCTGCTCAATGTTTACTCTGAGGGAGAATTTTAACAAACGAACAGAGCCGGAAGGGACCTCTGAGGTCATCTAGTCCAACCCCCTGCCCAAGCAGGAGACCCTGCACCGTTTCAGGCACGTGGCTGTCCAGTCTCTTCTTAAAAGCCTCCAGTGATAGAGCCCCCACAATGTCTAGTGGCCAGCTCCTCAAGAGGCCTTCCCTGGACCCAGCGTTGTTATCTAATTACCGTCCGGTCTCCAACCTCCACTTCTTGGCGAAGGTTGTAGAGAGTGTGGTGGCACAGCAGTTCCCCCGACACCTGGAGGAAACTGTCTATCTAGACCCGCGCCGGTCTGGCTTCCGACCCGGGCACAGCACGGAGACGGCATTGGTCGCGCTGGTGGATGATCTCTGGAGGGCCCGAGATAGAGGTTGCTCCTCCATCTTGGTCCTGTTAGATCTCTCAGCGGCTTTTGATACCATCGACCATCATATCTTATTGCGCCGACTGGGGGGGTTGGGGCTGGGAGGCACCGTTTTGCGATGGTTCTCCTCCTACCTCTCCAGTCGGTCGCAATTTGTGTTGGCAGGAGGGCAGAGGTCGACCTCGAGACCACTCATTTATGGGGTGCCTCAGGGGTCGGTCCTCTCGCCCCTCCTGTTCAACACCTATATGAAGCCGCTGGGCGAGATCATCCGTGGTTTTCGGGTAGAGTACCATCAGTACGCTGATGACACTCAGCTGTACATATCTACCCCCAACCACCCCAATGATGCCGTGGAAGTGATGTCCCGGTGCCTGGAGGCCGTAAGAATGTGGATGGAGAGGAACAGGCTCCGACTGAACCCATCCAAGACCGAGTGGCTGTGGTTTCCAGCGTCCCGGTACAGCCAGCTGACCCCAACGGTGACCTTTGGGGTCGAGTCACTTGCCCCCATGGAAAGGGCTCGCAACTTAGGCGTCCTCCTGGATTCACGGCTGTCCTTGGATGACCAGGTGACGGCCGTGACCAGGGGGGCCTTTTACCAGGTTCGCCAGCTGCGGCCCTTTCTTGACCGGGACGCCCTCTGCACTGTCACTCAAGCGCTCGTCACGTCCCGCCTAGCCTACTGTAACGCTCTCTACATGGGGCTCCCCTTGAGGTGCATCCGGAGGCTCCAGTTAGTGCAGAATGCGGCCGCGCGGGGGATTCTGGGAGCATCTCGAAGCTCCCACATAACACCTCTCCTGCGCAAGCTGCACTGGCTGCCTGTGGCCTTCCGGGTGCGCTTCAAGGTGCTTGTCACCATCTTTAAATCGCTCTATGGCACAAGGGCCTGGCTATTTGCGGGACCGTCTCCTGCCACACACCTCCCTTCGGCCGATCCACTCCCACAGGGAGGGCCTCCTCAGGGTGCCGTCTGCTGGTCAATGCTGGTGGGCGGTGCCCAGGGGAAGGGCCTTCTCTGTGGCAGCTCCGGCCCTCTGGAACGACCTTCCCCCCGATATCCACACCATCACGGACCTTCGCCTCTTCCGCCGATCACTCAAAACGCACCTCTTCCACCTAGCTGGCCTAGCTTAGAGTCTGGATTAGATATAATTTTAATTATATCTAATTATATCGGGGAGAGGGGGCGGTCTAGAAATCTAATAAAATAATAATAATAATAATAACAACAACAACAACAACAACAATAATAAATATAATAAATATAATAAATATAATAAATATAATAATAGTAATTGATTAGGTAGTGGATTTTAACATTTTTAGTCAATATTTTAGCACAGGTTATTTAATTTAATTGTATTTTAATGTTGCGACTGTATTTATCGCTGTTTGTTGTGTCATTTTAAAATTCCTGTGCAGCGCCCTGAGTCCGCTGGGGAGACAGGAGCGGTATAGAAATTGAATTTAAAAAAAAATTGTTCCACTGATTAATTGTTCTAACGGTCAGGAAATTCCTCCTCAGTTCTAAGTTGCTTCTCTCCTTGATTAGTTTCCACCCATTGCTTCTGTCTAGTGTGGTCCCTGCAGTTTCCTTGGTGCCATTTCTGGAAGGGGCTTTTCCACTGCTTCCTTCCCAGGGCTGGGAGAGAGGGGGGGGCTCTTGCTTGAGGAGAGGGCTAGACTAGAAGACCTCTAAGGTCCCTTCCCACTGTGGTATTCTGTCAGGATCTCCTGCTTGAGCAGGGGGCTGGGCTAGATGACCTCCAAGGTTCCTTCCAGCACTGTTGAGGCTATGATTCTGTGAGGGTCTCCTGCCTGATCAGAGGAGCTGAAATACTATTAAAGAGTGCAGAGAAGAGCAACCAAGATGATTAGAGGACTGGAGACTAAAACATATGAAGAACGGCTGCAGGAGCTGGGTATGTCTAGTTTGATGAAGAGAAGGACCAGGGGAGACATGATAGCAGTGTTCCGATATCTCAGAGGGTGCCACAAAGAAGAGGGAGTCAAACTATTCTCCAAGGCACCTGGGGGCAGGACAAGAAGCAATGGGTGGAAACTAATCAAGGAGAGAAGCAACTTAGAACTGAGGAGAAATTTCCTAACAATGAGGACAATTAACCTCTGGAACAGCTTGCCTCCAGAAGTTGTGAATGCCCCAACCCTGGAAGTCTTTAAGAAGATGTTGGATAGCCATTTGTCTGAAACGGTATAAGGCTTCCTGCCTAGGCAGGGGGTTGGACTAGATGACCTCCAAGGTCCCTTCCAACTCTGCTATTGTATTGTATTGTATTATATTCTTTACTATATTTCTCAGGTAGAGTACCCCTAAAGGTTTTCAGAGTTTTTGAGGTTGGTATCTGCAGGGAGGTGCAAAGCATTTAAATTCTGCCCAGAATTCTCTTTTTCAAATACTCTCTTTTATTTGACTTCACCTGTTTAACCGGCTGTGACCTTCGCGCTCGGAATATATTCAGAATTTGCACCGACTTATTTTGTTAGTTTGGTTGTGTACAGGGAGCCTTCCACTTACGACCAAAATTGAGCCCAACATTTCTGCCGCTAAGTGAGGTTAAGTGAGCTTTGCCCTGTTTTACGACCTTTTTTGCCACTGTTGTTAAGTGAATCACTGCAGTTGTTAAGGGATTAACATGGTTGTTAAGTCAAGGCGTCTCCCTTGACTTTGCTGCCCAGGAGGTCCCAGAAGTGGATCAAGTGACCGTCGTAAGTATGAGTCGATTGCCAAGCGGCTGAATTTGGATAACTGGTGTGTGTGTGGCTGCAACAGTCATAAATCTGGGAGGGGGAAAAAGGTCCTAAGTCACTTTGGTGCCATTGTAACTGTAAACGGTCGCTAAATGAAGCGGCAGTCGGTTAGAGGAAAGTCCTGCTTCTTTATCGGATGCAGAAAAAAATGGCTAAGCGACTGGAAGCCCCCCAGAGTTAACCTGACGGGCGGCCAATAAAATTTATAAATAAATAAGTGGAAAGCAAGAATTGGGGTCTGCACTTCAACATCAGGGTCAGGAATCGGGGCTTCCCCTTGGGGGCCAGCCGTCTCCCTTCTGCCAGGGTCAAAGGTCCAGCAGAATGACACGAAAAGTCCATGGAGGAAAAAACAGAATTTTTGCTGGAGGAAAAAGTGGTTTGGGGGGACAGCTGGGCCAAGACACCCCCAAACTTCAGGAGTTGTGGGTGCTTCCATCACTGGAGGCTTTTAAGAAGGGACTGGACAACCCTGTCTTTGAAACGCTACAGATCCTCCCGCTTGAGCAAGGAGGGGGTTGGACTAGAAGACCTCCAAGGTCCCTTCCAACTTATGATAGTTTATGGATGCTGTTATGTATGCAAGGATTCAGTGGGAGAGCTGGCCTCCTGGACTGGTTGCTGCTCCATCCCTGGAGAGCATAAAAAATAGCCATTTGACCAGGATGGTGTACGGCTCCTGCCCTGAGTAAGGGGGGTAAGACTAGATGATCTCCAAAGTCCCTTCCCAGTCTATTGTTCTGTTCTGTTCAGAGAAATTCTCCCTGGAGCTTTTGAGCTGCTTCGCCCTGCAGGCTGTGAATCTGTGCCATTTGTGCCCCTCCCCCCAGGTGCCGGAGTGTCCGGCTGGCCGCAAGGCGGCCGAAACCTGCCGGCCGAGCGAGGCTGTTGCAAGAGACAAAGTCACCTGGTCTTCCTCGGACACGGTGAGTTGGGACAGAACTGACTTCATCCTCAGCTTTCCTCCTTTTGAGGGGAGTTTTCTCTCTCTCTTGCGAGGATTGGGCGGGGGTGGGGTGGGGGGAAGATCAAAGGATTGAAGAAGATCAAAAGATCAAAGACGATTGGAGAAGAGACTGGGCAGCCCATCTGTCTGGAATGGGACAGCTGTCTCCTTCCTGAGCAGGGGGTTGGAGTTGGACTAGAAGACCTCCAGGGTCCCTTCCAGCTCAATTCTGATTGAAGTGCAAACACTTAGATAGCCATTTGTCTGAAATGGTGTAAGGTTCCTGCCCACGCAGGGGGTTGGACTAGAAGACCTCCAAGGTCCCTTCCAACTCTGCTCTTGTATTATTGTACTTTTTATTTATTTATTTTTTATTTTTCAAACTTCCCTCCTCCAAACTCACTCAAGGGCCAATTCCAGAATCAAGGGAGGCCTCGAGTCCCTTCGGGGAAAGAGAGCGGGTTATAAATTAAAATTATTATTATTATAAATTAAAATTATTATCATTAGGAGGGGTGTGTGTGTGTGTGGTCACTGCCTTAGCGGGCCCTCCAAAAGTTTGCAAGCCCTGGAGTCAATCAACATATGCAGAGGAGGCTGTGTGTGTGTGTGGAGGCCTCCACAATACACAAGATTTCCTGCATTTAATTTCTGCACCCCTCTGAGAAAGATTGAATTGAAAAATAACTCCAGATAATAATAATAATCATAATAATAATAAAACTGAATTTATTAACCGCTCCCTCTCCCCACAGGGACTCGAGGCGGTGCACAGGGAGAATAAAAACCATAAATATACAAAAATACATACAATTTAAAACAGATTAAACAAACACCTGTGCTAAAATCCCATTAACTAAAAATCCCCACTCAATATAAATAAACAATTAAAAAAGATGGAGGTAGAGAAAAGGGGGGATTTTTTATTCATCCGTCATTTGACCCACTGGTCAGCTGCAATTTGGACAAATCTTGCAAAATCTCCCTGGAGGATTTGGGAGAGCGTGACCTTTGACATCACCCCAAATCCTCTCTCCTTCCACTTTCCCTCCTCCACAGCCCCTACCTGTTTTGCGGAAACCTTGCTGGAGGCAAGGACATTTTTTAAAAAATATGCATTTATCAAATCTATTTGATGCTCATCTCACAGTTCAAGGCGACTCTGAGTGGCTTGAGAATCCTTGGCTCTTTTTGGGGGGGGGGGAGAAAACCCCCATCAAACCTCCAAGATATCCATCAGAATAGAGCTGGAAGGGACCTTAGAGGTCTTCTAGTCCAACCGGCTGCTCAAACAGGAGACCATCTATCACAGGGGTCGCCAACCTTTGCAACTTTAAGTCTGAAGGACTTCAGCTCCCAGAATTCTCCAGCCAGCAAAGCTGGCTGGAGAAGTCTGGGAGCTGAAGTCCTTCAGACTTAAAGTTGCAAAGGTTGGAGACCCCTGATCTATCATTCTAGGCAGATTTATTTATTTTATTTATTTTATTGTATTTCTATACCGCCCTCTCTCCCTGACGGGACTCAGGGCGGTGCACAGGGATAATAAAAATAATAAAATAATAAATACAATCAAAATAAGTAAAAATGAATTAAATCGAATCTTGTAAACCCGTGCTAAAAGATGGCTGCCCAGTCTCTTCTTAAAAGCCTCCACAACTTCTGGTGGCAAGTTGTTCCACTGGTTAATTCTTCTCACTATCAGGCATTTTCTCCTCAGTTCTAGGTTGCTTCTCTCCTTGATTAGTTTCCACCCATTGCTTCTTGTCCTGCCCCCGGGTGCCTTGGAGAATAGGTTGAACCCCCCCTTCTTTGGGACAGCCCCTCAAATTGGGGAAGACCCCTATGATGTCTGCCCTGGTCCTCCTTTTCTGTAGCCCAGCCACAGACCCGATCCCCATTCCCCCCCCCTTCCTCGCCAGACCTGAAGTCTTGGTGGGTCTCTGTCCGTGGGGCTGGGCGGGCAGAGGGTCCGGGCGAGAGCAGATCCTCAGATCTCCAGAAGGCCCCCTTGGCTGCCCCATCTTGGCATCTGAGTCCCCATGTCCTCTCCCCCTCCCCGGGGGTCTCTGAGAGGAAGCCCTCTGAATGGCCAAACTGCAATTCCCAGGTCTCCAAGCCGTCGTGGCTGATGATTAGCCATTGATTAATTAATTAATCCAATTTATGGGGCTGCCTGCTCCACACACGGGTGACTCTGGGCAGCTTACAAGACAACATAACATCCTCACCTTCTCCTCGGCCGCAGGAACACAAACCAGCCAGCCACTTGGTGGTTGTTGTGGTTAGTTGTGAAGTTGTGTCTGACCCATCGCAACTCCATGGACCACGTTCCTCCAGGCCTTCCTGTCCTCTGCCATCCTCTGGAGGCCATTGAAGCTCACGCCGGCTGCTTCGGTGACTCCATCCAGTCCCCTCCTTCTCTGCCGTCCCCTTCTTCTTCTTTTGCCCTCCAGCACGAGGTTCTTCTCCAGGGAGTCCTTCTTCCTTCTCCTCAGGTGGCCAAAGTCTTTTGACTTTCCTCCTCAGGATCTTGCCTTCTGAAGAGCAGCCAGGGTGGATCTCCTCCAGGACTGACCGGTTGGATGGCCTTGCAGTCCAAGGGTCTCGCAGGATAGATAGATAGATAGATAGATAGATAGATAGATAGATAGATAGATAGATAGATAGATAGATAGATAGATAGATAGATAGATAGATAGATAGATAGATGTCCCCTTCTTCTTCCCTTGCCCTCCATCGTTCCCAGCATGAGGCTCTTCTCCAGGGAGTCCTTCCTTCTCATGAGTTGGCCAATGTCTTTGAGTTTCCTCTTCAAGATCTGGCCTTCTAAAGAGCAGCCAGGGTGGATCTCCTCCAGGACTGACCGGATGGATGGCCTTGCAGTCCAAGGGACTCACAATAAATAGATAGATAGATAGATAGATAGATAGATAGATAGATAGATAGATAGATAGATAGATAGATGATAGATAGATAGATAGATAGATGATAGATAGATAGATAGATAGATAGATAGATGATAGGTAGATAGATAGATGATAGATAGATAGATAGATAGATAGATAGATAGATAGATAGATGATAGATAGATAGATAGATAGATAGATAGATAGATAGATAGATAGATGATAGATAGATAGATAGATGATAGATAGATAGATGATAGATAGATAGATAGATAGATAGATAGATAGATGATAGATAGATAGATAGATAGATAGATAGATAGATAGATAGATGATAGATAGATAGATAGATAGATAGATAGATAGATAGATAGATAGATAGATAGATAGATAGATAGATGTCCCCTTCTTCTTCCCTTGCCCTCCATCGTTCCCAGCATGAGGTTCTTCTCCAGGGAGTCCTTCCTTCTCATGAGTTGGCCAATGTCTTTGAGTTTCCTCTTCAAGATCTGGCCTTCTAAAGAGCAGCCAGGGTGGATCTCCTCCAGGACTGACCGGATGGATGGCCTTGCAGTCCAAGGGACTCACGATAAATAGATAGATAGATAGATAGATAGATAGATAGATAGATAGATAGATAGATAGATGATAGATAGATAGATGATAGATAGATAGATAGATGTCCCCTTCTTCTTCCCTTGCCCTCCATCGTTCCCAGCATGAGGTTCTTCTCCAGGGAGTCCTTCCTTCTCATGAGTTGGCCAATGTCTTTGAGTTTCCTCTTCAAGATCTGGCCTTCTAAAGAGCAGCCAGGGTGGATCTCCTCCAGGACTGACCGGTTGGATGGCCTTGCAGTCCAAGGGACTCACAATAAATAGATAGATAGATAGATAGATAGATAGATAGATGATAGATAGATAGATAGATAGATAGATAGATAGATAGATGATAGATAGATAGATAGATAGATAGATAGATAGATGATAGATAGATAGATAGATAGATAGATAGATAGATAGATAGATAGATAGATAGATAGATAGATGATAGATAGATAGATAGATAGATAGATAGATGATAGATAGATAGATAGATAGATAGATAGATAGATAGATAGATAGATGATAGATAGATAGATAGATAGATAGATAGATAGATAGATGATAGATAGATAGATAGATAGATAGATAGATAGATAGATAGATGATAGATAGATAGATAGATAGATAGATAGATAGATAGATGATAGATAGATAGATGATAGATAGATAGATAGATAGATAGATAGATAGATAGATAGATAGATAGATGATAGATAGATAGATAGATAGATAGATAGATAGATAGATAGATAGATAGATGATAGATAGATAGATAGATAGATAGATAGATAGATAGATAGATAGATAGATGTCCCCTTCTTCTTCCCTTGCCCTCCATCGTTCCCAGCATGAGGCTCTTCTCCAGGGAGTCCTTCCTTCTCATGAGTTGGCCAATGTCTTTGAGTTTCCTCTTCAAGATCTGGCCTTCTAAAGAGCAGCCAGGGTGGATCTCCTCCAGGACTGACCGGTTGGATGGCCTTGCAGTCCAA